>UYJD01000002.1:2501949-2616271 GCA_900618795.1 Cyanodermella asteris
TACACTGAGCCCCGGCTTTTGCACAACCAAAAGGCCTGAGCTACATCGATAATTGTCACTTCGATCCATCCGAATTTCAACGACCTCTGGTATACTGTGAAAATTAAACGCCATTCTTTGGTACCTCCACGTCGCCAAGATGCCGTATAACATTGCGATGGCAAGCGATTTCTTCTACCCACAACCAGGGGGTGTCGAGTCGCACATCTATCAACTTTCCACCAAATTGATCGACCGGGGTCACAAAGTGATTATCATTACTCACAGATATGATGACCGTACAGGTGTTCGTTATTTGACGAACGGACTGAAGGTATATTATGTGCCATTCTTCGAGATATATCGGTCAACCACGATGCCAACGGTGTTCTCCTTCTTTCCAATATTTCGGAATATTGTTCTTCGTGAGGAAATCCAGATTGTACATGGACACGGCAGCTTGAGCAGTATCTGCCACGAGGCTATCTTGCACGCGCGCACCATGGGCCTACGGACCGTTTTCACGGATCACTCTCTGTTCGGATTCGCCGACGCCGCCAGTATTCTGACGAACAAGTTGCTCAAGTTTGCGCTGAGTGATGTCGATCATGTCATCTGTGTGAGTCACACATGCAAGGAGAACACCGTTTTGAGAGCTTCTTTGGATCCCTTCATGGTCTCGGTCATTCCGAACGCGGTCGTCGCCGAAAACTTCCGGCCAGCTACGGTAGAATACACCAAAAGGACGAACGGTGACGGCAGTGAACAGGTTCGGAGCATCCCTGCAGCCTCACGTCCCCTTGGACCGACTGATACCATCACAATCGTTGTTATCTGTAGACTCTTCTACAACAAGGGCGCAGATCTCCTAATTGCTGCAATACCCAGAATTCTCGCTGCTGACCCTTATGTCAAGGTCATCATTGCTGGTTCTGGGCCAAAAGCCCTCGACCTTGAGCAGATGCTAGAACGAACGATGCTTCAGGATCGCGTCGAACTTCTCGGTCCGGTCCGACATGAGGAGGTTAGAGATGTCATGGTGCGAGGACAAATCTATCTTCACCCCAGTTTGACTGAAGCCTTTGGAACAGTCATCGTTGAAGCAGCAAGCTGTGGTCTGTACGTTGTTTGCACCCGTGTCGGCGGCATCCCTGAGGTGCTTCCTGATAGGATGACCGCTTTCGCTCGCCCTGAGGAGGATGACCTTGTTGCAGTCACTTGCAAAGCGATATCCGACTTTCGTGCGAACAAGATCCAGACCGACCGTTTCCACGAGTTCGTCAAAACCATGTATTCGTGGGATGACGTCGCTCGTCGAACTGAGAGGGTATACGATGGGATCTCAGGAAATCTGTCCGAGAAGGAGTTCTACGGTGACCGGTCAAAGGCCTGCTGGTCGGCAACACGAGGAAGATCCGGGGTACAAAGCTTCTCTCTAATCGACCGACTAAAACGCTATTATGGCTGCGGTATTTGGGCAGGCAAGCTGTTTTGCCTTTGCGTGGTGGTCGACTATCTAATCCTGGTTTTCCTCGAGTTTTGGGCACCACGGCAAAACATCGACATCTGCAAGTCTTGGCCTGCTAAGCCTGCTCGTGAAGACAACCGTCCGGATGGCTTTGCATCCTTGGACATGGAGAACACTCGAAGACGCGCTCGCAGCAGCATGCCAAATATGACCTGAGCACAGTATTCCGAATCTATCGATCATAATGCGAGATCGTCAACGTTCTGCGATGATTATGCATATGAGCCTAGGTGTTCAGACATGACAAGTCTAGCGTGACGAAAGAAGGAAGGTGATCGCTTGGGCCCCGCTCTGCTTCTTCGTCAAGAATGTCTGCTTCTCTCAGTGCGTTACGCTCCACCAATTTTCGCGACAGAAGAATCAGATCAACCCGATCACAGGACGAGCCCCAAGGAACATTCGGAGAGCGATATGTATACTTGCGCTCCAATTGGTGCAACTGCCGGAACGAGTCCACCATACACAATCCACCGGATGCCCTCGTATCCAGGAACTTATTGTGGAAGTCCCTTCGGTTCTGGACATGAGCTTCGCCAAGCCGAATCCCAGGATACCCGTCTTCGATTCTCTGCGCTATGTTAAGATCACCAGCAATAACCACGTGCCAACCCTTATCTTCATACAATTGGGACATGTCTTTCAACATTGAATGGAACTTGCGCTTGAAATCGTGCCTGGTTCCGATAGATTGGCCGGTTTTGTCTCTGTATGGAAAGTCCGTGCCGTTGACAGCATATACATTCAGTATAAGCAATTTCTGTTCCGGCATTTCCATGGCGAGAACTCGACCTTCTTGTTCCCAATCCACCGATTTTACCGTGGCTTTTGAAGGCTCATTCTGAGCGTTTTCGAAAACGTCGGCCCGTACTAGAGTACAGACCCCATACAACTTGCCGCCGAAGCCCTTTGCGTTCATCCTATCTGTTGGGAGACTGAAGAAGGCTTTGTAGCTGGGCGAGGCTGAATCTTTTCGAGCCTTTACAGCTTGCTGAACGGCCTTTGGAATGTTTGTGTCGGTCGCGGATATCTTAACTTCCTGGAGGCAAACCACTTGCGGCCATTCCCAGCGCTCTAGGGTCTCCCGAAGACTATAAGACTTTCGCGCAGCCGTTGCCTGCTTGTCTTCGGGTGATGACGAGCGAGGTCGCTTTCTGGAGGATGAAAAGAACGACGTGATAGATGGTTGCAAGAACGGCGTGATCCCATTCACATTCCAAGTAAATATACGAAAGTCGCCAGTCTGAAGATGGGCCAGTGGCCGCGACGGCAATGTTGGAGCAAGGTCACCACCGCGATCAAGTCGACGGCGCTTGAATGGCGGAGGAGACACTTGGCGTGCCTGAGGGGTACTCATAGTAGACAGTGTTCGAATGTAAGACAGTCTCATTGTGGGTAGTCTGACGAGCATCGAGGCCAGACTGGACGAGCGCGAGATGCTTATGTACTCAATTGACTTTCATTGCTGTAGATATACCTCAGCACGGGATTTATTCCGTAGTAAATACACCTCGTCAACTTGGAATAGGGCGAATAGATGGTCGTACCCTCCGATTTTGGTCTCCATTCGGACAGTAGACAGTGTGCTCCAAGGGCCATTGAAACAGCTCCCATCTTGTCGAGGCCCGATGCGCACAATGGAAATACGTCAAGACCGTGGATATGCGCCAAGTCTTTGCTGGTCGTCTCGTGGCTGTGATTACATAAGCACATCTGTCCTGTTGCCTCATCATCGTCACTTGATGCGAGCTCTCATGCGGACTTCGCTGAACAAGCACCACCACCAACACTTGAAGGATAGGAGGAGTGCATACGCCTTCTTGTTCTTTCTTTCCCTTCGTTTTTCGGGCCCCGGGCCCACCCGCTGTCGTGATGGGGGCACAAAGGGACACGCTCTTCCGCTCGGCGGAGATGAGCTTGACCCAGCTCTACATCGCAAATGAAATAGGACGAGAGGTCGTCTCGGCTCTCGGAGAGCTAGGAGAAGTCCAGTTTCGTGATCTCAACACTGAAACCACGGCGTTCCAGAAGACGTTTACCCGTGAAATCAGACGACTCGACAATATAGAACGCCAGCTTCGTTACTTTCACGGCCAGATCGAGAAGCAAGCTATCTCTATCCGCCCTCGATATACCTTCGAAAACATCCTTGCAGCTCCCACCGCTGCCGAAATTGATGAGCTGGCGGACAAAAGCGAGTCCATGGAACAGCGAATCTCGTCACTCAACGAAAGCTACGAGACATTGAAAAAGAGGGAATCTGAGTTGACAGAATGGCGATGGGTTTTGCGTGAAGCAGGCGGTTTCTTCGACCGGGCACATGGGAACGTGGAAGATATCCAGACTTCTGTTGACGAAGACGACGAAGGTGATGATGCGCCACTGCTTGCGGATGTGGAGCAGCAGCACCGTGGTCAGAATGGTGGCGGACAGGCCTCTTTCGCTGTCATGAACATCGGATTCGTGGCTGGTGTCATCCCGAGAGAAAGGATGGGAGCATTCGAGCGAATCTTGTGGAGAACCCTTCGTGGTAACCTCTACATGAACCAATCGGAAATCCCTGAAGCTATCATCGAGCCAGCAGATAACACGGAGGTCCACAAGAATGTCTTCGTCATCTTCGCTCACGGCAAAGAGATCCTTGCCAAGATCAGGAAGATCTCTGAATCAATGGGTGCCAACCTTTACCAAGTTGACGAGAACTCAGAGTTGAGAAGAGATCAGATTCACGAGGTTAATTCTCGGCTTGGCGATCTTGCCAGCGTCCTGCGCAACACGCAGAGCACCCTCAACGCCGAGTTGACACAGATTGCCCGAAGCATCGCGGAATGGATCATTGTTGTCAAGAAAGAGAAGGGCGTATACGAGACATTGAACCGCTGCTCCTACGACCAAGCCCGGAAAACACTTATTGCGGAAGCCTGGGTACCCAAGAACTCGCTGGGACTGATTAGATCGACTCTGTCCGACGTCAACGATCGCGCAGGACTGGCTATTCCTACCATTGTCAACGAGGTTCGAACCTCGAAAACACCCCCAACATTCCATCGCACGAACAGGTTCACCGAGTGCTACCAAATGATCATTGACGCCTACGGTGCTGCAAAATACCGAGAGGTCAACCAAGGTCTCCCAGCGATCGTCACGTTCCCCTTCCTATTCGCTGTCATGTTCGGAGACTTTGGTCACGGAGTGATCATGTTCTGCGCCGCTGCTGCCATGATATACTTTGAACAGAATATGAAGCGAGCACAGCTCAACGAATTGGTAGCCATGGCTTTTACTGGTCGTTACGTTGCAATTCTTATGGGCTTTTTCTCTATGTATACTGGATTGATTTACAACGACGCATTCTCAAAATCGATCCACTTCTTTCCCAGCATGTGGAATTGGCCGCAGGATTTCGAAAAACACGAACAGATTGAGGCCACTCGCGTTGAAGGATACACATATCCATTCGGCCTTGATTGGGGCTGGCACGAAACCGAGAGCGAGCTTCTGTTCAGCAACAGCTACAAGATGAAGCTCAGTATCCTGATGGGGTGGGCCCACATGACTTACAACTTGTGCTGGTCGTACATCAACGCAAAGCACTTCAAGAGCCCAATCGATATCTGGGGCAATTTCGTGCCAGGCATGGTATTCTTCCAAAGTATTTTCGGTTACCTTGCCTTCTGCGTCATCTTCAAATGGTCAGTGGACTGGTCTGCAGAAGGAGCAGGCCAACCGCCTTCACTGCTGAACATGCTTATCAACATGTTTCTCAAGCCAGGAACGGTTGATGAACAGCTATACAGTGGTCAGGGCACTGTCCAGGTTTGCCTTGTTTTGATCGCAGTTGCATGTGTCCCCATTCTCCTCTTCTTGAAGCCATTCTATCTACGATGGGAGCACAACCGAGCTAGGGCACTCGGCTATCGGGGCATTGGCGAGACCAGTCGGGTCAGTGCTTTGGATGACGATGAGGGTCAGCAGATGAACGGCGGGCGGGATAGCTTTGGTGACGACGAAGCCGCTGCCATGATCACCCAGGACATTGGTGGCGAAGAGCACGAAGAGTTTGAGTTCTCCGAGGTCATGATTCACCAGACCATCCACACCATCGAGTTCTGCCTCAACTGTGTGTCGCACACGGCTTCCTACCTACGTTTGTGGGCCCTCTCACTGGCCCATCAACAGCTCAGTGTTGTCTTGTGGGACATGACCTTGAACAACGCTTTTGGCATGTCTGGGGTCGTTGGAACCATTGCAGTTGTGGTTATCTTCGGTGCTTGGTTCTTCCTTACCATCGCCATTCTTGTGGTGATGGAGGGAACCAGTGCCATGTTGCACAGTTTGCGTCTCCACTGGGTCGAAGCGATGTCGAAACATTTCGTTGGTGATGGCGAGCCGTTTGAACCGTTTAGCTTCAAGCAAATATTGGAGGATGAGCAGGAGATGTCAGGGGCATCTGGGTGATGCGGAAGTGTATAGTAGATAGACTAAATGATTTCTTTCTCCTCATCGCCGATGTACAGAGCACTGAGCGTGAATGGATCATGTCCTCTTCTCATACAAATGGAACGCTCACCTATAGCTGTAACATTTGGCGTACCTTCACGAGCAAGCTCATATATGTACAGTAGTAGTAAATTTGAGTGACTAGTCCCGTTGGAGAGGTCGGTAATGGCCCCAAAGTGACGCCCTAGGCCGCCAGCAAAGCCCCCCGTGCCGCCGGAGCCGCTCCGAAGAAAGCCGTTAATAAGCCTCCGTTTATCGGAGGGTCACGAACCGTAAGGTCTGAAAAGGGCGCTTCGGTGAGGCTCAAACAGCCAATCGAGAGAACAAACAAGTGATCAAACAGGCCTTATCGTAGGCGGTTTCAAGGATGATGAATTCGAAAAGAGTAAAGCTAAGCTCGTAAAGAGCTAAATACTGCGAGGTCACGTGCCCGCAAGCAACGCGCCTTCTAACACCGTCTGAGGCGCCCAGAGGCAGCTTATATGGAACCCAACCATCACGGAATTTGTCTCGCCGCCTACGGGCCGTAATTCTATTCTCACCTCTTGGTTCAAGATATACCCTCGCTCTCAAGATCATCAGTCGCTCTCCGGAGCGCCCTCGCCACCATGGATTTCGCCTCGCTCATGAAATCCGCCATCTCCAAAGACAAATCCAAAGCCGCACCCAAATCCAAAGATTCCTCTGCCTCACCATCCACCACCGCGGCGTCCGCGGCCACCACCGCCGCCAATGCCAGATACGTCCGGCGCAGCGAAATCGAAGCTCAACGCGAAGCCGCCTACCGCGCCGAACAAGAAGCCGCCGCCGCCGCAAAGCGCGAAAGGGAACTGAAACGCCAACGAGAAGAAGACGAAGAGGCGGGACGCGCCGCCGCCCGGGAGGCGAAGAAGAGGAAGCTGGCCGAAGAGTCGAGGGCACGGAGGGAGGAAGAAGCGGCGAAGGAGGAGGCCGCACGGCGGAAGCGGCTGGGCTTGCCGCCGCTCGTGAAGAACAAGAGCGAGGGGGCGGAAGAGCAGAAAGATGGGGGTGGTGCGGAGACTGGAGATATCGTGGAGGAGGAGCTACGGACGAGGTTGCGAGAGCTGAAGGAGCCGGTTGTGTTGTTTGGAGAGGAGCATGCGGCGAGGGTACGGCGGTATAGGGCGTTGATGGCGGCGAAGAAGAAGGCGAAGAAGAAGGCGAAGAAGAAGGCGAAGATGAGTGATGGTCCGATACCGACGGTGCTGGAGTTGTTGCCGGAGAGCGCATGTCAGGTCCCCGCGAAGCCGCCGCCGAGGGGATTGAAAGAGGAGAGGACGTATCTGTTCAGACAGCTGGCGAGCTACTTTACGATGGTGCTCACGGAATGGGATAGGGCGTTTGCGGGACGAGCGCCGGAGGTCAAGGAGTCGTATCAGGGAAAGCAGGCGACGCAGGCGTTCGTGTCGTCGAGGGAGAACCTGAGGCCGTTGTTTAGGCGGTTCGAAAACGGGGACATCGACGACAAGGTGCTTGAGGGGGTTCTTGAGATTGTGAATGCAGCGCAGCGGAGGCGGTATGTGGATGCCAGCGATGCCTACCTCACACTGAGCATTGGAAAGGCGGCGTGGCCCATTGGTGTTACCATGGTGGGTATTCATGCTCGAAGTGCGCGGGAGAAGCTTCATGAGCACGATCAAAAGGCAAATATCATGAGCGACGAGTCAACAAGAAAATACCTGCAGGCCATCAAGCAGTGTCTGAGCTTTGCCCAAACACGCTGGCCCCCAGATGATCACCTGCAGCTGATGGGATAATTTACGACGGGGCGAATGAACGAGAATGAACATGAAGCTTGCGTAAGCCTAGTATTGGTGTCTTGTATGGTCTATCGTCAAATGTCGTCGCTTCATTTCCCATGCTCGCTCTATGCTGCAACGTCTGCCAGCTCACAGAATCGTGCCATAGCCGAAGGTCGTCTTCAGGCTTCGGACGTAATACTGTCCCCATCGTTCTTTGGTCGAGTCCTCCTCGCCAACAGGAACAGCGTCCCACTCCACACGCATGTTTGTCACAGCGTTGGTGTCGTCCTGGTTGAAGTTCAACGTCAAGGTCGTGTAGTGTCCTTGAGGCCACTGCTCGAGTCTCCATTTCTGGACTATCTTGGTAGGCTTGCTTAACTCGACAAACTCCCCGCTGACACCACCACCGAAGAATGCAAACTTTGCGCCTGCTTGAGCACCTTCCCAAACCCGTGGGGGACTGCGCGTCCAGGCGGTGATCCTCTGAGGGTCCGTGAAGGTAGTGAACAGCTCCTCTGCTGAAGTCCGGAACTCTGTAGTGTCTGTCACGGCGACAGTATTTATGCTCGGACCACTAGCAGCCTGCGCCGTCTTAGGAGCGGTGCTCGAGGATTTGTTGACGGAAGAAGAGGACGTTGTCTTGTTCTGTCCCGGGGTGATATAACCGGTGGGAGGACCAGAACCTGGCGCGTGCTGTATGTCCTTACCATGCTCTGCAATGAGCGCTGGACCGAGCTGAGCCAGAGCCTTGCGCAGTTGTGGTAGAACTTTGCTTTTGACCAGATCCTTGACGGGCTCCTTCTCTTTTGTCGCGCTGTGCAGGTCTATGTCAAACTGCCACCTGGTTAGCCGGTGTTGACCAACTACGTAGGACATATTGAACGTACAACATACTCATCTTCCTCGGTATCGTGGGCAACCTCCGGTATCTTGATCGAGCCAGTGATATTCTCAATATCGCCAGCCTTCCCAGTGAACTCCAGCCCAAGGGCGACGTCAAAAAGAGTGATGACCTTGCCCTTGCGCTGGCTCACATCCATGTCACCATCCATGCTTGTGACCTTGGAGATCTTAGCCGACGCGTTTCCATCTTCGGCAGCGATTCCGGGAAGATTCTTGTCAAGGTAGGCTCTTCCCCACTCGAGGCAGTTCTTGTTGACCCAGTGCCAGTTGTTTGGATTGTGGAGAACCATTCTGACAAGCTCAGCGAGGAAATTCTGCTCACAGGTCAGTCACTATAGCTTGGTTCATGGTTCAAGCAAAGCAGTGGGGTGTGTCGGTCAGTAGTGAGCCGAAGCTCCAAGCTAATCCGCAGCAAATAGAGTACAAATCTTCTAGGACGGGTGCCAGCAATAAACATTCATCACGCGACAGGATGAGAGAATGGGTTAAGATGTCTTACCTCTGATCACAGGACGGCCGCAAAGGAGGTTAGGAAGTGTGAGCTAGTATGATGGTGGACTGAAGGTGGCAGAAACGCTCTGCACACCTCGGCTGGCCCATACGCTGATTTTGTGAAGCAGTTTTCTAGAGCTTTCGCAGGATCTTCCACAGCGGACTTAGTGTGGAATTCCTTACGTCAGCCGCCAGCGTCGTTGGCGGGGCACGGGCGTTTCGGAAGGAGTGCTGACCGACATCAGCGGTGCTCCAGGTACCCAGGCACCTGTGCACGCCTGGAAGCCGTGTTACTTTTGGGCAACCAAACGCCCTAACACTAGACCACTTGATGGTGGAAACGTGTCAACGGCGACCACTTGTGCAAGTCTGTATGGTTCATTCATTGTAATTCTGTCTCTACTTTTCGGCTCCAGTCTTCCCATCTATTCGCCCGCATAGGATCCAAGATTTTCAACTCCCTCATCCAGCTTCTGACCTGGTCAGCGCTCGCAGCCTCTGGCCAGTCTGAGCCAAGTCTCCGATAAGCGCAAGCAAGCTGTATTAAGCTCAGGTATATCCATTTGACATCTTCGGCGCCCTCGAGGGCTTCCATAACGTATTCAATCTCTGCGCTCAAATATTCCGTTCGCTCACCTGTCGACAGATCAGGGGCTATTGAGTAGGCGTTGGGCTCAACCTGAAACGTCTCCATCAGAAATTGATGATAGAACCACAAAGATTGATCTCGGGGGTCTATTAATGCTTCGTGTATGAGGTCAAGTTCTGTCATTGTTAGGGCCTTCTCAAAGCAAAGGGTCGCGGAGCGTTCTTACCGCGATCTAGCATGACCTTTCGTTCTGAAGCATCCGCTTTCCCCTCTTTGAGTATTCGGAGGATGAGCTTACTTCTCGCGTGCCAGGCTGAGAAGTTGCTTAGGTCCTGTCCTATCATCTGCCGTGTGTAGTCGTACTCCTCCTGCGCCATGCTACCATCTGACCCTGTTGTTCCTGCGACCTGCCGTAGCCTTTCGAGCTCAGCTACAATTTGACGTCTGTAGCCCCAGCCATGGAAGTTGCGCTTATCCTGCTGAAGCATTTTGTTATCAAGGCCTAGCTCCTGCGTCCAGAACTTCGTCGCTTCTGGCACAGAAAGTCGTGAAGATGCTTGCCGTAACAGCCATGCACGATGGTTCCAGAGCCAGTAGCACTTTGGGTACTTTTGCATCAGTGGTACAAGAAAGACAAGATCGGAAGTGAGTATTCTCGAGACGGTCGCTATAGACTCGGAATCTGATGGCGCTTGCTCGATCTGCTGTATCTGCGCAAGCATGACTCTTCGTCGGTAATTCCAAATGGTATAATATTCCGGGTTCTGTTTGAGAAGTTTGGATGTTGCATCCAAAACTTGGCTATCATGCTGACCTGCAGCCACCTGCAAGATCTCAGGTGGGTTTCAACGCAAGGTAGAACTCTGGCTTACCATGCGAGTGATATCAGCTACGAGCGACTGGTAAACCTTGATACGTTGCCCTTCCTTGTCTCGTGCATCCTGTGTTAGCGGAAGCGGCTCTGAAACTCGTGGTACGCCGTGCTGGAAATCAAAACTTCATTAGCTTTGGTCGTCAACGTCGAAGATGAGAGCTGTCCAAGCTTTGCCCTGCGTGAATGCAGAGGCGTTGTCATAACAGCCAAACAGTAATGCAAGCATGCGTCCACTTCACGTAGTTAAAAGTCCCATCAAGCTTCTTGTCCGAACAAAACCACAATATGCTGGCCACACTCGATGATTGCGTCAAATGGAGAATCCCGTACAAAGTTCGAGAAACAAGGGGTTGCACTGAATCGAAGCTGACGATAAGAGACAATATACGTACGCTTGCCATCGCCATGGAATGGGCTAGTGTTTATGAGACTTTCGAATATCGCCACGAGATATTGTCTGGAAGTCAAAGCGTGATAGCCTAAGCCAGGTACCGCATCTGATCGAGTCAATGTGATGATAAAGGGAGGAGAGGTGATGCCTGGCAAACGTGCCAAGAACTGGACATGGCGTCGCCTCGTATCCAAAGCAGGCATAATTGTCACCTGAGCGGCCAAACCCAGCGGCTCGGCTCAGCTGCGTTAGTGGGCACTCAATAGGCGCACTCAGCGACCCGCATTGGCAGGGCCGCGTGTAGCCGAAACCTCGTCAACGCCCTTTCCTGTCGTCAATCGCCGTTGGGAGCTCCTGCTCACGAGCTCGCCGTGACATACGTGAATGCTTCATGTCACAAAGTTAGAGCCGCCATTGTCTTCACCATCCGTCTTCCTAGACACGGCCGCAGTACTAATTGAGAGCATCTCCACCTCCCCACATTCTCCCCGTGCTGCAACTCTTCTTCCGACTGTCAATCGTGCTGCAAGGCTTGAGCTGCAGCTCCAGAGCTCCATGTAGCAATGCAACCAATACCTTTCAGAAGCTCATCTTAGCAGCATAGACCTTCCCATCCACTGACGCCTGAAACGTCGCCAGAGAGAAAGTCTTGCAAGCCCATATTGCTACCTACTTCAGCACCATTCGAGCCAACGACGGGGCTCCTGACGCCGCCACCAAGTCCCGAGAAGCAAGTCGCACAACCATCGTCGCCACAAGAGTTTGAACATAAACCGGAGTCTACGACAGACGAAAGTGACCCTTTCATTTCGAGGGAACCCACCCCCCCTCTGTTACCACCGACTCGTATTAAGCTTCCCAAACGTCATGCTGGAACTCAGGCTTCGGACTTGGTCTCCGCCACTCGACCTCATTCGCCAACCAACCGCCAGCGCTACCATATTAAGAACTCTATCGCTGCAATGTCTCTCGTTCGAATGTTTCATCTTCAGCCTCACTGAGAGTGCCTCTGGGCGCTGCTATGCTGCTATGCCGTCTCTTATCATGTCGCCCTTCTGTAGACCCTGCCCATCTCGCGAGTTCATCTTCTCCACACCACTGCTGCGCCGTCCAAGTCCTTATATTCTGTAAGGGATTGTATGATTCGACTATGCTTACCTACCTAAAATGCTAGCGGCCGAGTCGTCACGTCTGTCCACATGGCGGTGCCGTCAACACAGTCACTCGCATTACACCGGATTGAGAGTCTTTCTGCCCGAATTCTGCCTCTCTTATGGATGCTAGCACCAACGATATTGAGCTGTCTGTTGCTCAGCAGTGCCCTTACCAGCTGGAATTTACCTCATAACCTATACAATGTCTACATGAATGACCAAGCAACTGCCCAACTTGTCCTTCAGGCCATGGCATCCCTGCTTGGATTCATCCAGGTAACGACCATCTGGAAGCTTTTCAATCATGCCACAAGGCTGCGCCCTGCAGGATCAATCCACATCTCTGGAGAATCTTCTGTTCTGGACAGGCCTTTCCGCTCGTCGGATCGAATGGTCTGTCCGCAGTTACAAGGTCTTGCTGTTAGCAGGCCTGGCGGTATTGAGCGCCGTGCCCGCTGCTGTCTGGGCTGGTGCTTTGACTCCCATTCCGTCTTCATCCAGTGAACCCGCGAGTCTCGATGTACCCCAATACAAGAACATGACATATGTCCACGAGTATAATTCAGAGACCCTAGGCCGGACCACGGACCTGCGCACGAAGCGTGGTCACTTTTCCCACGCCGTTGGCATGAGGTATCTGACAGACATTCTGTCTTCGGCTGCTGCGGCTTCCACCTGGAACGACGGGCCTCGCAGACACCCCAAATTTGACAATTCTGCCTTCACATATATTGGCCGCTCGTATGGTGTGGGCGCTTCTGTTGGTCTTGCTGATGATATGATGCTCGACGACAGCTTCACCGAAGCTTACACGTTTCAAGAGGCTGGATATAAATCATCTGCGAAATGCATTTACAATTCTTCAAGCGCGTTTGTTATCGGCAACAACATATCTGCACCGCGATTCGACGTCGGAGGCCCACTGCCAAACAGCAAAGGTGGGGCGGCCGAGGAGAGCACATATTTTGGATGGGGAGAAGGAAAGTCTATCCGTTGCAATTGGGGTGACCTATGCGCCAACGAACACCAGCCGCTTTCTGGCCATCGCATCTGGCGAGAATTACCAGCAACTCAACACCACGCAATGCGAACTGATATTCGAGCCGGCAATCTTCAACGTATCGGTAGACACTGTTCAGCGCCAGGTCAATGTCTCATATGCTGGCCCCTCGTCGACCGACTTCGAACCGAGCCGCAATCTGACACTCGTCCTGACCCGCCAATTCGAGCTCATTGCCAATACTCAGACAAACCTGTACACCTCGGTCATCGGCGATTCTCTGATGAACAGCATAGCACTATATGCCACGGCGAAGAATACAAGCAGCGCAGCAAACTCGATCACCAACGCAACAGCCCAGCCGACGTATACAAACAAGACCGCTCTCGGTGGAATCACCAACTCTGTCGAGGCCATGATTGACGACATGCTGGTCAGCTATGCAAGTGCACAGCTCATGATCACCGAGGATTACTACAGTGTGCCGGTTACCGTCATTTCCAGCGCTTTACGACCAGGGCAAGACACGTACATCTACATTACGTTCGTCTTCAACACGTTAGTCCTTTTGTTCGTCCTGGTGGAATTGCTCAGGACTCGAGCATGGCGGCGGCTGAAACGCTTCGACTACCTGAGCCCCGCACACGTGGTGCTCGCGACATCGTTAGCGGGAATGCAAGACCGCGAAGCCATCATCGAAAGCAACGTGCGAGCCGAATCGAGTTATTCGATGTTGAAGTCCGACAAGTCAGACGCACGGCAATTGGCGGACGTTCAGCTTTGTCTCCGGTTTAACGGGGCTGCAGGGCTGCGTGTCCAACATGGCGGGAGGGGACGAAATGGATCTCGGGGCATGTTGATCGAGGAGGACTGGGCTCCACGGGATGTCAGCCCCGAGTCGAGGAAGCCTCATGCGCATAGTAATAGTGAGATGCGGTATAATGTCTTCTGGCCACAGCGTGGAGAGGGTGGCTTGTTTTGAAACTGCTAGCAAAAGTTCCCATTTCTCCAATGCCAGCACTGTTGCTATCATAATATGGTCATCTCATGCTTCCAAGCACGTGGATCGATGCCGAGTATTGCCAAACTTGAGTGGCCATAAGATAGCTCGATCACAAGCCTGGCAAAGTGAAGCTGTGTCGGACGCAAGCTTCATGCCCGCGGGAATAGTAAGTCCTTAGGGGGGAGGGTAATAGTGGCAAGTTTCAAGTTGGGTCAGCTATTTAGGTTGCTACGGTACGCAAGGCCGCCTGGGGTGCCCAAGGCCCTCGCCTGAAACTTTTGCTGTGTCAACACAACGGCGGCTAGAAAGGACTCTCCGCCAACCTGCCGGCCAACTTCACACCATCTACTCTCGCACGCGCGTGTTATTCCCCTCTCTCTTGACACGCTTACAGCAACATGGTCCCGAACTCAGATAAAGCCGATCCCCCAATGGTCGGATCTGATAATTTCAACGTCTACATCGTCACCTCCAGGTCACGTTTCGGCAACCGTCGCGACCACGAAGCCATCGCCCTAGTCGACGCCGAGAGAGCCGACCAAGGCGCAGGAAAGTTCTACCACGTCACGGGCGACGTTGGACTGGGCATGGACTACGAAATACCGACCCGTTTTCCGATTTGCTGCGGACAGCTTCTTCAAGAGTGCCGCGCTACAGTTCCAGATTGCCAAAGCAGAGCTGACTGCGTTCGAAGCGATTGTCCGGAAGCATCCGCCGCCCAAGGACGAAAGGTCGCTTTGGGAGGCCAATCCCGATCCTCCTGCTCGCGATTGCACTTCTTGGGTTCGGGATGTCTTGGGAGAGGCTCGAGCCGCGATCAGCCGAAGCTGATGAACCGAGCAAGTTATTCCCATTGACTACCTGTCCGAGGCCCAATGAGAAACTGAGCCTCACTGAGAGACTGTGCCTCGACTTCTAGTGTTGGAGAATGGCCGAAGCAACCGCGAAAGGTGTGAGTCTGTCAGTACTCCGGCCCTCGAAAACGCCCAAGTTTCTTCGATCTCGATCGCAATGTTTGTCGATTACGTTGCCACATGAATGGTCCAAAATCGCCTCTATTGTCGTACTCTTTCGATGATCGATATCCAAGTGTAAGAAAAGGATCACTCCTCCTCCGCAGTATCAGTGTAATAGAAGCCTCTGAACTTTGCCGGTATCACATCTCCAGCGATGTCCGCGCCTCCGAGAAACCGTCTGACCTCCCGCTCCATCTCGTCCGTCAATACCACATCCCCAGCACCCCAGTTCTCCTCCAAATAGCCCAATCTCTTCGTCCCAGGGATCGGCATCACATCGTCTCCCTGTTTCAAGAGCCATGCCAGCGCCAACTGCGCCGTCGTGCAGCCCACCTTCTCCGCCAACGCCGCAAACTGGGACACAACCTTTTGGTTCTTGTCTCCGTTCCCGCCCTGGAAGCGTGGCATGTATTTGGCGCGCGTGTCGCCTTCGGCGCCCACGGACGAGGATCCGGCGGCGAAGCTGGAGGTGAGCATGCCGCGGCCGAGGGGCATGGCGGCGACGATTGCGATACCGTGGGAGCGGCAGGTGGGGATGAGGGAGGTTCCGAGCGGGCTTTCGCCGTCGAGGAAGAAGGGAGAGTAATCGGTTTGGACGGCGGCGACAGGGCCGATTTTGAGAGCGCGGAGAAGGGTGGCGGAGGAGACAGAGGAGAGACCGATGTGCTTGATTTTGCCCTCGCTGCAATCATGATTAGTGAAGGAAGGCTACGGCAGATGAATGGAATGCTTACGCTTGGAGCTCGACGAGAGCACGCATGGTTTCTTCGATTGGTGTTTCGGGATTTGCATGGTGCATGTAGTCTGGAAAGTCTTCCGTCAGTAGTCATGCCTTGGGGTGCCCTCATCCGCTCCGCTTACACAAATCAATATAATCCACATCCAATGCCTTCAAGCTCGCCTCACAAGCCTTCTTGCAGTATGCCGCCGAACTGTCAATCTTCAAATCCGTCATATTTCCGGTCTTGATGTGACCGAACTTGGTAGCCAGGAAGATCTCGCTGCGTTTCCCAGTTCGCTTGAACCACTTTCCAATGAGCTCTTCGCTGTCGCCGTAAAAGCTGCGTCCGGGGTCAGTCATCCGGTCGTGCACTCAGAGTCAACATTGGACTCACTCGGAGCTGTCCCAGTGAACATTTCCCTGCTCATAGGCACGATCCAAGATCTTGAAGCGCTCTTCGTCGCTGAGCTTGGGTCCATAGACGTTGATGCAGAGACCCATTGTGCCGAGACCCATCTGAGGGACTTTTGGCCCTCCTTTGCCGAGTTGGACTTGCTTGACAGGCATGGTGGCGGAATTCCGAAGAGTGTTGAAAGGACTTGTGATGTGATCAAGGAGTTGAGTGCGGTGTGAATGAGACTAACTGAATGAATTTCGGGAGGACAGAAGCTTTATATACAAGTAGGTTCATTGGAGGTACGGTTCGTACTCGCCCCGGTCTCGAGGCTCAATGAAGACTACATCTGAGCTCGACAAGTGAAAGCTCGGGCATTCCGAACGGAGGGCTCGTGAGTCAAAAGCATTGAGTCTGAATCAATCATGAGCTCTAAGACGAGCGAGCCAGTAAGAGCGACGCAATTGCGAGGCAAACACAAAAGGATGGCTGATGCGGCTGAAAACAGACATCGGAAACGCCAGTCTACATATGAGTATCAAGGGGAGCTCCGAGCGCTGTTGTTGCAACCCAGCAAAGACAAGTCAACTCTCCGAGCGAATCAGGAGTCGGCCTTTGCGATGATAGCTGCACTGGCAGGAGGATCCGGGCCGTCACGTCGGCTTATCACCGTGACACTGGGCACCGTTTTCCTTAGGCTGACCGGCTCATGGATGTGACTTGAGCTTCTGCAATCAGGTTATTGGCATGGACCAAAAGAACTCAAGGGGACATGCCTATTGCTGTCGACAAAGCATGAGGGGGTAGTCAACGAGTCGAGCAGGAAGAAGTCTTTGACAATATCTTAGTATCGACGTAGTTTATGGTAGTAACCAACTAAGCACCCCACCAAAAGGCTCGCTAAACACCCAGCTGAACAACCAGCTGAACACTGAGCTAACTATCCATCTACCTATGCACTGACCTACTTGCCCAGCTAAATGTTCCTCCAAAGTACCAGCATTCATATCACGATGGAAATGACTTATTCTGTGAGAATGTGTAAACAGTCTACGGCACAGACCAGTGGGGACTCCTCCACCTGCCTGTGCAACGAGAGATCTGTTTTAGTCGATCCCGGTCAAATTCCGAAGAAACACCGACTTCGCCGCACGTCTTGACCAACCAGCATTCAGACTTTCCGAGCCGTGCTTACGCCAGTGTCAACGGCTTAGTTTCAGGCACCCCCGCCGTATTCAACAAGCTACACGAACAATGGCCATTCTATCCCATTCATCCTCGCAATCTTGGAGAAATCGTCACCTCAAGCGATGGAGTCGCGCGGGACCGGACGTAAAGGCAAGCCCAAGGTGAAGTCGGGCTGTCGGACCTGCAAGTGAGTTGGCCGTGCAGTGCTCTCTTGGTCGAAGCCAACCTTCTTACCCTTTTTGGCAGAGCGCGGAAGGTCAAATGTGACGAAGGTCGTCCATCATGCCAACGATGCGTCTCGACCGGCCGATATTGCGACGGCTATGGGATCTGGGGCGGCGGATCCGGCTCAACGAACAATTCCCTCCACGTTGTTTCGTGTCGCCAAGATCGCAAGATCAATCTCTGCGCGTCCTTGAGCTCGACCTTGCCTGGCAGACTGAACCCTGAAGAGAGACAGTACTTCGAGTGGTTCAAGTCCCGGACCGCGATTAAAATACCCGGCACTTTCGTGTCGGGTTTCTGGAAATCCCTGCTCTTGCAGGCTGGTTCTAGTGATTTAGCCGTCTTGCATGCTGTTCTTGCACTGAGCTCCGTCCAGAACACACATTGTCGCGAATTCGATAACGAAGTGATCGGGAAGAACCCAGATCGACAGGAGCAGTTTGTCATCCGGCACTACCTGCAGGCTATCACTTGCATTCGACCCAGTCTTGCTTCCAAGGACAGAGCTTCGAGTCGCGCTGCCCTCATTACGTGCACTATATTCGTCTGTCTGGAGTTTTTTCGTGGCTACTTTGACTCCGCGCATGCTCACTTCAATAATGGCATCAATGTCATGGAGCATTTGGGGCTGCTCGTTCGCGAAGGCGACCATGTCCTTCGCTTCGAGCCGTCTTCTGACCCTGTTGATGACTGGATCATTGAAGTCTTCTCCAGATTACACCTTCAGATTGAATTGATGCGGTACTGGAGCTCCGAGCCTCTCCTTGTGCTTCAGCTTGACATCTACGAGCAATCGACTGCCAAATTCCAGAACATCTACAGGGCTTGGCGTGATCTTACTCGATTATTCAACAAGGTGTTCAATCTCACCAACCGTGCACGGCACAAGTCCTTCGTCACACTACGTTCCGATGAGACGATCTCACTGCTGAAGCACCAACAACGTATCCGGAACCAGGTTTCGACATGGGCCGAAAGACATCACGCCCTGAAGAAAGCACCTTGCATCCGAACCTCTGCTGAGATCCGACATGGCCAGAAAATATGCCACGACGTCCTCGACACTTATCATCACATGGTCGACATCATGCTCGAAACGTGTCTGGACTCCGAAAACCAGATACAGTTCGATGTCCACACTGGCCTCTTTCTCGGAATGATGAGCAAGCTCATCTCAATGTGGGACTACACTGCCATCATTCATCACTCCGGAGCCAAGCTGAGCCAAAGGCTCCAAGCCTCACGATCCATCGCAGATCTTGGAGGCGTTGCACCGCTATGGTTCATCGCCGTCAAGTGCCGAATACATCGAGTCAGACTCCAGGCGGTCAGGTTATTAGAGTCCGTTGCCCACCGCGAAGGAATTTGGGACTCTCAGTTGTCGGCACATGTTGCTCGGAAGGTCATGGAGAACGAAGAGGAAGGCTTCTGCCTTGGCGAGAACACGGATGATGGCTTCGACCTGTTCGATATACCGGACGCTCAGCATGTAGCCTCGTTGCCTACAGCGCCTGGCGCCAAGCGTTTCAATGGGATCCACGTGGCCCTGGCGGGCTCCCCGGTGGACAGCATCATCTTGACCTGTACCAAACGGACACAAGGCATTGAGAGTCTCTCTCAGGTGTCCACATTCGACATTCGCTCGCAGGACTGGATCGATCTCGATGCGCTGGCTTCGTCGTCGCCGAGCGATTGGGGTTTGAGTAGCGTGACCCCGAGCTATTTCAGCTCAAATGGCCTCAGTCCAAGCATGCTGGGCGTGCTGTACTGATTAATGGAACTAACATACCGCGTTCCGGACATCAGATTTCCGTGCGCCAAAAGTTGCCTGCACCAAACGGAGCCGACATCGTTCAAGCGGCCATGCCTTGGCGAAGAAACGGCGCCAAGGCCTCAACCATTATGTAATCAGCCGATCCGACTCGTATAAACTTCGCTCTTGACCTTCGAGTCGCACTCTCGAGAATTGTTGCCACGCTCCGGTAAATTTGCCAAGCAGATAGCGCCTTGGCTAGTGCACGACGCAAGCTGTCATGGCGTTTGCGCGACGACTAGGGGTTGCCAAGTCGTGGCTACGGCGCAACGAATGTCCAAGACACTTCGAACGGGCTCGGTCTCGAAGATTGAGGCTTTACCCAAAGTGGCCAGAAGAAAAGCCAAAATTCACACGTCGGCAGCGGATGTCGTCCGAGCCTGGCCAAGTGCAGTCGTTCTGGACCATGTTCCCACGCTTGGTCTTGCTGCAATTGGGAACGCCTGGCAGATTCAGCCTATTATTCCACTCGGCATGTGCCCTGGATATTGCTTGGCCTCCAGGCACAGGACGCCCAACAGCCGCCACCACCAAAGCTTCGGCAATGTGCTTCCAGACCTGGTTTCGCGCGCCCTGAAATCCGCTTGGCCAATTGAAAATGGGCCCTGGCCAAGCTGTGCCCATGATCCCTGCGCCAGGCACAAGCACAGTCGGTACGCTTTTCGAGGCGTCCGGGAGTTTGGCTGGGTGGTTCCCTGCTGGCAGAACAGTTCAGCACTGCCGTCGACGTGACATATATGTCTCAAGTATTCGCATCGTTCGCTTCTTCCTCGATCGTCCTTGTGGGCGAGCATTCCCTACTGTCTGCACTCCTTTGATTCTGTTTTCATTGCCTACTGATTTGCAAATCGTGTTGTCTCACTTGCTCTTTGAGAAGTTGAGTTAATAGGGGCGCCCGCTTCCTCAGTCTCTGCACCGGAACCTCGCATCTCCTGTCAAAGTCCGCTTTCAACTACAAGCATGGGCCTTTCGGTCAAGATTGTCGCTCACATCGTGGCGTCGCTAGCTCTTGGATCTGCGACAGTGTCTGCAGCCCCTGCAACTAGCGCGTCATCAGCTTTGGTGCCATCAACTACGATTCTCGATGCACCAGGAACAACAGGAGTAAGTGCTCGCAAATTCATCTTCACGAGCGGCTGCCCTTTGAGTCACAAGCAAGCTAACAGCATTCAGACATACGTCACAAGTCTGGAAAGGGGTGGAAATCCAAGCTCGGCGCCGTTTCCAACGACGAACGTAGCTGTATCGACCGCAAGTCCAAGTAATTTGTCACGACCTGCCTCGGTCAAACAATATGTGGCCCAAGCATCGAATGTGGACCCTTTCGTGGCCGTCGCAACCGATGCGCCGCCCAGCCAGATCCCGCCAAAGGGCGGGCATCCAGTGTCAACAGGCAATATCGTGAGTCAATTCGAGGGCTGAAAAGTCACAAAGCTGACACGCGCAGACTCCTGCAAACTCACAGTCCACCACGAACTATGCCCTGCACACGAACAAATTCTACGCCAACATGTTTCTTGGTAGCCAGTCGAACGGCATCTTCACCCACCCTTACGTGTTGACATGGGCGAAGGGCGCCAATCAACAGACCAAGTCTTGGGGGATGGTCGTGACGCACTCGGATGGTAGTTTGAAAGGGTTTGGCCCAGTGCATACCGACATTCCCGGCTCACCAGTCGAATACTACCTAAACCCTCTCGGAATTCAAAGCCTGATCCTCTCCGCAAATGAACTTGGCTCTGGAACAGTCCTTACTGCCAACACTCTCGACACGTTCTCGGCGAACGCAGTCCTGAGGCCGTCAAGCTCATCTAGCTCTAGCATTACCATACCAGTCGTGCAGGGCATGGGATTCGCGACCGGCATCTACAAAAGTTTGCGGCCTCAAATCCAGAGCGGCGTCTCTTTCCAAAAAGTTACTTACGTCGGGCCTGTTTCCAGCGGCGTTTACAAGTGGCGGGTCAACCTGAATGATGGTACCTTCTGGTTAATGTACGTCACTCCCAACTCCGATACTGGAAGCGCGCCTTCGTTCACCTTGTCGTCGAACTATCTGCTGCAAGGCCCTGCCAATTTCAATGGAGTCATTCAAGTTGCCAAGAATTCAGCTGGGCAGAGTGGTGAAGCTACGTATGACAAGTCGGCTGGCATTTATCCGACGAAGGCGAAACTGACGGGATCGGTAAACGGTGGTACTGGCAGCTACACTCTAACATGGACCCTTGCCGGCAAGCAGAATGGGCAGCAGCTTCTTCAGTACGCTTTGCCTCATCACATCAACAGCTTCGATAGCGCCACCAAAGGCCGCCTCGTCTACGGAATGAGCCTGGAGACGACCGTCAAAGGTGTCGCGCGTGCAATTGTGAGCAATAACTGGACCATGACAGAGAACCTGCCCACGACACTCGGCTTTGTCCCTTGGACACGATCATCTGGCTCTGTGACGAAGCTCTCAAGTACCGCAGTCAACGCGGTCTACAAGGCTGCTCAGGTGGAACTACAGCAGGACATCATCGGTCAAAGCAACCAGAGTAGCATGTACTTTTCCGGCAAAGCTCTCGGCAAGTTCGCCATGATCATCCTGGCAGTCAATGATCTCTGTAACGAACCAATTCTTGCGCAAAAGGGACTTGCAACCCTCAAGAATGCCTTCAACATCTTCGTGAGCAACCATCAGCAATTTCCTCTTTACTATGACACGGTTTGGAAAGGTGTCACCTCTTCTGCTGCATACGGCGCGCCTGATTGCAATGCCGATTTCGGAAACACGTGCTACAATGGTAAGAAACGATTTTAAAGGACGCGAAGAGTCAAAGCTGACACTTCATAGACCACCATTTCCATTACGGATACTTCCTGTACACAGCCGCCGTCATTGGCCATCTCGATCCCTCATGGATCTCCGCCAACAAAGCTTGGGTCAACATGTTAGCCCGCGACGTCGCGAACCCCTCATCTTCCGATCTGTACTACCCCGTGTTCAGAAGTTTCGACTGGTACTACGGCCACTCTCTGGCAAAGGGTCTGTTCGAGTCCGAAGATGGCAAAGATGAAGAATCAAGCTCGGAAGACGTCATGTTCGCATACGGCCTTAAGCTCTGGGGCAACGTCCTCGGCGACGCCTCGATGGAAGCCCGAGGCAACCTCATGCTCGCCGTCCTAGCCCGGTCTCTCCAAAGCTATTTCCTGATGGAGAGCTCCAACACCAACCATCCGAGCAAGTTCATCGCCAACAAGGCGGCGGGCATCACGTGGGAGAACAAGGTCCTCCACTCGACGTACTTTGGGACCAATTACGAGTATATCGAGGGCATTCATATGCTACCGCTCACGCCAGCTAGTGTTTTTACTCGGAGTCCGAACTTTGTGTCGGAAGAGTGGAAGAGCTACTTTGCTCCGGGCGCGGTCACCGATGCGAGGAACGTGACTGGTGGATGGAGGGGAATTCTCTACGCGAATCTGGCGCTCATCAACGCCACTTCGTCGTTCAAATTTTTCAATGACTCTAATTTTGACAATTCGTGGTTGGATGGTGGGGCGAGCAAGACGTGGTACTTGGCCTTTGCTGCCGGTCTTGGTGGTGCTTAGGAACTCGGAGGAGGCGTGAAGTCGCGACCAGCGCATAGCTTGTAAGCAAAAAGTCGAATGGCGAGTCGCCCCCGCGCTACTCGACAATTAATCTTATTCCTTCTGTGGCAATCACGTGAGCAAGTGGTGGCTCGAACTCGCGACGTTGCTCCTCGACGTACTCAGGCCCGGTTGCCTCTCACCACTTTGTCCAAAATGAGGGTTCGTCTGGACAGCTCAAAGTCATCTATCCCCGCATTTGCAAACTCTGAGCAGAGAGAGTCAGCATCTCACATTTCAAATCATACCGACGCAGCAGGGTCATACCTTTGAGGTAGTCATCCTCCGGGCCATGAAGATCAAGCGGAGCTCGCAGTTTTGTATAATCGGCCGGACTGAGATTGTTCATGTTCCGACACACCTTCAAGTAAAGCCATACCCTTCGAGCCGGTACGCCATAGTACATCTCTCTACACCAGGACCTGACCTTGTCTTTCTCTGCTTCCTCGAACTTGTGGACCGACATGATGACATCGATCTTGATACGCAAGAACATCATCAAATTGGCCTGCAAAGCATCGTGGTAGCGGTCCATGAATGTGCTGGCTTCTATACATCGAATCAGTTCACGACATCAATCCGCCAAAGTGCTCATACTGACCACCGGCTAAAGCGTCGTAAATACGTTTCAAATCAGGATGTCGGTTGCCGTATATCGCTCCAATCACGTGGCCGGTCGTGTACCAAGACATGTGAGTCTTGGGGTCTTGTGGGACAATCAATTTGTAAACCGGCCTGATCGGCTTTCCGAGCTCACAGGCAGCAAACACGCCCAAGGCGTCCAGGAAGGGTTTCTGCTTGTCTCCGGTGTCTGCCATGACGATTTTGAAGCCCTTTCGCCGCCTGAGCAGATATGCTCGGACGGCGCCTGCGAAATCCTCCCTCTTTCTGAATGCGATCTGGGATTGGCGGATTGCTTGCTCCAGGAACGTGTCGTTGATGTACTCGACGTGGTTGTGCGAGATTGTGAAACATTCGAAATGGAACTGGTCGTCTCTTTGGAATTCGACGATGCGCGTTCCCGTCTTCGTCTCCGGGATCGCATCTTTGCTTTCAGCTTTCTTGTAGTCCACTCGTGGCTTGCGGATCGGAAGGCTCTCCAGCTCCGAGTGGTGCTCTTTCACATTGTGTATTTCGAGATGGACAGCCAACTCTGCAAGTCTGGCTTTCTTTTGTCGCTCATTCTCGATCCCATTGGGTAAGAGGAAGCTTCTGAACACGACGATGAGATGAGGATCGATCGGTGCAAATGTGTGATACTCGGTATATGCACCTGTCATACCGTTCGTGATGCTGTGCATGCCCTCAAAAATCGAGTAGGCATTTTCTGTGACGAAGAACTCTCTTTCTTGGCTCCGAGATCTGCAGAACGACATGAACTGGCCTTGGACGTGGGCAATGAACATCATCGCATCGTCTTTGAAGGCCTTGTCATGCATTTCCTGCATCCATTTGCCATGCGTGTCCATTTCAGTCGTCATGAAGACGTCCAGGTTCGCTTGCCAGACATCTTTCGGTCGCGATATCCCTTTCGCCATCATGTACGCTCGCATGCGAGCCTTGCCATCAGAGTCATACGTCTCGATACTTTCGTGATTGAATCGCTTGTATTGTCCGCTTCCACGGTACTTCATCAGGAAGAAGAACCGGCGCAGCTGATTGCGCTCGTGGCGGTTCAGGGTTAGAATCCCATTCTCAACCGCGAAAGTGTCCTTCACTTTCTTCAGCAGTCGGCCCGCCTCGGTCTCCAGCTTACCAAGCTTGAGCTCCAGGTGGTATGGGTCCGCGTCACCTTCGAGATCGACCTTGTACATGTCTACAAGACCGAAGATTCGTGACACAGACCGAGGCTCGATCTTCATCGTTTTGAGATCGAGAAAGTTGATATCGCCATCTTTACGACCATGACCACGATATTGAGCCCCTCGCTTTCGTCTCGGTGAGGTGGACGGAGGTGACGGCTTCGCATCATCCTGGAAGTTGCGAAGGATAAATCGTGGTACAAAATGGTGGTACTGGGACTTGGTTTGCGGCGCCATGTGCACGAATCTCAGTCTTTTCTTGCTGAGATTCCAGATATATTTGGTTTCAACGGGACACAAGGCTATCGGAGTATGGCGCCTCTGATTCAGGAAACGTAATTCTGCAGGGAGCGAGAGATGTCGGTCACGGACGACAAGCTGCTACGCGTGGACTCAATGCTGCAGTCTTCGAGGAGTACGATACTCGACTTCACTGGTGATCTCAGCCGCAGCCTGATGGAGTCGCGGGGTCGATACTGCATCGTGCGTTAGTCTGCGTTAGTGTCTGGCTGTCAGTACTCTCGAGGCTGTAGCCTACGATTGGCCCCGGCTTTTGTCCGATCGACTGAAATGCAGCATTGTGAGAAGATACATTGAAAACATCGCCTCTGACTTGCCATCTAGTCTTTGTACGATCGGCGCTCCGGACGCATGAGTCCTGACGGCGACAGAACTATCCTTCTCAACGACACAGTGCATGCATCGTCGGGATGTATGACGATTTGAGGTCTGCGCTGAAGTTACCCGTGGCTTGCTCTCTCAGGCCACACGCAGTGTAGCAGCTCACGGACATGTACGGCTGCAAATCACATGCGTCGTCCACTTCAGCTGCTCAGTGACACGCTAGAGTAGAACAAGTCTGCCACAAAAGAGGTGTCTTGACCCCACTAAGAGAGAAACATCAAGCACGAAGCGAATTTTGATCATGTTTGTACATACACATCTCGACGACCGGCTCTCGTACTGTAACAAAGTGATTTGATTGACCAACGACGTGAAAACGAGCAAATACAACACATGTCGTCGGAGGTCTGTGTGACCGGTTGCAGGGCTCACCGGCGTTGGCTGAGTGGAACCCTGTCCGTTGTCGCATGTCGACCCCCTTAATATAACTCCTCATCACCTTTCAGTTTTCCACACCTACTCCCGCCGTAGAACTGCGACGGCTGGGAGCTCTTGTACCAGTCAGAAACCTATTTCGCTTGGCTTGGACAATCAATCGTGCTGATTAATGTCAAAGAAGATGCTCCCACAGGATCGAAGTCGCTCGTGGTACTTTTCATCGCACGGTCCGCCGCGTCCGCCCAATTCGGTGAATATCCTGGTCTACTGCTTCCATACTAGGAAGCACCCGGGTTCCTGCATGATGGAGTCTTTTTCCCTCATGTTCCTGGCTAAGACCTAGTACCTGATTATCGCGAGCCCGAGCACGAGCGCCCCGAGCGCCGACAGATGAAGCAACCCATGACGCGGCCAGAATCACAATGCGAAAAGAGAGAAACGCCGAACCCGGCTCCCTGTCAGCGTTTCAGCTTTGTCGCCGCACAACCGATTTGCGGGCTGTTACTCACATTTCTCATTTCTACGCCCTGCCTGCTCTTTTGCTTCCTCTCTTCCATGTAGACTTTTGTCGTCCGCTGCCTTGATTCTCGAATTGCTGTTGCCGTGTGCTGGGCACCCCCGGGTCCGTGATCCATATTCGCTCTTTACCTGTGTGCTTACCAGCTCGACTTACCACACTCCTTTACACCTGTCTCTCGTTCTGACTTGCTTGTCTGACGCTGGCTTTACGCTCTTTTACCCATCACAGTTGCTTCAGGATATTTGCAAACGTGCTCTACATTATACGTCGCTGCATCTCTCAGACGACTTAAAATCGAGCAACCTGACTTCGACGCCGAACACCAAACACCAAACAAAACACAATTCCACCTCAATACAATCGCAAGAAACGGCGACTGTAAAAGTTTAACTTCGTTCAAGGAAGCGCAGCCAGGATCAATCGAGCCTCGAAAGAAGCAACCGCCGGAGCTGAGGGTACTCGCCGCTGAGCCAGAGGCAGGCGCAGCGCGACCCGGGCCACGACTCACGACGACGACTGATCAACCTACATTTCACACAACCCTCTCTGGCACCACCAGCCGCAACTCTCATCTCTTGCTCTCCTCTTCCCCTGTCACATCCGACAGCTTCTCCCCAGCTCATCCCACCATCCTCTCACAATGACCGCCGTCCCCCGGGACCCCGCCTTCTGGCGCCGCTTCTCCGTCGCAGTCCACCAACAGGAAGCCCTCGACCACCCGGCTTCACAGCCTCTGAACCGCGACTATTCCTCAACCACAAACCTCGCGGCGCCAAGCCCAGTCCCGGGTAGCTCTCCATCCACGACAACCGCCGACGTCGAGAAGCAGCAGTTGCGATCGCCGAGGCCTGCTCAGGAGGAAGGATGGCTTGAACACGAAAGGGCGAAGCAGCGACGGAGCAAGATTTGTTTACCGTTGTTTATTGTTTCGTTGGTGGTTCTGATTGTGCTCGTGGTTCTCATCTTGGTTTGGCTGTCGAGCCATAATTGGTTTGCGAATGGCGGGCCGGTGACCATACCTTGATTGAAGGGGATTGAGACGATCGCGGAGAAGAAGGCACTGAACTGCGCGTTGACCATGGTGTCAAAGGCGGGTCTTGGATTACACCAGAAGTCGCTGGACGATTTCGCTGGACGGTTTCGCTGGCACACGGCCGGCTGGAATGGATGGACCGGGAAGGGATATTCTGCCCTCAGCACAGAGGACTTTGCCAGGCTGACGGTATCGTCGATCCACCAGCATGATGTACATGGCAGGATTCGATCGATGCAACAAACGGCCAGAAGACCCGATCCACCGGGCCCCTTCTACGGTATGCGATCCTGGAGGCAGACAACATCAAAGCATATGACCGACAAAGTATAAGATACCGGGTGGCCTTAGACACATAAATGCATGAATGAATGACGATCATATCTGATGAGATTCCAGCTGTGCAGTGGCTCAATTCATGGATACGACGAGGTCTCGGTCTGGTACCTGTTTGGACCAACATCAAGCTGAATGGACGTGATTGGAAGCCTGTAAACGTTATGCTCGAGAAGCAACTCGTTCACCTAGGTCGTACTTCAGCCGACCTTTGTTCTGTGGCTCTTCCGTAGCGGCGGCGTCAGGCCGAAGTTTCATAACATCTCCCGTCGGCTCTCTGGGCTACCAAGGAGACGGTCTCTACATGGCCGTCTTCGACGACGCAGGCAAGGCATCCGTCGAGTTCACCCCGGCCGCAGATATCGACAACAGTACCGCCATCTCGGAGCGCAGTATCGATGATGCCAGTCTGTTCACCAAGCGCGCCGATACCACTTGTGCCAACCGCTTTTCCGGCGATGAAGGGCCTCTCAACGAAGCAAACTGGCAACTGGCCAGAGTCGGTGGTAACAGGGGCCACGACCCCAAGGGCCGCTGGGGCTGGGTAGGTTAAATGTTCTTCCACTTCTCACCAATGTGATCGCATTTTTGAGGCTGACTCGAGGCCATGATAGTGGCATCTTGGTGGGGAGGCTTCTTACTTCTGCAACTGCCAGGAGAACTGGCTGACTGAATCTACCATTCTCGAAATGCATAGCGTCGTCTCTAACCGCTGCAGTGGAAATAGGGCGTATGGATATGATCGTCGGACTCATGTTGGTGGCGCGAATGACCTTGCTCTTGGTCGCACTTGGCGTGGCGACGAGTTCTGCGCCAAAGGTTTCAGGGGCTGAGTGGTACACACTGAAGTCAATTGCGAAGTCACATTGCTGTGGCACTTGCCCGGGAGAGGAGATGATTTGAAAGAGAGCTAGATGCCAATGCTGTTTGGAGGACTCGAAATCAGCCACAGTCGTTATCGATTATGCCACGGGGGCTAATGCCTACGAAGTGGAGTCTCAATGGTCGGTCGTTGCGATGTTGGTATGCAAAGTGCCTAGCGAAATCAATATCGGAACGCCTGAACTTGGACCTGGTCAGCTACCTTGCCAATACCTCAACGAGAGGCTCAGAATGATAACTCGCTACGTATGGTGGGATGACGAGTGCCCCGTTTCATATAATGTCGACAAAATCCGGTGCCAATGCTTCATGACTATGCTCTGCCGTCAGGTGAGCCGACCTGAAGGGCAGAGGCTTCCAGATCGACGAAACGCCTAGACAAGACAAAATTCTTCCGATGCGCCCGGTCTGGATGCAACCTGCTGATGATGGGTCGTACATATCTATCGTAGCCACACTCGCATACTACCGATAGAATGATAATCCCAATTCGACGATACGCTCGTCTCCCTCCTGACCCGGGCGCAGCACAAGACGTCATTACGATGCCCTCGAGATTGGCTTGGTCGAAAACCTTGTCGGGATCCAAGAAGCTTCCAGTCTTAGATCCTATCATCATGCATACTAGATCTTGGTCTGAGCGTTGTAGTTTGTCGATCTTGTTAATTGGCCAGTCGAAATTTATGATCGCCCCTGCCCTACCACATCGACGGCATTCTGACTGCAATTCTTCGTCATCGACATTGCCGTGGCTCGATTTATCAGGGAATTTCACAAAGCTAAGGTCGTCCAAGGAGCAAAATACGCCAGTGCCATCTAGGTGAGCTTTCTTTGACTTCCAAAGGACCTCTGTGTCTATGACACACAACGCAGACAGAATGACGAGCTCGACAGATCTCACCGGGCCGTACATGATTCGCCGGTCCTGCGGTACAGCTACGAAACTGACAACGTCGAACATCGGGCCGTCAAAGTCGCTTGAGCAGACCTCTCTATTTAGTCGCTGGAGGAAGCTGTATTGAACTCCGGATGACGCTCTCATCCAAGACCAGCTTGGTAGAAATATGCTTGAAGTATACTCGGATAGCGATCCCCTAGCTCCACTCAGTTGGAACCAGAGCATGTGGGTGCCCAGTTGATGCTCCCAGCACCCTGCGCAATATCTTGTCCTTTGACCGGCCTTGGCATACAGGGCACCAAATGAACCTGCTAGACCGGCTAGTGCAAAACATCTGTCCGATTTGACTGTGACACATGTTTGAGAGTAATCACAAATGATATCGAACCATGCATCGTTCAATGAGTCGATGGACCACAAAGACGAGAGAGGGGAGTATATGGACTTTTCCATACGCAATCCGCCGGGCTCCGAGGATTGAAATTCCTTGCATTTCCAAGATAGCTGTTTATCCGTGATGAAAAGGATCCGAGGCGCCATAAACAATTCTTGAACACACCAACCCCGCCCGAACAAGGGCAGCGTATTCCAGTAAGGCTCTCGAAAGGCATAACCAACCTCTTCTGGGTTGAGGACACAACGGTATGTGCGGTTCGCGGAGGTAGATACATCCAGGACCAGATCCTGGTAATATTCGGCGTCAGTCGGCCTTAGGAGGCCCTCTCTACAGGATTTCGAAGAGCAGGCGGCAAGGTTCAAGGACGAGTTCTGATAAACAAGATTCATGACTGGAGCATGCTCCAGCCAGTCACTGCTGTTGACAGAGTCTTGGACGATACACAGGGAGTCTATCCATATGTGACTCAATCCGAGATCAAAACACAAGCGCAGAGCCTCTCGAAAGGTTTTCTCCAGATCTTTTACAGGAAGCTGTTGGTACCAATTAGCAAGGTTGGCCCTGCGTAACGTCTCGAACCTGTTGGAGCCCCAGCAGTGACTCAAAGTAGCGTAAGATATTTCGTCTGTCGATGTCAAGGTAGAAGTGTCAATTAACCGTGCCTTCAGGCCCCTCTCATAGCTGACCTCGATTAGCCGCCGAGGCACGAAGTGGGACCCGGAACCAAGACGTCCTGAACATTGGTGGCCAAGACTGCAGCGGCGCAGGATCGCAGAAACTTTTGCAAGTCGAACTTTGTCAAGCCTGCCGTCGGGAGTCGCCAACTCAGCTGATCGTACTGCCGCAGCATAGCTCAGCGTGCTTGTATGGGCTCTCTCCAAATCGTACACTGTACCATTGCTGCCACGGCGACTTTGCAACAAGTAGTGCACCGAATCTGCCGTAGGCCGATAGCATTTGTAGAAGGGGTAGTCACTATCCGGAGACCCTGGTGATTGGGTTCGATCATGATCAATACATATACCTTCATCCGCAGAGCCTAAAAAGTGGTCTTGATCGGTATAGACCTTCGGCAAGCGGATCTGCACGCCTTCCTCGCCGTCCACAGCGGCCGCCTCAAACCACCGCTGGTTATCGAGGATAGTTTTGCAGTCTTCCTTGGAGGAACCCACTACGAGTAGAACGTGAACACAAAGCCAGCAATCGTTTCGCGCCTTGGTCTGCAGTTCTATTCTCGACCGCCATGTGCTCGAAACCTTGTCATCACAAGGCTGAGGATGAATCGGATGTTTGACAAGGCCTGCGATCAGCCATGGCTTGCAGAAGTCACAAAGCCCATTGATCATAATGCAACTCACTGGGTACTTCCGTCAATGTGCGACATCACCGACTCGATACGTAAAGAGTCAAGCAATGAAGGCTTGGTAAGGTAGTCCCTCAATGGGATTGTCGACGGAAGCGGTGCGACGTCGTCAGAATGGAGGTTAAGGTGGAGTCGAACGTTCAAAGTGGCCCAAGCTCCTCACTCCGCCCGCAGCCCGGCGCTGGAAGTTTCTGCCGAATTCTGTGGAACCATAGATATCTTCACGACTCCAGCCGAGTTTCGTTCAACGCCAAACGTTCCTCACCACTCATTCACACCTCATCTACCATGGCTGACGCTTTGAAAGCCGAGGGCAACAAGCTCTTTGCCGCAAAAGACTTCCACGGTGCCGTGTAGGTTCCCCTCCATCGAGTCCCTCCTCAAAGCTACCGTTACTGATGTTATTTGCAGCGAGAAGTTTTCCGAAGCCATCAAGCTTGACCCCAGCAACCACGTCCTTTACTCGAACCGTTCCGGGGCTTACGCATCACTACGGAATTATGAGGAGGCATTGAACGACGCCAACAAGACAACAGAGATAAAGCCAGACTGGGCAAAAGGTTGGGGTCGCAAGGGTGCAGCTCTGCACGGCCAAGGTGATCTAGTCGGTGCAGTTGATGCGTTCGAGGAGGCTCTCAAGCTTGACCCCAACAATGCACAGGCAAAGTCTGGGCTGGACTCGGTCAAGAAGGCGATCGAGGCCGAGGCCAGAGAGGATGGCGCGGACCCGACTGGTGGCTTGGGCAACATGTTCAATGACCCTCAGATGTTCCAGAAGCTTTCAAACAACCCGAAGACCAGCTCCTTCATGAGCGATCCATCTTTCTTGGCCAATCTGCAAAAGCTGAAGCAAAACCCCAACAGCATGGGTGAGCTTCTGGGTCAGGATCCTCGAGTGATACAAGCTATGGGCGTTTTGATGGGCATTGACATGTCGATGGGAATGCCACCAGAGGGAGCGGCCGGTGCGAAAGATGAGGACACAGAGATGCCAGACGTCGGCTCACCACCTCCTTCGAGGCCAAAGGAAGAGCCCAAGAAGGCTCCTGAGCCGGAGCCGGAGCCTGAAGACGAGGAAGCCATTGCAAAGAAGAAGGCCAAAACAGAGGCCGACAAGGAGAAGGCTCTAGGCACCGAGAATTACAAGAAGAGGAATTTTGACGAGGCGATCGCACACTACGCCAAGGCGTGGGAGATACACAAAGACATCACATACCTGACCAACAAGTCGGCGGCAGAGTTCGAGAAGGGAGACTATGAGGCAGCAATCAAGTCATGCCAGCAGGCAATTGCGGAGGGTCGTGAGGTTATGGCAGACTTCAAGATCATCGCCAAAGCATTTGGCCGTGTTGGCAGCGCCTACGAAAAGCTCGGTGATCTTCCGAAAGCCATCGACAACTACCAGCGATCGCTCACGGAACATCGGACGCCCGATGTTCTCAACAAGCTCCGTGCGGCCGAGAAAGCGCAGATCAAGAAAGAGAAGGATTCGTACATCGACCCGGCCAAGGCCGACGAGGCACGCGAACTGGGCAACAAGCACTTTAAGGAGGCGAACTGGCCGGGAGCTGTTGAGGCATACACGGAGATGACAAAGCGTGCGCCGGACGACCCTCGTGGATACTCCAACCGTGCTGCTGCGCTGATTAAGCTGATGACCTTCCCGTCAGCAGTCTCAGACTGCAACGAAGCCATCAAGCGTGATCCAAAGTTCGTCAGAGCATACCTGCGCAAAGCACAGGCACTTTTCGCGATGAAGGAGTACAGCAAGTGCAGTGATGTGTGCGAGGAAGCAACTGCAGCGGACGAGACTGGAGCCAACCGCCGTGAAATCGAACAACAGCAGCAAAAGGCCCTGGAAGCACAATACGCAGGTCAGGCCGGCGAAAGCGAGCAGCAGACGATGGAGCGTATCCAGAATGACCCGGAGATCATGAGCATCTTGCAAGATCCCGTCATGCAGAGCATTTTACAGCAAGCCAAGGGCGACCCATCTGCATTGCAGGAGCATATGCGCAACCCCGGCGTGCGAAGCAAGATTCAAAAACTGATTGCGGCGGGTGTTATCCGAACGAGATAGATGTCACGATACGGTCCATGACGAGGCGTCTGGTGTTTCCAGCAGCAGTGTAGTGGAATTGTATGCGTAAGTGGAGCTGACGAGGGCTTGATATGCTGGCATGATTTGATAGCGCTCTTTTTGCACAAATATATCATCAAAGAATTCTGACGAGATCAATTATTGCTTGCTATCACCAGTCTCATCGCCGTCTCAAACCTATCTCTTCTTTTAACACCAGCGCCGTGGTACAAGTGAAAAGTGCTGTTTGAGTCTTGCTGTAAATTTTCGGCCATTTTTTAAATATTTTTTCCATACTTTTCTACAATTTTATTTTATTTTATTTATTTTTTCCGCGTCCACGCAAGTTTAGATGCTTCTCCAGTAATGAAGAAGCTGTCAGATCGGCGACTCGATCTGACAGCCGACGAACAATCAAAACGTTGCAAAGTGAGTTGCGCAACCTGTCGTGCCACTGCGGCGTGCTGGGACCAGAGTAGCAACATGTTCGGGAGTGCATGGACTCCAATGCAGCCTCGTTCAGACCTGGGAGCCTCAGGATTGGGATTTTGGAGCTGGGATCGCAGAATATTGTGCTGTAGTCCACAAAGAATGCTGTATAAAGAATGAAGTGGCGAGCACAAAAAGTTGTAGCAAGTCAAGTATTACCTCTGAAGGTGCAATCTTCCGTGGCATCGTCAATGCCAACCGGCCCCAGGAGGACTCTGGAAATATCGGCGACTTCAGTCTTCATGATCCCGAGATTCAATAACGCTGTCATAAAGAATGAAACCAGGATGTCGGAAGTCAATCCACCATCGCACTCGGATCAGCTGTTATGTCAGGCCTGCCAGTACGAATTGGCGGGTTGAGAAGCCATCTGGAATGAGAACTAGAAGCATTATTGCATTTGCACAACCCGACCAAGGCAAAGATGGCGTATCTGAAGACTGTCCTGCTGGAGCCACTCATAGAGGCCAAGCAATTTCGACCTCCTCGCAGATCATCGCTGCATGGAGATCAAACAACCCCGGCTTGCACCACACAAGGCACTTGCCATTGAATATCAGTCCACGACAGGCCGGCTGTGTACAAGCTTTACTTAGGGTCTCCGTCATCAGGCCATATGTAACCGCGGCACAAGACGGCTGAATAGTGGAGACTGGCGACATCGTTCAACGCTAAAGACACGAACAGGTGAAACAAGGATATTCAGAGAACAAGGTCTCTAAGATGAGCTGGGAGGGTCGGCTGACAGCGGGCTGATGGCTTGGTAGCACGTGGCTGACCAGACAAGCATCGCCAAACATGGACGTGAGGTTTCATCGCATCAGTGACATACCGGGAGGCGATAATGTTAATCCGTTGCTGAACGAGGAAAAGGATGGTGAGGCTGCTGATTACCACGCTGGCAAGGCTGGCCAATGGCATCGCTGCCGTCGGGCTAAAAATGTATTATCACTGTGTTGCTGCGACGTGCACTGCCACCATTATTGTCACCTCGGCCGACTCCTCCGTCTTCCCTTTCTTCCACCGCCCCTGATCTGCTTACTTGGCAGTTCGAGCAATTTGGGGGCGGGCAGGCCACCCTCGACCCATCTCTATCCGCCAACGTGAAGATTGCGATCGGTGCTGTTGTAACATCCCGCTCGTCGACGTCGCATGGCAGCCAAACTACACCACGACGGGCCCGAATACGCGCATTGGTTGCAAGAGTCCTGTATTTGCGATCACGACCAGCACGAACTGACAACTACCAGCCCGTCTTGCTCACATCGACGAGCTATACCTCGACTCGAAAGATCGAGCACAGAGTCGAGTACCGTGGTTGTTTCGGAGGATTGCGCAAGTATAAGATCTTCCACTTTTCGCGACTGTTCGAGCTAAGCTCCATCCTTCTGCTACCCAAATCATGTCTACGCAGCTTGTTGTCAGCCTCAGCGTTACTTTTTGCCTTTAGCAGCACAGCACCGTAAGCGGCCAACCGGCGGCCACCGCGCCATATCACATCTACACTGCCCTGCGAGCCTTCGCTGGTTTCATTGCATCGTTTCAGGCTTCTCTTTACAGCCTTCATCAGACGAGAGACTGTGACATTGCTCTCCAAGTGTCGAAGATCACCCGTCTCTACCTCCGTATCTTGCGTGACATGCCGACCGCCAGTGGTACTCTTGTCCGTGCTGAGGCTCCCAAAATACACTCACTCAATGGCTGCACGGCCTGCAAGCCGGCACCCTTGAATGCTCCCTTGACCTCCACGTGCCGACACTCCAGCTCGCTAGATGAGTTGCCCCATCCACGGATCGCTAACGCGGGTCCAAGCTTGATCGAACGTCTGGTGCCGTGCATGGCACGTTGCGTTGCTGAGTGAGCTGCTAGCCTTGCCAATCTGCTTGGCAGAGCTTGTCTTACAAGTATCATGCCCATCCGTCTTCCTTTGCTTCAGCTTCGACATCAAGATTCCTTTGGGCTGTGCCATCACGTTCTTTCTTTCTGACACTCATTCATTCTTTTCAGCATCTTCACGATGCAGTTCACTCTTTCCACCGCCGTTCTCGGCGCTTTTGCTTTGACACAGACCTTCGCTTCAGCCAAGCCCATTGTTAGCGGCTACAATGGCACATTTGTTCCTTCTCCTACTGGGTATCGCTGGCCTAACGGAACCTACTCCAACGGCACTTTCTCCAATGCCACAAACTCTACCTCGGGTGGCTCTCCCGTCGTGACAGTCTGGGAGACCGTCGCCCCGCCGCCAGCCTATTCTGTGGCTCCGGTTCCCATCGCTTCGTACACTCCGGGACCGAAGCTGCAACCTGCAGTCCACTGGGACCACCCCGTTGATGACATCAACAACCTCGCTCCCACTTCCGAGTCCAGCTTGTACTATAGCTCCAACGGTACTGCTGACCCTGCGGTCGAGCACATGTTTGCTTCCCTCAACACTACCTCGCAGTATCAGTCCGTCGTTCTTGCTCACTCCAGCTACGTCCAGTCCGTATCGTGCGCCGACGACGGCATCCTGGTCACCTTCACCAATGCTGAGGGCTTCAACTTTGCTGCCGAGCACTGGCCAGACCATGGCGAGGACTTTGTCCTTGTCACTTACACCGACGGCTGCGGTTCGTCTAGCGATCAGCGCACTTTCTGGCTCATCGATAGCTTGACCTACCGCAACGAGACCAACGCGATTGACGCCAAGGTGACCCGAGAAATCGCCGTCGAGGATGCCTTCAACGACGTCCACATGGTTTGGGGTAAATACCAGCCAGCTGAAAACTCCACAAACACTAAGCGTGGACTCTTCAGCGGCTTGAACTCCGACTCCAAGTCGGTGACCAAGACTGCCGACATCAACTTGAGCGCACCCACCAACGATGCCTCTCCATGGGGTGGCGCTGCCTTGCTTTTCGAGGAGCCCGGCAAGGTCTCTGTCAGCAACACATCCGGCTCTGCCGTTGACACCGACTTTAAGATTTTCTGCGTCAACTGCGGTGTCAAATCTCACTTTGTCCTCATGGGAGAGGCTGCTTGGCAATACATTCCTCCCAAGGTCACCAAGCTCACCGCCGAGATTGACGCCAACATTGTCGCCAACTTCCATCTCGGAATGGTCGCGACCGCTACCTTTGATGACACCAAGCAGAAGTCCTTGTTCAACCAGGCCATTCCCGACCTCGGCTTCTCCGTCGGCGGCGTCTTTGATGCCGGTGTCTACGTTACCGTCGATGCCGTAGCCAACCTGAACATTGACGCCGAAGGTCAAGCTCTTGCCGGTGTGACCATGACGGTTCCCGACTTCAAGGCCACCCTCGACATGACTAGCCAGGACTCTGGAAGCAACTCCAAGGTGACTGGCTTCACTCCTCAGTGGGACAAGCAGTTCGAGGTCGCTGGAACGATTGGTGCCAAGGCCACACTCGCCCTCCCTGTCGGTCTCCACCTCGGTATCACGATTGTCAAGGTCTTTGACAAGAGCATTGCCCTGGTCGAGCAGCCTAGTCTGTCCGCCGAGGCCCGCGTCGCAGCTTCGTTCGGCGGTGCTGCTGCTCCGGGCGTTACTTGCAACAACGGCGTAGCTTACTCCATTGACGCTCACAACGATGTGACCTTGGATCTTTTCGATATCAAGACTTTCACCATTGACCACCGCGACTGGAACATCTTGTCCGGCTGCAAGGCCATTCCCGGCCTGGGTTCCACCTCCAGCTCAACCGTCCAGAGCTCGACAACGATCGAGTCGTCCACCGTGATCAGCTCTCACGTCGGACCAAGCACCGGCACCGGTGTCCCGCACTTCCCCGGCACCAACACCACCGTCCCCGCCGGCACCGGCATCAAGACCACCCGTCCGATCGGAACCGGCACCGGCGTTCCTCACCACGGTGGCAACGGTACACACAGCGCTCCTTACGGCTCGGCTGGCATCTCGTCCCGCCCGATCGCCACCGGCACCGGTGGAATTCCCCACTATGGCGGCGGCAGCAACGCCACGCAAACCAGCAGGCCCCACGGATCCGCTGGCATCTCCACCCACCCGGAGGCGACCGCCACCATCAACAGCGTCCCGGCATACGGAGGAAGCAACGAAACTACCCACACGGAGCCCCACGGCTCCGCCGGTATTTCGACTCGTCCCGAGGCGACTGCCACCAGCCACAGCGTCCCCTCGTACGGCGGCCATAACACGACCGCCTCCACATCCGCCGAAGCCACCACCAAGACCGAGGAGCCTACTTCCACGGCGTCCATCCCCGGCTACGGCAGCGAGTCGTCGCTGTCCTCCTCGAGCACCCATGCCGCTGTGACCTCCTCCGCCTCCGTCCCTAGCTACGGCCACGAGAGCTCCAGCGCTAGCACCAGCACCAAGGCCGAGGAGACCTCCATCAAGTCTACTCCCGCTTACGGCGCCAGCTCCAGCGCGAGCTCCAGCTTCGTAACGAGCACCAAGCCCGCCGCCACCAGCACCACCCCCGAGGTCCCCAGCTACGGCCACGCGACGTCCTCCAGCATTTCTGCCGCCGCCGAGACCACGACGGAGGCTCCCAAGTATGAGCACACCACGACCACTACCACGACTACATCGTCGAGCAGCTCTACTACCAGCAAGGCGCACACGACCTCTGCTGCCGAGTATGAGCCCGAGAGCACGCCCGTCGCGGCCAAGACTAGCAAGAAGGCATCCTTCGGTTACTAGTTGGAATTGAACAAATCGGAAGAAAGGTTCCCGTTCTGCGCAGAGGAGGAAATACTTATATTCTTGATGAACTATTTGATATAGAATTTGACAAGTCAATCTATAATGATTTACGATTGCAAAAGAATATCTTCTCGATTGCGATGTACGTGAAATGATGTATTTGTGATTTGATGGCTCCACTAAGTTAGATTCTCTGATCGACTCGGCTTCTTCCGGCGCGGATCTGTAAAGCTTGTGTTGCGTAATCTTTCGCAGATCGCCACCTGAACTCGTGACATACGTAACCAGCAGTCCTGACCTCGACATCCCACGTCTATCATTCTCAACCATAAATTTCCACTCTTAATCAGAAAACCTATCCGCCGTGTCTATATGTCCGGCGCAAAGTCCCAACCCGTCCATGCCCGAAAAAAAAAAGCCCATCGCAGAGCTCTCCCATGTCAGACATCACATCCCACCCACTCTACCAAACCCTCCGGCCCCAGCTCGCCCACAACCAGCCCATCCTAGCACACCTGAACGCCGACACCTCCTGGCTGCTCCTCCTCCCGCACCCGCGCCGCGACCTCGCCGGCACGGACTCCCGCCCCGCATACTTCAAGATCCTCATCGACCCGTGGTTCGCCGGCTACAGCGACGACGGCGCGCTCTTCCGGACGCTCGTGTACGCGGAAAAACACAACGTCGCGCCAGCCGTCGGGAGCATCCGCGAACTAGAGTCCATACTGACCGAGCTCGAGAAACACGAGGGCAAACTACGGAAGCAACCCTCGTCCGGTTCTCGTGAAGAGGACGAGGACGAGGAGAAGGAGAAGACGACGAGGCGCGGTCCGATCGATGCGGTGGTCGTTTCGAACGATAACGGAGACCACTGCCACGGACCGACGTTGCGGGAGCTGGATCCCCGGGTTCCGGTGCTGGCGCTGCCGTTGCCCGCAAAGGTCGTCAGGGCGTACGGGCATTTCGAGACCGTTCACGTGGTTCGAGAGTTCGCGTCTTGCGTTTCGGAAACGGCGGCGGCGAGGCGGCCGTTCTTCGGGTTCTTGGCCGGGACGCCGACGGCGGCGCTGGATTGGAGGCTTGCTACTTACGATGGCCTCCCGAGCTGGTTGGGGTTGAGCTTTACGAGTACCCCGGGCGAGTATCCGGCTTTTCACATGCCGCTTATGATTGCGTTTCCGGGGACGACTACTGCGACTACGACTACGACGACGAATGGGATGAATGGCACAGACGGAACAGATGGTTTGGATGGGACAGATGAGACAGATAGGATGGATGGGATGGATGACACGGGTTCGGCGCAGGCTATCGTCTACATGCCACACGGGGCGCCGCCCAAAGCATTAGCTCCCTTCAAACGAGCGAATCCGCCAATATCGTTCCTCGCGGTCCTGACTGGTCTGCATCGAGTATGGCTTACGGGGGGCTTACTACGTATCGCTGGGGGCGCACGCGTGGCACTCGATCTGGTGGGAGAATTGCGGCCGAAGTATTGGCTAGCGACGCACGACGAGGTCAAGGAGACAACGGCCAAAGGTCTAATCGTACCGGTGTTGCTTCGACGAGAGGAGAATGGTGTGCAGGATACGATTGAGATTGCGCGGGAAAAGGGCTTTAAAGGACGCATCGTCTCTTCGGGTGAGAAGAGGGAGGAGGGCGACGTTAAGTTATTGCAGCCCGGCAGCGGAGAGTCATGTGTCTTGGGAGAAATCGAAGAGCTGGGAATCAAATATCAGCCTTGAACTCGAGACACAGCTTGTACAGCTTGTTGGAGTTTTCGAACAAGATGGCTTTCGCAGCGTCTGCAGCCTGGCGGATGCTCAGGTCTTCTTCCTGTACATACTCGCACAGGATCTTCGACATGGCCTGGCGGCCTTGGATGCCCGACAACCAGTACGTCTCTGGCAGGTAATATCCGTCAGTACTCCACAGCAGCTTACTCCACGGCGTGAGTTCGAGGGCCTGGCGCATGACTCTCTCCTGACCGTCACGCGATATCTCGGGCCAAACGAGTCCGATGTCGAGGTAGCAGTTCTGGTATACGCTCGCCAGATAGCCGGCTTCCTGCGTAAATGGATACGATGGGTGAAGCAGGACGATCGGTACTGTGGGGTACTCCGCAATCAGCGGCTGCAAATGAGCTGGATTGGAGCGGAGCAGGGACATGCTCTTGTCACCGAGGCCGGTGTGGAACTGCAAAGGTTTAGCGCCGTGTTGGGCGAGGATTTTGCAGGTTTGATTGACGAGGGCGTCGTTCATGCCCTTGGCTTCGATTTCGAATTCGTCCTGGACGCACGTGGGGAGGAATCTCTGTTGAAAATCTTGCAGGCCGTCTGCGTCGGTTGCGACGTCTAGGCCGGTGTAGTAGCAGACGACCGACTTGAAACCAACGACCTCAGGGTCCTTGATGGCTTCAACAATCATGTGTTCGAAGGCGGCCAGAAAGCCGTGCCAGGATTCCAACGCAGCCTCATCATCGGTCCCGTCCGGCAGCTTTCCCTGCCCATGAAGCTCCTCAAGCAAATCAGACGCTGCCGTCTCGATTCGCAAGATACGTTTACACGGTGACAGCGTGAATCGATCATGCCATGCATAATCCTCAATCTTGTTCGCATCTTCGTAGCCGTCATCAATCAGAATCGTTTGCACGCCCCGAAAGTATCGTCTCAGCAAGTTGTCGTCCAGCAATTCCGCACGCTTCCTTTCTATGCTCTCCCAGGGAGCGTCGCCGGGCAGCTCGTAGAGCGTGCGCAGCTGGTTTGCTGCCCAAACGTGTGCAAGGGTTGTGTGTGCGTCTTCGATCGATTCGTCCGAGGCTTCGCTTGTAATCGAGATGAGCGGATGGCTGAGGAGGCCGTCTGGACGAAGGAGGTTGTGGCCGTGATTGTCTATTGCGGGGCATTCGCGGATGAAGACGTCGAGATCGTGCAGAGTCTGTGGTTCCATTTGGAGGATTGAAAGGTACCTCGACGGCTATCTGGTACGCTATGATGCTCAAATTGATTGCTCGAAAGCCATGTAAGTGAACCCCTTTCAACTGGTGGGCCCTTTTCGGATGATAAGGTGTTCTAGCTCTGCGCACGCCATACACCGGATCGGAAATCCAAAACTGTCAATGCTTGCTGAGACGGGCACGTCTTGTCAGTTGGTTGCTCAGTGATGTGTCAGGAGTCACGTGTCGTATCCAAGTCCTGAAACTACAACTAGAGTGGTGCGGAACCAACTCTTGATAGTCAAGACTTCTCATATTCTTCTGAAGGTGTCATCATCTAACAGTGGTCCCAATCACTCACGTGCAGTGATTTTGTCGTAATTCATAGTGTCATCTGTGTCAGAAATCCCTGATATTCATCGCTATCTTTGATCATGTAATGACTGTGATGCCCCGTGAACGGGCATATCCAAGGAGATCTTACGACCAACATCACCTCCTCCGCCACTAAGCGCTGGCTGCCCTCGCGCTACATGGCCTCCCCCTACGCGTCCACAGCCGGGTCAAAGCCACCCACCTGCCAGTCATCGCCGCCACCGGCCGCGCGCAGGGTGTTGGTGAACGTATCCTCAAAATCCCAGAACTTGGGCGCGACTCCGGTGCGCCAGGCCTCGAACGTGAGCGTCCTCAGATCCGGCTCCTGCGGCCAGTAGTTCCAGCCGACGAGCCAGCCCCTATACCAGGCCCCGGTGTCGTTCTCGATCCCGGCGTCGTCGTCTCCGTTGCCGAAGCACCAGCAGTGGGTGCCGGGCCCGTCGCTGTGGTAGACCGTCTTGACGTGGTTGCCGTCCGACAGCCAGCCCTCGTTGGCTGCGTCGCCGTACTCGCCGTGGCAGGACGGCGCGACGCGCCTGACGACGCCGTTTCCCGTGAAGACGATGATCTCCCAGTCGTGGGTGTGGCCGCCAAAGGGAGTGCCGATGTCTTGTTCGAAGTAGTATTCGTACATGTAGGCGCACCAGCCGTTGTTACAGCGCCTGCGCACGTACACGTTGTTCTGTTCCAGGCGGTCGGCGTTGCGGCAGCCGTCCTCTCCGCCGGGGTTGGTGAAGCCACTCGGGTCAATGGCGGCAGTCGGATAGCATCCGTCGGTGTCGTAGTCGGTTATGGGAAGGTAGGCTTCTTCGTCCGCATCGTAACCGTCGGGGAGCCTGGTGATGAGGGCGCGAGCATTGAGGCTGCTGTCGCGGGCTTCGATGGGAGTTCCCTGGGCCAAGTGCGCAATGCTGGCGAGGATCAGGGCGAGGGTAGATCTGTGCATATTGGCGGCGAGACTGATGAAGTATGAAAGTCTTGAAATCGGAAGTAGACTGTTGGTTCTTCTCGCTTCTGGGGCTGGCGATGAATGGTCTTGAGCAGACGGGGATACATCTCTGTATATATAGTCCAAATCCAGGCTGAGATAGCTACTCTTCCCGACTTGTCTTGACGAGAAAGGCAGACAAGCCGATGAAGCCATACGCATTGTCTGACATGCTCATCGACGGGACATCGCATCACGTCTTGCCTTGCGATGCTCATCACGAACCAGTGAGCCGCGTTCCTCGGGCCAAGCCACATGGCGTGCAGATCAGGTAGCATGTTTGTCAGAACATGTCAGACGTTCGTACAATACGATGGAGGGATTTCTTGGGCTCTGACCATCAAGAACCACAGCAACAGCCATGCCACTTGGCAAGTCTTATCTGATACATTTTTCCAAATCAACGTAATCCAGGTTTTGAGACATCAGTGTGTTGAAGCGGGCGAACGGACAAAGGAAACACCAGTGAAAGAGGAAAACATGGGCTGGACACTCCCTGCTGTGAAGAATAGATCATGATTGAGTCCACCGCCGGGCGAGGTCACAGGGGCTCGGTTAAGATCTCCTAGGTTCGTCCGAGGCTGCCTGAGAGCATGCTAATTGGCCTATCCAGGGAAGAGTCCTTACTCGGCATAAGCGGAGCCGCAAGTTGCTGTCTGTTGAGGTTCTGTATAATTTGCTTCATTAGAAAGAGGCCAAGAAGCGCCACGAGCTGCCAATCTTTGTCAAGCACAAACTTCCCGATGGGGATCACCACGGAGAGAATAGTACACAGACCAGGGGCAGGCAGGATTCACGGGTGATGACAAACGTAGTAGAGCTTCCTAAGCAGAGCCTGTATGAGCAAGATACTCAGGCTCGGCGGCGATATGATTCATTAAGACCGCCAAGGTAGCCTTTCTGGTGTTCAGCTTTCGCTGTCGCGACCTTGCGTGCTGGATGTTTTCCGCAAGACACAAGTCGTACTTTTCCCCACGTTGTTCGTTGCTGCATGTTCCCAATGTTGGTCATGACAATCGATGCTAGTATGGGAGTTTGTGAAGTCTTCGCATGTCAGGGTTTCTTAGCTGGATTATTCACGCGGAAAACAGCCAGTGGCAAGGCACCAGAAGGATGACTAATTACACCATCGGAAACTTGAATATGACCGCGCAAAGGGACGGTCGCGTCCACACCGGATCAGGGATTTGAATCAGCACTTTTGGCATCACCGTCATCAGGCCTGAGCTCTTACCAGTGTGCGGCAGCGATTTTACCACCGTCATGGGGAGCAGTCATTCTTACAACATCTCCGGTGAAAATCCACAGTGAACATGAACCACATGGCATTATGATGGGCCCGTGTACGAACAACCGGTCATCAATCTCGGACACTGCCAGTCGTCCTTTTTTAGCCTTGACTGTTACTCCCAGGCAGACAGAAGACATTCAGCCCCAACCTCAACGGCAGCGAAGGTCACGCGACACTTCATGATGTCAATTGCAGAAAGAGAGAGGGGCAGCGCCCGGACCGCATGTCCAGCCAGTCTTGTAGCGGCGGCAGATCTTCAGCCGTTCCCCGCCGGAGATCTCATTCGACTCGTCCAAAGATGCAATTGTGGATGGTAAAGTGGAAACAAGATCGTTCAATGTACGATAAGGGTGTGCAGAGTAGTATGACGAATATCTGATCGCTGGCGGACCACAGCTGGGTAGCTGTTGTGGAGGCGTTGCCGACTTCTCACGAAGCGCAAGCATTGGTTCGCGTTCTGCTGGCTAAGAATTTACCTGATGGGGTGGCCAAAGCGACAAGCCTGAAGCGCCAGAAGCTTGAGCCGCTACGTCAGCACAGTGCTGATAACAAGGCACAGACAGCGATATCCTGCTGAACCAATGTTCGGCTAGACGCCGAGAGGCCAGACCTAGTCCCGACTGATCCTGACAGCCACATGCCAAGTTGTGAGTGGCAAGCCACATATTGCGGAATTCCAGGATCAAATCAGATGGCTGAAATAATTCCTGAGAAATTGCGAGGAGCGTCCTTCATACATGGGTGAGGTAAGTCGTCTGGACGTGACGAGGGCAAGTCCCTGTGGCGCTACTGACAAAAGCCGCCAGGTGCTTACACGGCAGGAGCGAGACGCGTGTGAGGCAAGCGCAGCCCCCAGGGCCTCCAATGCTCCTTCCACACCTCCAAGCGGCTCCGGTGGGTCCGCCCGCCGGCTGCGTGAATGAGGCGGCGAGCGAACGGCCGCGCTTGCTGTTGCTATCTCCGTCGCCCGTCGATCATTCACGAATCGCCATACACTGACTTTCTCACCTTATCTGCCACTCTCGTCTCTTCATCTTTCTTCAACATCCCCCTTGCTCGCTCCCAGGTCGCTGACCACCACTTCTCGACCCCTTCAACACCCACCATTTTGCTACTGACGCTCCGTCGGTAGCTTCGGCATCAGCCAACACGTGTGCTCACTCATCGTCGACTCTACGCCGATGAAAGAACCCGACGATCCCAGTAGTAGAGCTGAAAGAAGCCAAATCCAACCTGAATGGGATAAGATCCCAACTCCGGGCAGCCAACCGGTCTCTGCCACCACTTCTGCCTCTCAGCCTGCCGCTGAAAGCGAGAAGAATGACAACCATGCCAGCGACAAGTCCCGCGGCAATCGCCGCCTGCGAGACAAGTTTCGTCGCCACAAACACCACGACATTGCACAGCCAGACCCCGAGAAGTCCCAGGCCGCTGAAGGAGATGCGCAGAATACCGCGCAAGCATCTCCTGACACGCCCGCCTTGACGTCGCCCCACGGTGGTCAGGTCAAGCGAAACATCGTGGTTCGCTTCTTCCTCACTGTCAAGCAAGTTTTATTCTGCAGCTGGGTCAATGTCCTGCTCGTCTTTGTCCCCGTGGGCATCGCCGTCAATGCCGTCGGCGCAAACGCAGGTCTCGTATTCGCCATGAATGCCATTGCTATCGTGCCACTCGCTGGCCTGCTCGCTCACGCCACCGAGGTCGTTGCAGCCTCTCTTGGCGACACGCTCGGCGCATTGCTCAACGTGAGCTTCGGAAATGCGGTCGAGCTCATCATCTTCATCATAGCTCTCGTTAAAGATGAAATCAACATCGTACAGGCCTCGCTCGTCGGTTCAATCTTGGCCAACCTGCTCCTCATCCTCGGAATGGCTTTCTTACTTGGAGGTCTCCGTTACAGAGAACAGATTTACAACAGTACCGTTACGCAAATGAGCGCCTGTCTTCTCAGCTTGAGCGTTACCAGTCTGCTGTTGCCAACAGCCTTTCACGCCAGCTTTTCCAACGCACAGACGGCCGACGACGCCGTTCTCAAAGTCAGTCGCGGTACCAGCGTCATCCTGCTCATCGTCTACGTCCTGTACCTGCTCTTCCAGCTCAAATCGCATTCATATTTGTACGCCAGCATGCCACAAGAGAAGATTGACGAGGAAGCATTCCCAGGTGTTCTTGCCGATGTCTTCAATTCCTCTTCGTCCAGCGACACCAGCTCCTCTGACAGCGATTCAACTTCATCTTCAGACGGCTCGCACGCGACTGCAACTAAGCGCTTCAGAAGAGCTCTCAAACGTAGACGTCGCAAGTCGAGCGCTAGTACCGTCGACACGCCTTCACTCAAATCCAAGGCCACTCGTTCGCCCTCCGTCGTCACAGCCAACACACCTCCATTCCTCCGCACCGGTAGCGACGGTAGCGGACCGGCTGTTCTGGACCCCGTTCTCAGTGGCGACGAGGCAGATAACGATGCTGATAACCTGCGCCAAACGAGATCGCTCGATGACGTGACAGTCCAACACCGCGATTTTGGTGAAGAAGCGGCCTCATCCGTTTCTCCACGAAACTTGGAGAATTTATCAACCGCTCAGACTGCCGGCCCTGTCAGCCGTTCAATCTCCTTCGAAAAGGATGAGGAGTCAGAACCCAGGCACAAATCGAGACGCCACCGATTCAGACGCGATAAGAAGCGCAAGGACAAACAGCACAAATCGAAAAGTAAACGTAAGGAGAACGCCGTCGAGGGAGTTGAATCGTCTACGGTCGCCGCAATCGCCCCAATCGCCCCTATCTCGGAAGCCGGACCATTAGAGGGAACTCAAAGCAATGGTGCAGACATGGTCCGTTCCAACACTGCTGGCCGTCGTCCGTTAGTCCCAATCACAGCTGTTCGCCCTCAGATGCAGAAGATGCTGTCTCAGACCGTCTTCAGCAGCCAGTACAATGCCCAGGCCATCGTTCAGCCCACTCGCCCTTCGGTCCCCCGCGCTCCTTATGGTCTCAGACGAACCTCCTCACTCCCTGGTCGTCTGAATCTCGCGAAACCTGCTACCGTGGGTGGTCCGGCACACATGGCTCATGCCGATCCCGATTCCAACGCTGCTGCTATCATTGAAGGCGGGCCTCAAGCAAACGAACAAGGTCCCAACATGTCACGTACCTCTGCTGTCCTGACCCTGCTCATTACCACCGCACTTGTCGCTGTTTGCGCCGAGTTCCTTGTTGATAGCATCAACGAATTGGTCACCGAATCCCACATTACAGAGGCTTTTATAGGTTTGATCATTCTTCCGATTGTTGGCAACGCCGCAGAACACGTCACTGCTGTGACAGTTGCCGCCAAGAACAAGGTCGATCTTGCGATTGGTGTTGCCGTGGGCAGCAGCATCCAGATTGCTCTGTTCGTCACCCCGATTGTCGTGCTCCTGGGATGGATCCTCGACAAGGATATGAGCCTGTACTTTACGCTGTTCGAAACGGTCAGCTTGTTCGTTTCGGCCTTCATTGTCAACTTTTTGGTGCTCGACGGACGCAGCAACTACCTGGAAGGATCGCTTCTCTGTGCGGCGTACACGATCATTGCTGTCGCGGCCTTCTTCTATCCAAACTGCGATGCTAGTTCTGGAGCCACTTGCGCTGGCACGGAGAACGTGTGAGCGGTCGGAGCTGATATTGTTGCTCAGGTTGCTATCAATCTACGAGCTTTATTATGAGCTTTGTTCTACGGAGATGGTGTGATCTCTTCGGACGTCCAGTCTTTTCATGAAGTGGGCATTGTCACCAATATGGCAAGACCAGTCCTTACGACTGCATCGAATGTGATGATTTGCCTACATATTACATTGACTCTCTCATTGTGCACTGCTTGATAGTTTCGTATTTGTATCAGCTCTTCATTTTCACCTGGCACAGTTTGTAGTGTGATCTTGACGTTGAACATGATCGTAAATACGTCTTCTCATTCATCAGGAAAACAAGCACAACCAGTGGCGCGTCTAATTTTGGCCTTACAATGCTGCTAATACCGCTTCGTCCGATACAAGAGATCGGCGAACAGGCCTTGTTGATGCGGATGTTGGGTCCCCGAGCCGCGATTAAACTTCTTCCTCAGCGGTACCTAACCTTGAGCATCGACAAATTCGTCCCGCTCCCCCGTGTCCGTGTCTAAACGCTCAATCACGCTGGGAGGTCCGGATGATGCTGTCTTGTCCACGGCGTTGTTACCTTGCTGTAGCTCGGCGAGCATGGTGTGGTTGCCACCTACGGCCGCCGCGGCGGCTTGGGGCGCTGCGCTGCTGTCGCCAAAGTCTATCAAGTCCCCTTGACCGGTGACCTGGTGTGAAGTCGACGCCGGAGCGGGAACGCTTGTGGTAGTCTGCGTAGCGCCCGTGGGGACGCTGGATGTAAATTGTTGGACTGGAGCCGCCGCCGCAGCGTTCGTTCCGTGCGATGGGTTCGAAGGTTGAGGCGCGGGACCTGAACCTTGCGATGGCACCGACACCATTTCGCTCGCCTGGGCTTGGCCTAGAGTCTGACCAGGGAGGACCGGGTATATAGCTAGGATTTGTTTGACAATCTCATCTGGAGTAGAGCCATTAATTTCGGCGTCGATCAGCCAATCCAGGTTATCCTCTCCAGGCTCAAGGCAAGGCGGCACGGCACGGAAAAGTTTCGGGTGCCATTCTTCTCCCTTCTCAAGCCTCGCCGCCGCATCGGCTCGCTGCTGTTCTTCGATTGCGGTTTTGCTATCCGTCGCAGCCTCGTGGTTGACTTCCCGGATCGCCTTCGTGGTGGCTGCCCACAGTTTCTGACTTTCGCGCTCCTCTTGCTCCTCGAGCGGTCGTGCTTTCGGCGGCTGGTGCCGGGCGTGTGTGGCGTCGAAGAGGAGGTCCTTCTTCTTGGTCGTGTGGTCGATGATGAACATTTCTTGCGTCCAGTTTCCTGACAGCTCGTAGAGTACTTGTCCGGTCTGCTCGTTCTTGATTGTGCCGCCGATCAGATTGTACCCTCCGCCGACCCATCCTTTTGTTTTGAATTCAATGTCGGCTCGGAGGTGTGTTTCTGGGCAGGTGATCTGGACGTGGTCGCCTAGTTCCATTTTCATCTTACCGAAGAGGATCCCGCGAGCGTACATGTTTGGCTGTGTGATGAAGTAGCGTTCGCCAGTCTTGCACACTTCATTCCGGTTAGTGAAGCGGAGAATCGCAACACCTTCCATGAAGCTTCCGACCGAGTTTCCGAGAAACTTGCTGCGCGGCTTGAGCGTACCGTCGACACGAATGTGATGATGCGGGACAGCATAGTAGTAGCTCGACTTTGGCGGGTGATGTGATGTCTGCTCCGATATGTAGTATCCCTTTGTTCCATCTTCATAGTCCCAGTAGCCCGTAAAGATCTCGCCCAAGATTGGGTTCAGAGGCTTCTTGACACCGGAAGGGCGTATATGCCACCCACTCATGTAGAACTTGATTACCGCCACGAAGCGTGCAACAGGGTCGTCTATGTCGGGTATCGGGAGGAGATTTTCGGGGTGTGCCATGAAATTTGTGATGCGCTCGAGCATTGAACGCGGTTCGAGGATGAAGGTGGGTAGGGTGATTCTGGACAGATCGGCGCCGGGTCTCAGTTGCGATATGATGTGTGAGAGGACATTGTTCTGTTGGTCGTCGACGACTGGGACATGTCAGCGCAGGTGTGACACCAGGTTTAAGTGGGTTACTTACCGGTCTCGTCTTCGGTGCCGGCGCCAGCGCTGTCAGGTCTCCCTTCGTCCTGCGACCCGCCGAATCCCGACTCTGGAAGCTGTTAGCACCGAGGGAATGCGGCGGTGTAATAGAGACACGTACTAAGGGACATGCGGCGGTGGCCATGAGTGCTCAAGCCAAGAGGCATGGTGGTAGAAGCGACGAGTCAGACTCTGACGATGCTGGGGACCCACTGGCCGAGTTGCGGGGGCCAGAAATTGGTGCTTGGAAGATAGCGAGGGTCCGTCAATGTAGATATATCATGAGAAGCGGCCTGTACAATGATCTTGGAAGCAGCTGGGCTTTGGAGAGTGAGTGGAAGCTGGGCAGCCGCTGGCTGAGCGAGTCGAATGAGTTGCCTTGGGTGTCTGCGCCTGTGTGTGTGATGTCGCTCGCGGCAGAGCGCTGTCGTCATTGGTGAACCGAAGCCAACTGGATTCTTTGCACTTTCGCTTTCGCTTCCGCCCCTCTTCGGCTCTTCCCACCCATTTCCCACTTTTCATAAGCATAAATCGCGCCAAGCCCGGCTGTCACTCGCCAGTCGCTTCAGACGCGCTCAACCGCTAACACGGCCCCGCCAACCACTCATTTTCTTATTCATCATGTTGCGTATCACCTTCGAGAACGAAACAGATAGAATATAGACCTGGCTTTGATTGCAAGCGTTTGCGTATATTTTTTGTTCTTCCACCATGGCTGAGACTTCCCCCAAAAGCACCCCATACTGGCTCGTCAACGTTGACCCGACACTTCATCCCGCAGAATGCCCTGAATATCTCCTTCACGTCGACGACAGCGACAAGGCCGTCCTCGCCACTCCAGACAGTGAATACCAGCTACTCGACTGGCCACAAGTCCAGAATATTGTGACCAGCAACCGAATCGACCTGTTCAAGCGCGTGCCGTCCGAGCTACGAAAGTACCTTGAATACACCTGGAAACTAAAACGGCGCTTTGGCTCCGTCATGCGCTTCATAGTCGAGGAGCGCCTGCGCTGGCCGACTATCCAACCCGAGGATCCTGTACCATTTGCGAGCCCGAATGACTACACCATCCTATTCAACGATTGGCCCTACGGGCTGACCACAGACATTGTACATCTTGTCGTCTGGACAAAGTTCGCTTTTGAAGACGACATCGAGACGGGCGATATGACAGCCAAGACACGTGCCATGATAGACGATTTCGTCACCAAGACGTTCCGTTCTCATGTCCCTTCCTGTGATGTCCTTTGGTTCCGAAACTGGGCGAGCCTGAAAAGTATCCACGCCGTCGAGCATTTCCACGTATTGTTGCATGACGCAGATCCCGAATTCATACGAACCATCACGAATGCCGATATCCCAATGAGTCGACGAGTCTGAAATCCCACCTTGGCAATACAAGCACGAAAACATATAGTCGGATCCATCAAAGTGTGAAGAGCACACAAATTATCGTACGTCCAGGGTATCAACGCCACGGGAAATGCCCCGTTATAGCACCCCCAAGCTCATAAACGCCTATTTTGCGAAACTCGAATCCCAAGTCACTCAGCTATCCTCGAACATCGCAGTGCGTTCTTCAGCCATAGCGCATTGGTTGTTGCTGTGCTGGTTTTCCGCTTCCACCCCAGCCTGCACCGGGACCTCCGGGGCCTCCGGGTGGTGCTATACCAGGCGGCGGACCTCCACCATTCTTTTGCGACTGTACGTCTGGTCGGTTGCTTGCTAATGTTAGAGCCCGTCAGACGAAAATCAGCAGCTGGATGAACTCACACCAAATCTTCCTTGAAGTTGCAGACTGGACATGCGACCAGCTCGTATGAGCCGCAAGCCATGGGGATGAGAGGCTGGGGGATTTGTCAGTTCGCTCGTGATGTTAGACGGTTGGTTGACCGTTGGAGGTTTTACATACGACGAAGCAGATGGTGAAGAATGGCCTGCATTTCAGTCAGCTCTCCGACTCCTTAGATGCATCACAACGGCGTTTCAGGAATATACAGCAAGATGAAACATTTCATGATCAATACCAAAAGATGGAATGAAAGGGAGGTCCAGCTTACCATTCAGTCATGCACCGGGCAGACCAGTTGCCACCTGGAACGAACTATCAGCCCTTGAATTCGTTGAAAGCCTTGGCTCATTTCGGGCCGACATACAGTTCTTGCACTGTGCAGTAACATTCTCATAACCCTTCAAATGTCCGTGAAAGTCTTTTTTACACCATCAGCATCTCGCTCGTATTTAATTAGCCTTTCCGAAAACGTGCTCAGAAAAGATTGAGCGGGTTTCGCACGAGGCTGCATGCGGGTCCGCCCCGTACCGTGCGTGCCGAAAGTGATACAGAACGCCATGCTGAGATCTCAGTCGACGGAGTGATATCACGGTGGAGCGAAGATGCGATTTCTTGTTCGAATAGATGGTTTGAAGGCGGTCTTTTTACCGATAGTGGCGAGAGGACAGTTCAGGTCGGGTGCAGTTTAATGTGAGGGAAATGGAGGCATGAAGATCGCGTGGCGCCAAGGGTGGCTCAGCCTCGATGCACGACGTAACTGTGGCGCCAAGCTGTCTTGCATTTCAAGTTCTTGGACACGGAGTGGCTCTTCTTGTCTCATGCACCACTCGGCCTGGTGACTAGGTAGAGACGGCGCGACTTTGCGATTTCGATGCTGGACCTTTGTCGTGTTGTATATGCGAAGAGTCACGTATGCACAGGGACTTTCTCATTCGCGTGAACTTTATCTTGGTCTGCTCGGTCAATGTTGCTCGAACAATGTCCTTTCTGATTATTTGCTTTTACAAAAAAAAACGAAGAAGAACACAACAAAACTCGTCGCGAATTTGTGCGGAACCTACATTTCAATACTCGTCACCGCTGGAGATGCGCGCCAATTCTCCATGTCTTCTTGGCTGTAAAGCGGCTTCTGCAAGTGACCTCTCAAGTTTTGAATTTCAGCATATTTCGCGGTCGCAAGGCTCAAGCTGCCTATATCCTAGACCTCGAGCGGTTGCACATGCGTGGCGCCTATGATGCTACGGATCGCGACGGCATTCAATGGATACGACGACACAAAACGTATCGCCGGGAGCAAAGCTCGCGAATCTGCAACGCTTGCGATAACATCAATTTCCTGCCAATTCCCGAAATGTTGAACAGGGATAGGAGGGCGTCATCGCAATACAGAAAGGTGCGGAAATCTTCGCTATTGCGAATGGGCGATGTAGGACAGAAAGCGTTGTAGAAGCAAAGTGTCCCCTGGTTTGGAGTATGACGATCCTGAGTCTGGCATCGTCAGGTCGCAAGGCCAGATATATGGTGAACATTGAAGCTCGCAGAAATGGTCGTCTCGGAAACGATGTAGGTAGCCGCAATCTTGGTCCGTCTCGAGGGATGATGTCTTGAACTTTGCTTGGTTTTAGCCTTGCATTGGAAGGAGCCGAAACAATATTCGGGCCCGAATACGTGGGTTTGTGGTTAGTTTAGGAGCCGAGACAGTCCGGTCCGTGACTTTGCTGAGCGGTTGTTGAATATATAAAGACGTACAGGAGACTCTCTGAGGACCGTCAGCCATGTTGGAATCTGACAAGGTATTTTGTACCCGTCTCTTTCAGTCTAGATCGAGCGCGACGGCACATTCACGTTGCCAGTAAGATCTAGCATGATTAAACTTGAAGCTGAGCACGAATTGCACATGGCATGTAGGCAGAGGTGCGGGCGTGAAACAATCTGTGAGGGTTCCGAAGGCAGTTGAGGTCGTCATTCGCAGGGGATTGCCACAGAAATTGCCTTGTGAGATGCCCCTGCACGTTGGCGAGTGCTCCACCAGTTGCATGTTAGCACGGAAAAATAACAAAGCCATTCTGCGTACAGGAACTTGACATGGATATGGGTGAACCAAAACAGACAGAGATACGACTGGGTCTTGGCAAGTATGTCTCAAGTGGACATTCAGGGAGCACCTCCGCCTTGTACGACGGCATCCCAGTAAATTCAGAGCCCAACATGAGTCCTTCGGGGCATTTGCCCAATGGCCGTCGAATGCGGCGTTTTGATAGTAGAGCAAGGCGGGCTGACACAAGACATGGCGCGCGTATTTGCCTGCCTGCTGCGAGTGCTACTTTTGTGAGTCTTTCTTTGTGTACCTGAATGAGTAGTTGTGAGGCTATACCTTCAGCTCCATATAGTGGTACTTACCTAAGTACATTCCAATGTCGACGAAACGACTTAGGTCAGTTAACTATCAGATGTTTCCTTCACGACCCATGTCAGCCCGCCTCGAGAGGGTATGCTGCCTTCGCCGTCTCACCGCATTCCGACGCACATGTTCTATTGCCTGCTGTGTAACGTGTAGGGTCTCCACTCCGTGGGCCACGAGAAGGCGACCGTCGACCGTGTGTCTTCACCACATCACTACTCAGCCACATTCGGAGAGTCGGCACATGCACGTCGAGACGTACGATGGCTAATCGGATCAGGAACCAAGTCATGCCAGCCGCAGACGGCGACAGCGTGCGTCGACTGGGCCTGTTGACGTGCAGCAGGCCAAGGAGCCACGAGCTGATCAGACGGCACCAACCACTGGAAACGAACGAAGACGCATTTTACACGAGACGGCGTGTCACCTCATAATGTTCGTAGAAGTGTTGCCGATGGCGAATGGAAGTGCTGGTAGGTAGGTACCTCTAGATGAGAAAGCAGAAGTCAGCCCGCGGATTCCGTCTTGTCGTCATCCATGTGAAGAGGGAAAAACACTATGATCGTGCTTGTTGCTTGCGCAGAAGCAATCTCTCCACAGCCGGATCTACCGCCGAGGTGGAGCTAAAACTGCCGAACGTTGAAACGAGCTCCACGGCCCTGATGCTTTTGTCCGATCAGAATTCTTCTCTACCTTGTGGAGAAGTGAGGGTGCGAAAGAAAAAACAACAGTGGGCTGGCTTTCATCGACGGCTCGTGCAGCACGGCTCCCACGGACTTTCACTGGCTCCTCAGGATCCGATTGTGTGCCCGTCAAATTCACCTGGCAGCGCTTGCACGGTCGCCGCGCTTGACGAAAGAGTCAGTCGCATGACTGGGGAAAGGATTCGTGAGCCAGATCTCTACTTTTGATCCTTTTCCTTTCGGCGGGGTGGACCTTCCGGGCTCTCGTCCATCCTTCGACCAAAGCAGGCATCCGCTCCAAGCTTTGATATCTACTTATAAGCATACTTTGACTGCCAGCTTACTCCCCCGATGCTGACAAGTCGACCTTACTCTATTCTTTGTCTCTGCCATGTGGTCTTGGATTCCTTGCAGCCAAGGTCGGCGTCCATTCCTGCTGGAATACCGTTCAGCGGAATGGTTCATCCTCATTTCTGTCTCAATAGCCATCTACAGTGAGATATTCCTTTACGATGTCATTGTTCCGGTCATACCTTTCGCCCTCGAGACGCGGATCGGGGTTGCTCCAGAGCAGACTCAAAAGTGGACTGCAATATTGCTAGCCGTCTACGCTGCATTCCTCCTGGCTTTCTCGCCAGTCGCTGGTTGGGTGGCCGACAGGACGGCGACGAGACGACTCCCCCTACTGGTATCATTAATCACATTCACTGGAGCAACCTTCCTGTTGATGTTTGGACGGACCATCGGGGCTTTGATTGCCGGGAGGGCGTTGCAAGGTGCATCTGCTGCAGCAGTGTGGTCAATTGGACTCGCGCTGATTGTCGACACAGTTGGAGTGGACAAGGTCGGCGAAGCATCTGGTTATGTTGCTCTCAGCATGTCATTGGGACTCTTTACTGGACCTCTACTTGGCGGTGTCGTCTACCAAAAAGCCGGCTACTACGCCGTATTCTACATGTGCATCGGCATCATAATCTTGGACATTATCCTCAGACTCCTGATGGTCGAAAAGCGCGTGGCGAAACAATGGCTTGAACCAAGACCAGTCGATGTGGAAGCCGAGCCAAGGTCCGAGCAGACTGGGCCGATGATGGATCTGAGTGACGAAAAGACGGTTAATAGAGAGAAGACATCATCGCCGTTGAACCCCACCAGTGGCACGAGCGACCACGGATGCAGCCCCACGCGTTCCACGGAAAACGGGACCATACCTTTGACCGCATCAATCCAACCATCACAACCAGTGCAGCATCCGGGTCAGGTGGAGGAGCGAGATGCAGCAGAGCAGTCGAAGCCGGCAAAACACCGCATCCCCATAGTCTTCACATTGCTGTCCTCCAGACGACTCCTAATCGCGCTCTGGGGGACGACAGCAGTCAGCACCATCTTCAGCTCCTTCGATACCATCGTGCCCCTGCGCGTCGCCAACCTCTTCCAATGGGACAGCATCGGCGCCGGCCTGATCTTCCTCGCGATCGTGGTTCCCTCATTCCTGAGCCCGGTCATAGGCATGATCGCAGACCGCTTCGGCGCCCGACTCATTACGACAATCGGATTCCTGATCGTCTGTCCGACTCTGGTGTGCATGCGCTTCGTCGAGTACAACTCGATCGGACAGAAAGTTTTGCTTTGCGCGCTCCTGACTTGCGCCGGCGGCGCTCTGAGTATGCTGCTGGTGCCCTTGCTCGCTGAAATTACTCACTGTGTCGAAAGCACGCAGAATCGGTATCCTGAGAGATTTGCCGGACGAAGCGCGTATGCGCAGGGATACGGTTTGTTGAACACTGCTTATGCGGTTGGTACTTTGATCGGACCTCTTTGGAGTGGTTTCCTCGTCGATAGAGCCGGCTGGAGAACGGCGACTTGGTCGCTTGGCTTGTTTGCCGGCGTCACGGCCGTGCCAATGCTGCTTTATTCTGGAGGTTGGGTTGGAGAGCGAGGGTGGAGGGCAGAATTGTTCCACCCGAAGAGGGTAATTACGTCGAAGAATGAGGGCTCGAGTATGTCGGTGGCTCCTCAGGTGGGTGATGCTGCGACACAGGCATGATGAAAATGAGTGACGACCCATGTACTTTTAATCGACCGGCATAAGCCCGCGAAAACAATTCATCTTCTCAATTATGACAAAATGAGATGCGCAAAGGAGAAGGAAGACTTGTACGCCAAGAAGGCATCAGCGAGCGATTTTAGACACATTGCAGCGATCCAACTTGGTGTCTGCCCCGACATGTAGAGCGTTGCCTGTTGTTTCAGGTCATGGATTTGTATTGAGCCGACACCTAGTCGGAAGATGAAATGTCCACAACTCGTAACGTCTCTGAGAGCTCAGCCCTGATTACGGACATTAAAGAAGCCGCAAATAAGCTTTCGGCAGATCGCGTCGGCGGGGATTCGCACGCCGCTGTCGATGACAACATAGCTAGTACTAACTTAGTAGTAGCTAGTAGAGCTTCCCCTGCACGGTGGCGACATTTGTCATACTTCGAACCTCCGTAATCACTCAACTCATCGACTACTATCTGATCCGCCATTAAATTACTTCTTCTTCTTCCTCCTCCATCAACACGCTTCCTCAGCCAACTTCCACCAAACCGCACACCATCCACGATAGCGCGCATCCCAGCACCCCTCCTCACCCCCCTCCTCCTCCTCATCCTCGCAATCGCAATGTCCAACCCAATGTCGTTCCTCAAGCAACTCATGCGACCCTTCCACAGCGCCGCCTCGGGCCTGACCGCCGAGCAAGCCGCCTCCGTCACCGCCGCGCCCGCCGGCTCCCAAAAGGCGACCGTCGCCGCCGGCTGCTTCTGGGGCGTCGAGCACCTGTACCGCCAACACTTCGGCGGAAAGGGCCTGTACGACGCGCAGGTCGGGTACGTTGGTGGAAACACGGAGAATCCGAGCTACAGGGCCGTCTGCAGCGGTGCCACGGGACGTAAGTAAATTGACCCAAAACAAAATCCGAAACAAACGAGATGATGAGTGAGAGGGAGGGAGGGAGAGAGGGAGGAATGGATGAATTGGTGTTAATGTGAGATGCTAGATGCCGAAGCGCTACAAGTGACGTTTAACCCCGACGAAGTCTCGTATCGCACGCTCCTCGAATTCTTTTACAAGATGCACGATCCCACGACCAAGAACCGGCAGGGGATGGATACGGGTACGCAGTACCGCAGCGGCATCTTCTACCACAGCGACGAGCAGAAGGCAATTGCAGAGGACGTGACGGCGAAAGCCCAGGCGCAGTGGTGGGGAAAGAACGGAGGCAAGATTACGACGGAGATTCTGCCCGCGGGGACGTGGTGGAATGCGGAGCAGTATCATCAGCTTTACTTGCATAACAATCCGGGCGGGTACGAGTGTCCGGCGCACCATGTTCGGAATTTCCCGGATTTGGAATGAGTGCATGGTGGTGAGAGTGGAGGTCGGGGTGGTGTGAAGAGTAGGATGTGAGTGTTGGGATAACGAATGATTCACAATCTACAGAATTCGAACACTCGCGGTCCAAGTACGTTCTGGAATTGATTGATTGGGAAGACCTACTCGTCTCATCTGATTCGCACAATTTCATAATCTCATTTCCTATCGTTCACGACGATTTTAGGAGCGTTATCCAAAGATGTGGTGTCTGCTTATCTTAGATTACTGTACTTTCTCAAAGCGTGACCTCACATGTATGTGCGATCAGAGGCGTGAGGAAAAAGCCCTCCTGCACCATACTTTCATCTGTGACAGATGGCACGAGCTTGAAGCTTTCCGCCGACTTCTTCGCTCCAGCGCCGAAAAACATTGCTGTGGCGAATCGCAGCTCCATGCGAGCCATATGAACGCGCAAGCAGGTTCGCGAGCCGCGACCGAATGCCGTGAAAGCATATTTCCGATCGTCGTTCTGGGGCCGCATGAACCGGGCAGGGTCGAATCTGTGGATCCCACCAGCGCACAACTTCTCGAACGGCGTGCGAGGTGCCCGACACTTACTTGAGCGGATCTTCGAAAAGCTCTGCGTTGCGGTGCATCGACCATGCTTGGGCTCCAATTGTGGTTCCGGGTGGGATCACGTATCCGTGAACGATCGTACCAGTCGAGGGCACTTGACGAGGCAAGAACGACGACCCGGGCCCGTAAAGACGTAGCGTCCCGTTGATCGTGACGTTCAGGAACGACAGTTCCTCGAGATCCGTGTAACGGAAGTTCGTGGGAAGACCGGACAGTTCCAACTCCAACTGTTTGCAAATTTCGGGCGCCTTCACGACCGCCCACGTCAAATACGTCAACGTGATTGCCGTGGTATCCAAAGCAGCGACAGTCAAATTCGACGCCTCGACCGTGACGGTCATTTCGTCAAGTTTCTCATTATCCCCCTCGCGGGCCTACTTGATGATTCCCGAAAATATGTTGGCTTTTGTACCACTAAGCCTTGCATTCGAAATTGCGCGCTCACCATAGTCGAATCTGACCAGCGGCCTTGTTGCTCTCGATGTTGAATACACCGAGCTTTTGGAACGGGTTGATGGCAGAGTACCAGTTGTCCTTGTCGAAGCCGCTTTGAATTGCGTAGACTTGTTTGACGGCGTCGATATCGTTTATCGAGACAATGTGCGGGGCCAGCCTGACGATGGGTCCGTACTGCTTGCGGAGTGCATCGATAAGGTACAGCTTGTGTCCGCTGATCGTCGCCCATTTGTACGGCAAATGTGTAACTCTGGTATGCCATGGTCCAGGAGGATGGCGAAGCTTGCAGCAGAGGTAACCCCAGACGATGGCAACGCTTGTACACAACAGCAAGCCAACAGCCAGCTGCGGGAGGGTAGAACTGCTCGTCATTGTTTCGTAATCACTGAGATCTGGGAAGAAGTATTCTAGCGATGGTGGAGCTGGAACAGATTGTGGGAATTGTGAAAGCAGCGAACGGAACGTCTGTGCAGCAATCGAGTAAAATATAGCACAGCAGGTATGCTATCCGAGGCCATGGGTCTGTTAGTTGAATCTCAGCTGTCAGCTTTACGCCATCAAACCCGACTGACAGCACAAACCGGGTCGATGCATGGCCGACCCAAACCTTAAGTCCAGCGAATAATGATCTTCTGGAGGGATACGCTTCCTCCGATGGGAAGCCAAGATCGTCAGGGAAAGATCTGTGATCGATGACCAAGAGAAGTATCAGGTCGGATTCAGGTCGGTCGCTTTGTAGGTCCAGCTCGAGACGTCTCACAGAGTCGTCATAATTCCATCTTCACGTCGACTTGAGGATCAAACCAAAAAGAGATTTTTCAACGTGGACAGACACGGGATAAATGGCCCTCAAGTTCCGCCAAAATTTCCGCTCCGGGAGTCCTTACAGATCCTTCGTAAAGCTGTCCACATATCGCATGGTTTGCGGCCGAGATAACGCTTACCTGTTCGCTCGTAGCAGAATATCTGGTTTGCCCGTTCCATCGCCAACACCCATGCTGGATCCTGAATCCTGAATCGCTTGCAGGACTCACGGCGGGAAGCACAAATGTACCCAAAATTATGGAGCCTGGTAAGCAAAGTCGAACACTAGCGAGGAACATAGATCTATAGAATATGCGGAAGGAACCTGAATTGAAGTCGATGAAGTTGTCAGAGAGAAGGTGTTCTCCGCCCCTGGGGCGCCCCACAGATTTTAAGACATGCAGATCATCTCCACTTGGCTGCATGCATGCACACCGAAGGTAATCTCCCTCTTCGAAGCAAGCAGCCCCTGACCGGTTTGAGCTGCGAGCGTCCGTCCTATTGCTGAAGGTGAACATAAAACACGCTCGGTCCATGTGGCTCAGTCATGATATGCATCCTGCGTCTTGGAGAGGATGCAAAAGAGCTGGTCTCCTATCATTTTCTGCTCAGCTGCATGTTTCACTACTTGTCTTCCAGGCGGCTCTACGTACAAGCTGATTAGCTTTGCAAACGGAAGTCAGAAAGAGGAGCATGTCCCTGCATCGAGTCTTGCACGTGCAGGAGAGCATTGGAACATGCTTTTCCAAAGTGAATGCGTCCGCTCATCTACCCTTGCTTCGCCGCCTCGTTTCATCGTGAACGTTTTTCGCAAAAAGCGTCCAGCATCGGCGAGGGCAAAAGGAGACACAGCGCCAAAGGAAATGATGTAGATATACACGCTCGCTCCCAAGATGATGCTAGCCATCGTCGTCGTCTTGATCTTCTATGTCATCGTCGCCGTCCTGACTGGTCGCGGGAACCTCCAACCACGCTACGGCGCACTCGAAACCCACAGAATCCCCCTCAAACTGACCACAACAACATACGGTGGCGGAAGCGATGGCTCGGTACCGCGGCGGTCCTCGGCCTACTATACTGCGGAATTCAAGGTCGGACACTCACACAATCTCTCCCTCATCATCTCAACCACGACACCGGACATTATTATACGGCCGAACGTTTATCGGCCATCACCGTACTCGGAAGATCTCTTCCATTCCGGGACCGTGGACACGAGTCTCGACAATACGTCGACGAACAGTGCAAACTTCGAGGCGATGAGCGATCACATCGGTATCGATGGCATCAGAATCCCATCTCAAGCATTCGCAAACATTTCTCCCGACAGCTCGTACGCCCAATCCGGGAACCACAGCACTGACACCGGCACTGGCACCGACAGCGAGTCAAATTCGCCATTCTCCGATGCAGACGGCCTCTTCGGCTTACTACCAGTCCCCAACACCGTAACCTCCGCACCAAGCTGGATCTCCCAAATCCAAGACGGCGACCACATCCCCACCAACCGTTTCGGCCTCCTGATCCGCCCGCCCGCCTCGACAAGCATCGACGCAACCAACGCAACGACCCGAGACCTCGGAGACGAGTCTGCCTCCGAACTACTCCTCGGCGGCCTCGACCGAGACGCTCTCCGAGCACCCCTCGTCTCGATCCCCGTAAAAGACCCCCGTTCCTGGTCCGTTCCCGGCGCGGTACTTTTAGGCAACGAAATCCTGGCAGAAAACCAATCTGTCGTTTTCGCGAGCAGTACACTGTCCGTCCTGGGCCCGTCGGACGCGGTGCGCACGCTATTCGATAGCGCCGGGGTTCAAAGCGTGATGGAGCCGGACGGGAGGCTGAGAGGATACTACGAATGCTCGCAGCCGCGGACCATCGGGTTCGGTTTCAACGCTACACGAAGTGACGGTCGGTTCGAGGCTTTCTATATCGATACCGGGTCGAGCGGTGGTGATCTCGGTAATGGGACGTGCGTGTCTGTCGTCGAGGGAGTGGCGGCTTTTGGGAACGGCGATGGCGGTGGGGAGGAGGGCGCTGGGAGCGGGTGGGTCGTGGGGACTGCGTTTATGCGCGGGAAATATATCGATTACAACATGGATGATCGGACTATTGGAATCGGTGTTCTGAAATCTTGAACCGCGGCGGCGGTGGCGTGAGGCTTGGAGCTCTCAGAACAGAGCTGGGCGGAGCGAGGGAGCGCTTTAGTGTCGACACAATCTCAGTCCTCACAGAGCTACAGCTCTCGGAATCTGCTCTCGCCAGGTCCCGTCCGGCGGCTTCGAGACGGCTTGACGCTGCTTCACGAAGGAAGGTTGAAGATCAAAGACTAAGCGTGTTCTCACTTGGCTCTGACATCACAATCTGCGCGATCACGGCCTGTCAGAAGGTGCTCATGACCTTCAATGGGACGGAGACGTGACTATAACTTGACGGATCATGTTATTTTCGTTATAATTCTAAACGCCGGATAGATGCAGCCGAGAGAACTCCCGCGTTGATCTGCTCAAGGTACATTATTGTACAACGCTAAACTCCATGTAATGGTATCAGTATGAACGTCCCATGCCCGTGGTCCCACTTCCAGACTCACACTCGAAAGGTGCGGATGTGCGAATGTCAAACACTGCAACTCCTCTTCCTCTCCCTGATCATTCTAGCCTCCACCGACATACGCCTCTAACGCCACGTTTTGGACGCACTGGCGGAAACGCTACTTCGAGCACTGAGGCTCCTCTCGCGACTACCCTCACGACTACCCCTTCCACCACCGACCGCACCAAGTGTGCCGCGGCGTTGACCTTGCTGTCCGCTCTTCGCGACGGCCGAATCGTTTGTCCGAGGACTCAACACGCTGATGCTATCTCGGACCTCACTTCCCCTGACCATGCGCCTAGCATGACTGGCGCTGAACATTGGCGGGGGAGGACCCATTGCAGATGCGTTCGACAGTATGCTCACATCCGAGGTTGGAGACGTAAGGTACGAGCTGCTCCCCGTCGGGCTTCGGCGGCGGTGTGTCTTGGAAGGTCCGGATCCGAGCAGTGAGGTACCGCTGTGATGGTTGATACTGCTAGCGCGCTTGTGCTTGAGGACGGACTTCAGCTTCTTGACATCTTCGTAGTTGAGATTGGAGGCCTCGGCTGGGCTGGCCATGGTAGCTGCGCGGGTCCTGTTCGGGCGGGTGTTTTCGCGGTCCGAGAGGCGGGACTCGCTGTCGGAGCTGCCCCAAGAATCGGTTCCTTCGGCGTTATTGCCTTGGGCAGGGCTTGAGCGGGGAGAGCTGGAGGTGCGGCGGGGAAGGGACGAGCGCTTGTTGGCTTGGGAAACACCGAGAACGCGGAGAGGAGAGGGTTCCGCGTCTGAGGAGTTCAGGTTGAGGTTGGCGTTGATGGTTGGTGGCGAGTCCGTGCCGAAAGAGGCCTTCTTCGCAAGGAAGCCAGACTTGAATCGACTCGATGTTGGCTTGGAAGGTCCTTGTGCCAGGTCGATTGATAGGGTGGGAGGCGGTGCCAAGGGCGAGTCATCGTCCGGATCCGTGTTCAGAGATGTCGTCAAAGACTTGGGCAAGCTGTTCGGGTGGACGTCCGGCAGAGCTGCGCTTGGGCTGGACGACAAATCCTGCGAGGTCATGTCGAACTTCTGAGGCGTGCGTGAGTAGTCGACGAGCATGCTACCCTCCTCGGCTTCATCACGCCAGCGCAGAGATTTCTTGGACGGCTTCTTCGGTGACTTTTTCTTTGGTGTGAACTGGACGCCCTTTTTGGCTGCCCCGGCACCAATCACCCGTCGTCTGGGGGACATCCGCAGTGGTGATGGATTTGCTGACTCAAGCATCGACGATGGAGGCGCCAATATCGGTACACCGCTGAGCTTCGCCGGTGACATCGAAATTCTGCTCTTCTTCGGGGAGCCAGAGCGAGACGGCGGCAGAAAGTCTACCGGAGCGACCTTTACATCTGGCTTGACAATGTGCGAGGTCACCATGGTGCAAGAGTTGATGATCTCGCCCAAGATCTTGCGAGCAGCACGCATAGCTCCCTCCTCGTCCATGCTCATCAAGTTCTGGATCGTTGCCATTGTCTCGAAATGCGCCTTAAGCAAAACCTCCACAACGACCGACTCTGCAGTCTTCTCCTGTTCAGCAACAGCGACCAAAGCCTCGCGCTCACCGTTCGATCGCATAAGCTCGGCTTCACGGCGAAGATTCGAAGCTTCGGCACCGTCGTCAAGACCATCTGCTTCCTGGAGCTGTCGGAGGCCAGTCTGCAAAGCCGAATCGATGGTGCGAGCCCAATTTGTCTTACTAAGACGCTGGTAGTAATGGTGTCTGCTATTCTCCAGCTCCAGCAGCATGCCTTGAGCAGTCTTGTGCATGGCAGACATGTTATCCAGCACCTGTTGCTCCCGGTACTGCTCCATATCGCAGACTGTGGTGAAGGCATTGACCCAGCTGGAGATGAGGTTGATGCGACGCTCGATCTGGCGGAGTTTCTTCATCATCCCGATGCGCTCACTCCTCTCACCCGAGCAATGGGTATATGCTCCACGGATTCTCTCGACACCTTCACGAACGATGCCATCCCGCTTGTCCATCTGCTTGCGGAACTTTGTGAACGACACGCCCTCATGGTCTTTGAGCTGTCCGCGGAGCTCGTTGATGAGAGCAATCTGTTCGTCAATCTTGACAAGGTAGTCCTTGACGTGTCTGTTGACATTGTAGACGTTCTTCGTGACCTTGGTCTGGATATTCTTGGCCCGGTTTGCGTAGCGAAGTGTGTTTTGTGTCTCGTCGAAGTGGGCACTTGACGGGCTGACACAAACAATCATGACGGTCTTGCAGTTTCCGCCCAGAGAGAACTTCAACAATCTAGTGAGCTTTGAGTCGCGATATGGTACGTGAGAGCGCCTGCGCGGATCGCAGAGCGCGTTGATGCAAGATCCCAAGGCAAGCAACGACTTGTTGATGTTGGCACCTTCGAGTAGTCGTTCGCCGCGGTTCTTCGTAGCTGAAGCTCTCTCAGAGCCGGCCAAGTCGATGATGCTGAGAGTTGCCATGTTGTAGTTTTCCGCCGTTCCGGCATTGCGATCTTTCTGAGCAATGTTGATCTGAAGGACTGCGTGAGACCGGGACGAGGTCGCATTGGCAGCTGTCGGGCTCATAGTCCTGAGTTCATTGCCTCGGACAATCATGTCCATGACCTCTTGAACATTCTGGGGTTTGTGGTTGGACAGCCCCGTGACGGAGACAAACTTTTGGGCATCCTCACGAAGCGACAGGCCCTGCTTGTTCTTGCTCTCGTTGTTCTCTGGCTCCAGCAGGTCGCGGATCGTTTCGTTGTAGATTTCGAGATATGATAGCGACACTTCGGTGACCTTGTCCTCTGAGTTTTCTTGTATCCTCTCAAACAGCTCTTGCATGGTCAGGAAGATAATACCCGGCTGCTGTATTGTTCCTGTAATGGTGTGTGTCTTGCCGCATCCCGTGGCGCCATAGGCAAATACAGTCGCATTGTAGCCGTCGAACACGCTGTCAATGAGCGACTTTGTCGTTGCTTCGTATACGTCTGCTTGAGCGGCGTTCTCGTCAAACACGCGATCGAAACAGAATGTCTGATCCTTGACTCTTTTTCCCTGTGGCAGGAATGATCGGGAGAACTTTTGAAATGGGTTGTCTTCAGGGGGGTCAAAGACGAGGGCTTTGTCGTCCATGACCTTGATGACCGACCGGATGCCCTTTTGTGAGAGTTTTTGAACTGGCGCGCCAGCGAGTGATCCATCGCCCAAGAACAGAGGGCCATCTGGAGTGTGTGATAGTTGCGCCGCTTCCCGGACCTGCAACAACAGTCAGTCCCGGTGGAGCAAGGGGGCGTCGATGTATTTACTCACCGTAAACGGCCGCACTCGTACACAGACACTGATCGAGTTGGCGGAATCCATGGCGATAGCGTAGCGAGCGGCCTCGGGGTGTGTGTGAGGTCGCGATGGTCAACGAAAACAAATCACAAAGTGGTCGAAGAAGGAAGCAGCATGGATGAAGTCAACAACGATCCTGCAAGGTGAAGATGGTCGGGCACCTGACTCCACGACTCCGCAGCAGCAGTTGGCGTGTATGTTGCTGTGAATGGAAATACCTGCGTGGTTAGTTGCTCGTCCTCGACCGGGATTGACAGCCAGGGGTCAATTGTTCGGGTTTGTCCAGTATGGTTATGATGATGGTGTGCAGCGTGCTGGGCGTTGTTTCAATGTTTGGCTTGCGCGGTTGGCAGGGCGACCGCGCGGCTTTTCGCGGCTCTTGCCGCCCGCCCGTTTCAGCTTCATCTTCACATGCCTGATCTGCGGCTGCTTCTTCATCTAGATACTTGGGGTAAAACATAACATCGTCCGACCGTGAAGCCTATGTTCTGATCGATACCCCAAACATCGCGAAACAAGCGGTTCTCCGCTACAAAACAATAGTAATGAGACTGCGAAGTGGCCATATTCGCGGGTTCGAACTTTTGCCCTTATAATTATTTGTGCTCAATTAAAATCGAATCGGCGCGACTTATAACCAAGCAGACTCACACTCAGTGGTCTCCGCTACATCAGCACGGGATCAGAGAAGAATATCTATTTGGATACAAATGTATCGGGCAATGATTTGGAATGCGTAGGCTTACTATCGAACAGACTTCCACGACGGCGTTGTTGTAGAAGTGTACCCCCGTGGCGGTCCATTACTTTCGGACGAAACACGCGACGCAAGGCTACGAGACGAAACGATGGCGTTGCGGGACCATACTTTTGACTTGCCGTCCGTTATATGTTCGCAAAGCACAGACTTTCTGCACATCGCCGAGTTTTACAGCGAGGCACACAGGTAGGTTGCCCCGCCTGCGCGATTTCACTGACGCGAAGAGCCAGAGCTTGGCCAAATTCGACAAGGTCGTGTTGCTGTTTCCAGATGGATATTATTACACTATTAGGGCGGCTGCAACAGAATCCAAGACGTTTTCCAACGGTATGACGAGCTTTTCGACGACGCTCAGGCTGACCGCCTCGGAGAAGCCGGAGGCAGAGTGGGTTGTCATTTTGCTCATGGCGGGGCAGAATCTTGTTTCTGACCGCCGGCCTAAACCTACCGGGTCAGTCGAGACTCTTCACCACGATAAGCCCATGAGCTAATCGCATATCCACCTGCGTTCCCTCTTTCCTAGTGTGTAACCAGGCAAGTCGACTTCTCAATGATGTGATGCTTAGTTTTGACGAGAAAGCGCACTATTCTCCTCCTCCTTGCTGTTGCGACGATTGTATTATTTCTATGTGCTGACCGACTGGTTCCGGCTCGAGTATCTCTTCCTGTCATTGGATCCGACATGGCACGTGCCATGATTGGTTGGCGAAAATCATGTCGCAACGGGAGAGCTTCGTTGGCAGTCCGCCCGGCTGCATCGCCGACTCGACAAGGATCCTGTTTGTTGAAAGAGATGTCACGGCTGCGTGAGGGTTGAAGTGTGATCCGTTGTTGACGCGGCAGATGACTCAATCACTGCTCGTTCGTCCGGCCGAGCTTACTCTGATCGCCCCATGCCTCCTGCTCCTACTCTGTAATGGTCGCGTTCCTCAGCAAAAGGGTATGCACGGGTGCGTCAAGTTTGTCTCTACCCTTGAGCCCTTCAATCTCGTCAAGGAATACGTAGCCGAGAACATTGCCACCGAGTTTCCTCACGAGCTCGCATGCGGCCGTTGCCGATCCGCCTAGACCCTGTCAGCACTATAATCCCAAAAACTGATTCGTACACCAAGGCCGAACATACCGGTCGCAATAATATCGTCGACAATCAAGACGTTGCTGCCCTTCTTGATTGCATCCTGCTGCATGGCAAACTCATCGTTGCCGTACTCCTTCTCGTAGACTGCCGTGACGAGCGGACCAGGTAGCTTGCCGACTTTGCGGACTGGCGCAAATCCGGCGCCAAGTCTCAGGGCCAGCGAAGGGCCAAAGAGAAAGCCACGAGCGTCAAGGCCGACAACCGTGTCGATCTTGGCTCCGGGGTAGCTCTCCTTGACGAGGAGTTCGAGGGCGCCGATCAGGTCTTCATGAGTAGTCGGGTCGGCGAACAAGGGAAAGATGTCTTCGAAGAGAATGCCAGGCTTGGGGAAATCAGGAAAGGAGCGAAGTGCCTTGATGAGCCTTATTTTAAGACGGGAGAGTTCGGGGGAGGTGGGGGTAGCGGAGGCGGCGAGTCCTCCTTCGGCGGCATTAGAAGCTGAGGACGAAGTTGGGTCGGGAAGTGAGGTTGAAGGATGCGACGAAGTCGACGTATTGGTTGGGGTCTGAGAGCTTGACATGGTGAAAGGGAGGAGGAGGGGGAGGGGAGCAAGAAAAGGGAGACAAGGTGAGAATGCAGGCAGATGGGAGATAAGAGATGAGTAAGAAAGCGGTCCACCGCGTAGACCAGATTTTCTTGCTGATGTGCTGTTCCTACTGTTATCTTCGGTCGGCTAGTTTGGAGGCAGGTGGGTTTGCATCTGCATTTCGGATTTGTATCGGAGCGCCGCCATCAGGTGTGCAGCCCGGATGTGGAGAAAAAAAATAAAGCACGGACGCACTGCTCGATCGCCGCCCGTCAGCCCATTTATCCATTCGATCCACGCAACGTGAACCTCTCTCGCCATACCCACCACCAAGCTCGATGAAGCCGCAACCAGGTCCACACCCAAGACCGTCAGGGCAACGCCTTGCGACCGTAACATGAGCTTGTCCTGCCCGCCGATGCCATCCTGTTCGGCACCGACTCCTTCGAGACAGAACATTGGAAGGCCAGATATGACAATGCGTATCCGTCACAATTGCCTCCGAGTGGGTAATAGCAGAGATCGGTATGAGGAATATATGAGACAATTCCGTGGTCAGCCGCAAGGATTATTCGCCCGGGATCGACCCTTGTTCTGAGCCCTGAATTCTAGCTTGTCTCGGGCTACTCGAGCACTAGACTAGTCGACCAGCTACGCCGGTTCTGATCGTCAGAACAACGCTTAACCGACCACCACTAAAGTCGACTAGCGGCCGTTGCAGAGTTGCTGCATCCCGGCTAGGTAGGCCTTTTGTCTGGCAGAACGACACGCAGCTTTCTGAACGACACCTTCCACCAACTTCCTAGCACAAACCGTGGCGTCGGGTTTTCAGCCTATTCGCCAATCCTTTCCCGCAGCGAGCACAATGATAATGAGCAGAAGGAGCACTGTGGCCACGCTGATGAGCGTATTGCTTGCCCACATGTGGAGCATAACCCGGCTGGCCCCCATGGAAACCCTGACTAACCACGAGCCATAACAGGACGTAATCCTTGGGATACTTCCGCCAAAAAGACAATCCGGCCCGTGCTGCGATGGTGAAATCGGCGTAAAGATTATCTTGATAGGTTCCAAGCTGCGACCGGGTCGAGTATGCGTCGCCAGCAGCTTGCGCGGATAAACTCTCATCTACACGCGGGTGCTGATGTGTAAGTATAGATAGAGCGATTATTCCGATCTTGACTCATACAATCATGATAGGCCGCAGGGAGGCCGCAATACCTTGCAAGCCGTGGTGGCTATAATTATACATATGTACGCTCAGAGGATCTCTCTACGATTCCTCTTCCCCAGTGTGGATCGCGATGATCAGCAGTGTCTCGATCTGACAAACTCCACGCTATCAGAGAACTGACAGTCTCGATGCGACTACGTGCTGGCCCAGAGCGACCGCGTAACCATCTGCAGTGCACTCAGGCATTGTGTGCAGATCAGGACCTGAGCTTCGTACATCGGATAACGCCAAGATGTCAACTCGAGTCGGTGAGCCAGTCAATTCTGACATTGGACACGAAAATCGCGTAATTGCAGCATGCGCCCGCCGTTCCGCTCAACAGTGCCGGGCATGAGGAAGATGTTTGCTTAGGTACGTAAGTGCAGGTGGTATCTACCATTTTCCTCAGCTCCGATGCCTGGTGGTCTTGCGAAAAGCTCCCGAGCCGAGGTACATCGAGCACGACTGTGCAAGTAATCGTGAGCATCTGCCATACTCGGCACTTTGTGCTGAATTATACTCATCCGCGATCTGTTTCATAACTTTCTGTTTCTCGGACTCTACTTGGCTGGAGATGGAGTAGACCATGCATGTTTGTTACTGCCGAAGATCAAAGGCTCTGTGAGGCCTTGGTAGCGCACGTTGGCCGTTGCCATGCATGACCGTTGAAGCAGCCAATGGGACGGCAGAATGTCGTTCGACTCCAGACACAAAAACACGAGATCAGAGATCAAACGGATCGCAGGAGGACCTCGAATCATTCGCGGTCAAATTATTTGATGTGCTTTTATTCATAGCTTTGCAGATCGAAGAGCCGGCAGGATGGACATGTCCAAGCTTTATGCAACGCGCAATCCACTCCTCATATTCATCACCTGTCTGCGCGGCTCTTCGATAATGTTGATGGGAAGCCTGTGAATTTATCCATCGGTGTTGCAAACGTCAAATTGATGAACGCTTTCGCTGCACCACGAACACTCATCGAGTACTGGCCGCATCCAGTCTGACTTGCTCGCGGTCTCACTTCATCTCCCAGAATCCAGCATCGAAAAGAACGCGAAAAGATGGGGGAAATCATGACGATTCATACAATGCCAAGAGTATACTACAACCAAGCCACAATGCCCTCACTCGCAAAAAGTCCCCAAGAACTTCGAGCACTCTCCGCACCCGGGCCGTAGCAACAGTGGCCGGCCAAAAGTCGTACTTGTTCCAATCCCAGGTCATCATCCTCCTCATCGTGCTCTCACCCGGGTATTATCACCAAGCCTTTTTTTGCAACCAGAGGCGAACCAATTTACAGGTTGGCCTTTGTGCGGGCCTTGCTCAGGATAGGGTCCAGCTTCGTCGCCTTCATGACGTTGCCCTTGATCTTGAGCTTGCCGCCCATGAACAGCTGCTGTGCCTTGGCCTTTCCGTCGATGAGCTTCTGGAAGTCGTCGTTGGAGAGGTTGAGGATGACTGTTTCGTGTCAGTATACACGTCTCTGTTCAGCGGACACTTTAGTCCCATGGTTTGTTGCGTTGCTTACCATCGGCCTTCTTGCCGGCCGGAGCCTCGCCCTCGCCGACGGCACCCTTCTCCTTGAGGTCGATGTGCCAGCTGGCCGTCTTTCCACCGTTCTTGAGCGTGAAGGCGAAGATGCCGGAGGCGCCCTTGATGGCTTCCTTGCGAGTGGCTTCGTCGCTGCCGAGGACGGACTGGATGTCGTCGAAGGCCTGGGAGGCGGGGAAGTCGGCTGCAAGGGGTGGTCAGCTGGGCTGGTCTGCCATTGAACATCTCGATGCGATGCGAGCGACGATACGGCCACTGCAGGATTCGATTGAGGAACGATCCCAAGGGCACGTGCCATCGAATAGCAGTGCTAGCCCTCAACCCGTCGCATCGCATCAAGACATCAAGGTAATCGTATAGTGGACGTCACTCACCGTTCTTGAAAGGCATGATGGCTGTATGTGTGGATGGAGGTGTAGACGAGAGAGTGAAATCAGAGACGGAGGCAAGGTAAAGTAGTGAGGTCAGGCGCCCAGGGCTTATTTTAAAGCTGGTCGGTGGTCGCTCTATCGCGATTCGTTCTCGACTACTTGCTGGCTGGCTGGCTGGTTTGTTCGTCTGAGCCGAGGCTGCTCGGACGCTGCTGTGCGCTTCGGGCCTAGCGGGCCGCGGACCCTCAGGAGCTCGGTCTTGCGCGCCGACCGAGGGAGTGCTTCACATGTGAGCTGCCTGCTGGCCATGATGCCTGGGCGTGTGAGTGCGTCACGACCGGGCTGAAACAATCGGTGGATCGATCGTTGTGAAAAAAAGAATAGTGTTTCTCTGAATCTGTTCTGCAGTAGGTGTGAATTTATGGTCGACGATGATGGATGCCTTCGACAACAGATACTAGTAGTGCCATGCGGTGTCACGCCGAGGGGACTCTTCACGATGCAAGGAGTCCTCGCATAGATTTGATATACAATTACGAGCTTTTGCGTCTTTCGAACACAATTGTATAGATATGCTCTTTGGGGAAGGACACGAGTTCCCAGCCTGAGGCACGTCCGTGCAGCCATGGGGTATATACATGCTAATGATGACGTGAACGAAGATGTATCAGCAACAAGCATGTCTGGTACAAATTGTGCAAACAAAAATCATCGTTCTTTGAAACCGACAATTGTCGTATGGTGCGTGTGCCTCACGTTCAACGACCGGGGGAACTAGCTCGGCTTTGTCAAGCACCGGTCGGGAGGAATTCTACCTTACCTGACACCTTTGAAGAAGCCCGACCACAACGAAGGACAGTCCAAGATGAACCAGACATAGCGAGGTTTACTTGATCAAGTATATAAACACATGTAGAGCGCCCTTTATTCAACATTTCTTGCATTCGGTTGTGTACGTTGCCCTACTTCCAACACCACCGATCCACCAAACTGACTCATCAAAAGATAGTGTAGCGGTTAGCACGTCGGATTCTGATGCTCATAGAGCCTTCCGGAGACCCCGGTTCGATTCCGGGTACGACCTATTCTTTTTTGTCTGTGAGCTCTTCAGTTTATCCTAAAGATGGCATAGCATTTTGTGGGCTGAGGGCTGCGTGCGGGGTTCGGAACAGGTGGAGCCAAGAGTTTCATGCGGGCTCTCGAGATCGGACTTTCTCCTTTTACACCAACATCATTTCCAGCGATCCGTGCATGATTTTACATCTTCGGTCTATCTCTTTCAGCTAAATAGGCATGGTCGAGACTGTCTGGAGTCTGCGACCGAGCCTATGGCGGTGAGGGCTTCTCTTACTAGCTTGCGTTCATGATCACCGAGACGTTTTTCACTGAACCATATGCGGCCTGACATCGAATCAGACAATCTACGATTGTCCAGCTCGCGTGCATTTACAGAGGTTCGCCAATTCAACGGTCAACTGCAGAGCACAACATGAACTGTCCATCAACTCCATTCCCTCCGACTCTCCATTAAGACACCCTCTTAAATACCTCGTCGGGCTCGTGGGGGGAAACTTCAACTAATGGTCATCAATCTTCTGCTTGCTACTTTGCTCTCCTCAGGGGAGGCAGTGGTGAGTCATCATACACCTTGTTCTCACAGCGTCTGTCTTCGTCTATCGATGTGTATTCCCCTGCCGGTCCCTGTGCAGATCTTTCGTACTCCTCTGTCCTTCATGAGAGGATGCCCATCGCGTTATTTTATTGGCGTTGAATATTTATGGGCCAGTCATTTGTTGCGCCACCATGCTCCTATTTGACGTTGATTCTCATCGTGAGTCTCTCGGTTGGAGGGACATCCCAGTTCGACCAGTTCGACCAGCAGCTGTTGATACTCGCTTCAATATACACGCTGTATTCGCCGACTTTTTCGAACGTCAGATTCGTGACTTGGTAGGTAACGCTGCTGTATTCGGTCGCGAGCCAATGTGACCAAGCGCAACGGACGAGCCCCAAGCTCATGAAAGTTGGAATTGGAGCTTCATCCTCCTTGATCCATTCACTCGTAACCACTTCGTCCCTCTAGGCGGTGGGGCATTTAATAGTGAAGGTAGGGTATTGGCCCTCCGAGTTGAGTACGCGACGGCCGACTGATGCCGTGTAAGAGCGCAATCGAGGCTCATTGTGCCCGGCCTTGTCCCTTCCAACCCACGCCATGTCGATACCTGACCCTGGCGTTTTGGGTATGTGAAGGTCGTCAGGGTGCTCGCGGGGGGCTATTGGCAGGAGATGCCGCGGCATTGTTGGCGCAGTGATAATTCGGTGAGTTGATATGGCTTGGATGCTGCTCCGATTATATGGACACGTGCAAACCTGTGGTTTCTGGGAGTTGACAGATGACACAGAGGCTTGATACCAAAAAATAAATGGGAGGGTTCCCCGCGACGAAGGATAACGGTGCAGCGTGATGGACATCCTCATCACTGCCAGGATCAATCAAAGTTCCATGGAAAGTGCGATTGGGCCATGTGCACATGCTCGTTTGGCCAGAGGCAGACTTCAAGCTGATGGACGATATGAAGACTCAAGATGCGGAGGAGCCTGGGACGTTCGACTAGTATGTACGACAGTAAGCCTGCTCGCTGATCGCTGAGATGCGCACCGACCGTCTCTGATATTGCTGCGGACGCGGTGCCAACAACAATGATGAAAGTTCTGACAGCTATGTATGACAATCTCCTTGCCACGTTGTCAACCCTGAGCCTTGTTAAAGTTGCGCATATCTGCACAAAAATGCTGACTGAGTCGAGCTTTTGTGATCAGGTGTGTACCGAAGGCTCGATTATTGCAGCTGGTGGAGTCGGCCACAATGTCTACATCCACCTGACGAACGGCAGCTCATCGAACGCGGAAATCCCGTCTGTGACACATGAGTGCACCATTGCGCTTTCCAATTTTGCGTCGCTCTCGCGATGGGGGCTTCAATTCAATCTCTTGTGCCTGAGATCTTTTCGCTCATGGAGTGTGTTGCTGCTTGGGAGGACTATACCTCCACGCATGCATGAGGGACCTTGTCTTGAGTAGGCCATCCCGATGAGCTTCAAATTTGATACCAGATAGTTGGTCTAGGGATCATGTACAGCTTATCTTGGTCCGCAAGCGTTCCAATTGCGACCGCCGGTCAGGTAGGGGCACCAGATTGATCTATACCATCAGCTGTCGATAGCACGTTGTGGTTCCATTTCATCTCAACGCCATCTTCGCTTGTTGTAAAGCACCTATCGAGGCCACGTTATTGCCTATCTACGCGGAATAATCAGATGTCAAAATCGTCATTGATTGCGTCGTGTTGTTGTCGTAGCCTGCCAACTTTCTTTCACCCTTTCTACCTGCTCTCGTCTAGCTGTTTACCGAGTCTTTTGGCGCGCGAGTTTCCGCCCGACATAGTGCCGCACACTCATCGAACCCGTTCCGTTCCTCCGATCTCTGTGCATTTCATGCGATCTTCATCATGGAATCGGTATCCGGTTCATTCCGCTGACGCTATTGCACGACTGCCACCGCATATGCGTTTATACCGCCGACATTTCTGGAGAATTTCACATCTGGGAATCGTTCGAGATCCGGTTGCAGCCAGCGATACTGTCGAATTAGTCGCTTTCGCGCGACTGAAGGGGTCGAGTGATCCCCGCGATACAATCTTTGGTCTTTTGGGATTGGTGGATCAAAAGCTTGCTGCAGATGTTTTTGTCAACTATGTTGCTCCGGTCGAGCAGATTTACCGAGAATTTGCGCAAACGAGGATTTCGACACTCGGAGATACTAGTCTGCTTGGGACATGCAATCTTGAGGGTGTGCCGTCGTGGGTCCCCCATTTGGGATCGAACTCTATAGATACTTGCGGATGAAAGGGCGGTACGGCATGGCCTGGTCTGCATCCAGCAACATCAGAACCCGGATTGAACATATTGGACGCGCAGCTATTCGTTGACAGAGTGTCGTCTTGGAGAGGTTGATTGCGTGACAAGTGCTTGGAATGATCGAGCGAGCATTGATGAGCCGCAAGGCAATTGTTGTTAGCTTGGGGCGATGGACAATGGCAGTGCTTGCCTCGATCGCTTTCATACCACGTGAGCTGGGCTCCCTGGATCCACAGGAGCCTTGGACTGTCGGTCCTCTTTTGGGAAGGGATATTCATATGTCCTGTCCGTAGTGATGACCATGCTAAGCAACGGCTTGCTCGCTTCAGCCTTACCTCCCCGGCTGCACTCAAAGATGAGCTCTACAACTAGCAAACGGCGAAATCACAGATGTTCAAAGTAGAATTCATCACTTCTGCTGTTCTCAAAGGCAAGCTGGCCTCTTGCACCGACTCTCGGCGTAGTAGGGATGGCACGATCTGCTGATTCGTGTCGACCTAAGTCACAGGACAAGCTACCACATGACTTTTCGTGCGAATATCATCAATTTTAGTGCTGATTTCGGATGCAATGCCAGGCCGTTGACGAGCTCAAGTCGGCGAATGCCGCGAGGTTGCTTTGCAGCCGCAGGAACATCAGCCTCACGCCAAAGGCGTTCGATACCCCAGCTCTGCCGGCGGGAAGCCCACAAATATCGCAAAGCCCCAACGTGAAACCCTGTTATCTGCATACCACCCCACCATCTTGGCTCGTCTCAATGTCTCCGGCTACTTAGTTCGAGGCTTCAGAGTCCGTTTTGAGATGCAGGCAAAGCGTACACTCCCCAGCCTGCAGGTTCGAAGAGCTACTGATAGGCAAACTTGCATAATGAGCCGAACCCCTGAGAGATCCGAACTTGGAAAGACGAGCGGATTGAAGAATGCTCGGCCAGTGAGCCTGGTCTTGCCCTGCTAAAAGAGCCCCGATTGAAAGACCGTCTTGCCCGATCATCAAGTGCTGATAATAAGCCCGCAACTGCTATAATTGTGGTCTCCCATCAATTTCTCCTTTCAAGCGACGAAAACATTCATGCTTCATGCTTCGTGCCATGTCAATATGTCTTCATTGATCGTCGGTCTTCGCCGCTTTCTCGCCTGCGTATTACCGTGTTCTCTGTTCTCTGTTCCTGCTTCCGTCCGTTCTGGCATCGTGTGAATTCACTTCGCCCGGAGGTCCGACTCCCCTCGGCACTCAATTTTCCCGTTTGATCATAATATATCTCAACGACACGCTTAACGTGGCATGGAACACCAACTTCACTTCCATCGGGCTGCATCTCGTCCAACAGACGTCGGCTTCCAGTGCTGAGGCGATCAGTAACGACTTTTCGGGTAAGGTGTTCCAGGGCCGGGTTCAAAGCTATTCTAGCACTCACACGGCTTCTAGCTTCCCCTTCTATGAGCTTGCCGTGGCAGGTGGGCTCTGACACGAACTTCAGCTACACAGAGTCGAGCAACGGACCTATCTATTATTGGACGCTGTCGGATTCCGATGGGAATGGGACTGGGTGTACGAGTGGGAGTTTTCGAATCAAGGAGCGCCAAACGTCGACCTCGTCTTCACCTTCCAGCTCGCTCGGCCCCACGGCGAGTGTAGGGACCTTACCGTCGAATGCCAGTCAGTCTACGCCTTCGACGAGCGGGAGTGGCGATTCTCCTGGAACAAACGAGCTCAAATTGGGTCTGGGATTGGGGCTAGGCGTACCACTTGTTCTCGTGATAGCCTTGGCGATGTATCCCCGCTGGAAACGTGAGAAGACCGTATCCAGATGGTAGCAGCGAGACCGACTGACGTTTAACAGGATTTCACTCAAACCGGACCAAGTCATCGGCTTCTCCCACGCAGGAGTCTCGATGCTCCAGCCCCGGCTTTGCAACGCGGACTCCGTCTCTGACATGGCTTCGCCGGCAGCCAAAAGACGGGTTCGTCGTGTCTGAGACTCAGTCACCACGATCTAGCAGTGGAAGCGGGGGGTTCCCCAGCCACCATCGTCAAACGCGTGGTGGAGTTGCTGTTCAGGCGACGCACTCGAGATCTTCCTCGAGCAGGGGTCTCCCAGCACTAGTTGTCGACGCCGAACTTGAGGCGCGATCTTCCACTGGAGTCCCGGTGACACGAGCGGGGTCTGCAATGACCGCACGCTCCCATCACCCACAGCTGACAGATTATAGCCTTCTTCGTCCGGAGGGAAGGCCGGCTGGAACTTTTGACGGGCAGTTGCTTCATCCGGGTGATGTGAGTATAAATGTCGGATCTATGGGATGGTAAGAGCCCGAATTTCACCACAGAAAGGCGCTTGAGGTCTTCTTAGTCCAGTTATCAGGGTATTCGCATAATGACTTAGTACTAAACAAATTACATCACATCACAGACAGTTACTGAACCGGGTACGTGCCACCCAAGAAAGAAAGCTCATCACTCGTTGCACTTGCTGTAGACTGTGCTTGAAGAGGTTCCGTGAAATATTGTGATTATACACTAGAGAAATCTTGTGAATTCAGTTAACCACAAGGATCGTCGTCTGCACGGCTCTTCTCCTGTTTCTTCTGGACGGATGGCGGCTGCGAGGAGAATATAAGCAGCCTCAGACTAGCCAAGACCCCCTCGATAACACCTATGCCAAAGCTGACGTAGCCGCTTGCGTACTGCTCGAGTACTTCGAAAGCGTCCTCGATCGGGAGTCTTCTGTTTGAGTCCAGCACACGCGGGTGTAGAAATGTTCTCCGTGCTCCGAAATTCGAGCACGAATGGGCGGTCATGGGGCGGTCGGGAAGGCAAGCCGTTCTATGAAGCAGCGTAGACCGAGGGACCTTATCCTAGCAGTGGATTGAGTCGGCCAGCGCCTCCCCATCAGCCTTGTGGCGAATTTGGCAACATCGGGTGATCGAATCCATAGACACAGCTTCAGGCCGAGTCACTATGCCTAGGTCACGCCTGGCATGCTCTGTATCCTCGAGGATCTCCCGCCGCGAGTATCAATCTTTTCATCCTAGTATCGCTTCCTCGTCGGCTCCGGGCTGGGACTACGGCTGACACTCTTCTCATCCCGACCTCTCTCCTTCAAAAACTTCTTCGTCGCCAACCACAACTCTCGATCCATATCCGGACTCGGCTCCTTCCTGTGTATGAAGTTGCAGAACCCGCCTCTCACACATCCCTCCCCACTGTTCAACCGACAACAGGCCTCCCTGAAATCCGTGACGGGACTCAACTCGCAATAGATCGGCCTCGCCGCGTACCACCGACTGTTCAACGCGTCACACGCGGCCTGCGCCGACTCTTCGTACTTGAAGCGCGCATACACGTTGCCGATCAGGTGGTCGTTGTTGTTGTCGCAGACGACCACCTCTTCAATCTCGCCGTACTTGCACATTTCGCACCAAAAGTCCTCGTAGAAGGCATCGAAGTGGTTTTGTAGCTGCGCGGGATTCATCTTGGTCTTGGGGTCGTAGGCTGGGTTCTGGTAGAGATTGGGTAGGAGGATGGTTTGTGAGTAGGAGGGCTTGACGTGTTTTCGTGAGCAGCGGTCGCCGTGACGGCATGCGCCGATCTTGTAGTAGAATGAGCAGTTGACCTTGTCCTGTTCGGTACCGAAGATGGAGGCGAGGTAGTTCGCCATGGCGAAGGATCGGCAAGTAGTTGTCGCGTGTGGGAGATGTAAAATATACCGGATGGACGATTTCGCGTGGATCTGGAATGAGATCGCTCGAAGTAACGCTCGTTTCGAGGGTTGGCTGCGCAGTGTATTTGTCCAACGCAAAGGTGAATTGAGAATGGCAACGATTCTGTCATGGAGAAAGCTGGTTGGAGCTCTCGCGGCGCCAGAAAATGGCTGACTCAGCTGAGAGAAAGCCCGTGCTGAACAATCACTTCACTTTGCTGGAAACATCTTCCACATCTGCCCTCCATATTCCGTCACGCCTCCAGAAAAACCGAATTCACGAGGGAAGCTCAAGTCTCAAGACTCAGAACAGTATGCATACAACTATGGCATATCCTATGAAAGTAGACCATCTTCAAAACGACATTCATGACAACCATTCATTGCCCTTCCCCTCACCTTGTTACCCTTTTCCTAAATGCTAGTGGTATGGGTCTGAAAGGCTCTAAGGTGAACCCACCTGCCGAGAGCCTGTTGATATCATTTTGTACAGCTGTAGGATCCAGACCCTCGCCGAGCTCGACCCGATATTCCTTGAGCAGCGTGGCAAATGTGGCGACAGACTCAGATTGAGTGAACCTCCTTCCAAGACATGCGCGACCACCGCCGGAGAACGTTTGCATGGTACCTTTCACTTGTCTGGCCCTGTCCGCAGTGAGCACCTTCTTCTCGTCACGCTCATAGCGTTCGCCACCATGCGGCATCCCGACTGGATCCGCCCATCTCTCAGGCTTGATCACGCTTGCGTCCGGCCAGTACCGCTCGGAATAGTGCACTGCGTCCGAATTGAGATAGACCCGGCATTCAGCGGGAAGAATGTGTCGGCGGCTTGGTCCGTCCTCTGGATGCAAATTGATGGTAGCTGGATTCTTGGTCAAGGTCTTCGCAATCGTTGACAGCGTCGGGAACAGTCGCAGAATTTCGTACATGAAGCCGTAAGTATACTCGAACTTCTTGAAGTCGTCCGTATAGGTCAGCTCAGTTCGACCTTGTGCGGCTGCTTCGGTGTAGACCTGGTCAACCTCGGCGATTACCTTGTCCTGGATATCTTGCCGGAGGGCGAGGGCAATTAGACCATATATCAGCGTGTGGGCTGTTGTTTCATACCCGACCAACAGCATGACAAAAACATTTCCAAGTACTTGATCTTCAGTAAATGCTCGTTTGCGGTCTGAACCGGTACCCTCGTGCGCAGAGGCGTGGAGAATACTGGTCAGTAAATTTCCCTTCCAACCCGTCGAAGCATCATCCTTTCGATCAAGCATCGCCGTCTCGGTCTTGACCATCTCCCGCATGTACTTGTCAAGCTGCTCGTGAGCAATCACTATCTTGCCCATGCCAGCAATGCGCGTGAACCACTTCGGCAATATCAGGATTGGAATGATGCCATCTGTCACCTCGAACAAAGCTTTGCTGAGGCTAATCTTGTATCCAGGAGGAATGTTCTTTTGAGGGTCCAGATCTTCGGCTTTGAAGTCTAACCTCCTACCGAAGCCGGTCAAGGCAATAACGCCCAGAGTCAATTGCTGCGTGAAAGAAAGCATGTCATGCGACCCTCCATCCGCTAGCGGGTGCATCAGCGTTCGGGTCAGAGACGCGGTTTCCGTCCAAACAAGGTCGTTCATCCCGGCAGCATCCTCAAACGGCGGAGCAGTGATGCGGAGGTGGAATTGGAACTCTTTGCCTTCGGTCGTTGCAACATTAGGACCGTTCGGCTCAAGCACCTCTGATGTCGTGTCAGTCCGAACTACGATCGCAAAGATTATACTCACTCATCTTGTCCCGCGGCTTGATGAATTCAGCACGTCTATTCATGACGTCCCAACCCATATCAGCGTCAGCGCTCTAGCAGATGATACCTTCCGGCGACACAACAAGAAATGCCTCGCCGTATTCTTGGTGAGCTCGTCCTTTGTCTTCCCACGCCCAGTCCAAGATCGAGAAGCGGATCCATCGCGGCCAGCCGTCGCCGCGCAACAATCTTTTCGCAAACACTTTCCGGACGAAGGGCGCCAGTAGTTTACCAAATACCTCTGTCTCCAAGGCAGGAACGATGGTGTACGGAAGCCCCGTATTTCTAGCAGCGTTGACGTTGGTCGCAAGTTTCGCGAATTTGAGCACGGCAAATCCAAGGCCTATCACGAGCCACAGCCACAAGAGTGGTGGTAAGTCCATCATCTTGCAGGCTCGTTGACAGTCCGAAAGGAAACTTTCGCAGAGCGAGGCTAGGTAGTAAGCTACAGATATATAATATTGCGAAAGATTGGGGTGGAGCTCTACATGTGCACCGGCCCTGTTCACGATGTTTCACAATACAGGTTTTGGGTGAACATGCACTGGCTGATCCGCGTCGAGACCTCGATCATGGCCCTCGGGAAAGTGCGGAGCAATCCCAAGGTGGAAAATAGCTTCCAAATATGGTTTCAACCCGTGAGGTTGTTTTGCATAAGCCAGGTTGCACAAGGAGAGGGGTCGTACAGGGGTTTCCTAACCAAAGCCCACCTTCTGTCAGGCGCCCGTACCAGTATCAACGACTGGGCGTACAGCATCCAGTGCAATCGGTCGATCGCGAGACACCACCATACTTCGGATGGTGACGCGAGGATTTGACACGACAATATTTTGTTTGCGTATGTTGCTGTCAATGGAAGCCTGAAAACGGCCTAGCATCGCATGGAAAGACAGAACATCGCTCTTTTGCATTCACGCCGTAAAGAGGTGGAACAATCGGAGCAGCTCATGCACATCAAGAACAGTTCTCAGAGATAACGTGGAAATTTGGTGTTGCTGTGATGCCTTGTACGGGCGGCGGACCAGCGCCACCATGCGTAGCTCTGCCCAACCACCCCAATCTTTTTGCGCTTATGGCCAGCTTCCGAATCTCGCTCTTGACGAGCTCGGCGTCTAGGTAGCCTGTTGGCCCCTGTGGGGTGAATGGGGTGATTTTGGACAGATCGTGAGGATTTGCGGTGGAACATTACATGGTGGGTAGGCTTGGGCACGATCTGTGAGGCCTCTCTGAATGGGTGCTTCGATGAGGGGTGTATATTGTACAGGCGTGTGAAAACTGCAGCAGCAGATGAGTACGGCGAGGTCTTTCTCGATAGCCATATTTGAAACGGATCAACTTTGTGGGGATATGGAAGTTTGGTTTTGATATCGATTACTCTACCTGGCAGTGTTGAGGAGACCAACCTCGTGCAGTAAAGGATGCTGGACTTGAGCTGAGTTTATGTCAGCTCTGGTGACCTGCCTCGAGACCTGGTCGCTTTGTGACCACTTTCTGCTCTCTCATCTCCTTTAGAACCATGATAAAGATGTCTGTGGTCAGTGTGCAAAGCTCTCGGAATATACACATGCATTCATGATCGAAAGTTTCTGTCAGCCTCAACCTCATCAGCAGACATATATATGCAGTGAGTACGAGGTCTTTAGCACTTCAATTGATTGAGTTAGCGTGTTATTCCGAGTCCAGCGTCGATTTTGAGCTTCATGATTTCAAGTATATACCTAACTGCTCACATGTTCAGATGAAGGTGGGCGAGAGATACGAGGTCGTCATCGGGAGCTCACTCCGCTCGAGCCCCGCGTTGTCTTCAAACATGCCGCCTCCGGTTCAGGAACAAACGTTATCCACACTTTGATGCGCATGCTTGATAATCATCATTGCCGGGTTCTTTTATGCCATCGAGGACCCACCGTGCCATCGAATACAAAAGACCAAGCTTGCAAGCTCTGTTGAGGAAGTCTTCTAAGTATACTCTGTCATCCTGGTTTTGTGGCATCTACCCCATTGCTCCCCCTCGTCTACTCTCTGCGGCCATTCCCAAGCTCCCATTTTCTACACCATCTCCAATACTAACCACAGCCCATCTCCAACACTATCTGCAATCCACCTCTCTCAATCTTCGAAATGGGTCCCCCAATCCCCTCCCCTCTGGCTACCTCCCACCTCTCCCCCTCAACCCTCGCGATCCACGCCGACGACCACCTAAACACCACCACCGACATCGCCCCGGCCCTCCACACCAGCACCACCTTCCGCTACAACCCCGACCCATCACTCCTGACCCCCGCCAGCGACTTCACCGGCACGCACCGGCCGGACTACTACATCTACAGCCGCGAATCCGCGCCGACCTCCTCCCGCTTCGAATCCGTCCTCTCGGCCCTCCTCAAAGCCCCCTCCGTAACCTACTCCTCCGGCCTCGCGGCAATCTTCGCAGCGTACACGCTCCTCAATTCGAGAAAAGTGGCGGTCACGGGCGGCTATCACGGAACGTTCGGGGTCCTGGGGATCCATTCCCGGCTCGGGGGTTTGCGGATCGTGGATCTGGATTGCGAGGACGCCGAACTGGGTCCGGGGGACGTGGTCCACGTCGAGACTCCCGTGAACCCCACCGGCGAAGCGCGGGACCTCTCGTTCTATAAGCGAAAAGCAATCCGGACGGGCGCGTACTTGCTCGTCGACGCGACGTTCGGGCCCCCCGGCCTTCAAGATCCCTTTGAATTCGGTGCCGACTTGGTCATGCACAGCGGGACAAAGTACCTGGGCGGCCACTCGGACATGCTCTGCGGCGTCCTCGCGACGCGGAATCAGGAATGGTATCAACAGCTTCTCGCAGACAGATTGTTCCTCGGCAGCGTCCTTGGGGGGCTGGAAGGCTGGCTCGGCGTCCGTAGCGTACGGACGCTGGAACTACGTGTCGCGGTACAGAGTGAGAGTGCAACGAAACTCGTAACATGGCTCCACGGATGCCTCACCGGTGGGGACGGGAGCAATGATAAATACGATTGTGTGGCGAAGATGGGCGGCGATGTCAGAAAAGTCCTCGCGGGAGTCACGCATGCGAGCGTACAGAGTGAGGAGGATTTGGTGTGGATAAGGAAACAGATGCCCGGGGGATTCGGTCCGGTGTTTGCGGTTACGGCGCGAGATGAGAATTTGGCGAGGAGGTTGCCGAGTAAATTGAAGTTGTTCTACCATGCAACTAGCCTGGGCGGTGTGGAGAGTTTGGTGGAGTGGAGGGCCATGTCGGATGCGACTGTGGATAAGAGGGTTTTGAGGTTTAGCATCGGGGTCGAGAGGTTTGAGGATCTGAGGGAGGATATTTGGGAGGCGTGCAAGGAACTGGCCGCTGAAGTATGAACACGTTCCGGAGAAGATTTCTTGCTGAAAATACAATAGATTTTGGTTCTTGAGATGGAATGTTTCCCCTCGTCAAAATGCAACATGCGCGTCCTGTGAAATGCGGTCTTCATGGCGCTTCCCTGAACGCCGCGCTTGCAAATACAAATGTCCTGCCTCGGGACTGGAAAATGGATGATACTGAACCTACTGCTGGCTTTGCCTGGAGAGCGGCCGACTGTTGCCTCCTGGCTTCCCGAGCTCGACAAATCGCTTGAAAGACGCAAGACCAGACGCCTTCGTCGGAGCTGCTGGCAGCGCCTCCACAAGACGTTCTCGATCTAGGAAATGGTCAGCTTGACGTTCAATACAATCCCCTCCTCGATGGATCTAGACTCACCTTCTTCCTTCTCAAACCCAACATTGATGTCATCCCTCTCCCCCGCAAACTCCGGCATGTCCAAACTCACAAACGTCGCATCCGGCTCACTCAGACTCCTCGGCACCCCAAACCTCGCATCCACAAACCTCAAATAGAACTTGCCCGAAACATGGCTCGCCTCGTAGTGATCCGTGCTCGACAGCGCAAAGCTCATGCACTGCCCATCCGGCATGTCCTTGAAGAACGCCAGCAGCTGCAGCATACTCTTCTTCTCGTCCTGCACAATCTGGATGCGCGCCCGCGTCGCTTCCATTTTCTTGGGCATGCCCGCCGCTTTCAGCTGCCCCTTGATTGAGAAGTAGGTCGAGATTCCGTCGTAGAGGACGCGGTAGCCGGTTACGATTTCTTCGAATTCGTGCATGTCGGCCATGGAGGGGAAGTGGTAGCGGATGGTCGAGGCGGCGGTCGCTTTCTTCTTGAATGCCTCCTGCAGAGGCGCAGTGTAGCCGTTTGGAAGTTTGTTCTCCATAAGCGCAACCACGAGGCTGGATTCTTGGGATCGACGCAACTTGATGCTGTTCAGGTCGAGGTCGTCGAGGCCGATCTTTAGCTCTCCCGGCTTGATTATTGGGCGGTCGACGAGCCGGCCCACGTTGCTGTCTGCTGTGATTCTGAAACGCTCCGAATGGCGCGGGTCGACGCCGTTTTCCATCTTGGACAAGATATGGATGTCCGTCCATTGAACGCCTTGGATATCGAGCAAATTCCCCGGGGTGCCGGGTACGGCTGTCGACACGGATATTTTGGTCACTTTCATGGTACCGATATTGATCTCGTCGCTCGCGAGATAAGATCCACTAAGCTTCTCGCAAAAGCGGTTGCGATCTTCCGGGTCGCGGAACGCTGGTATGATCCTATGTGCTTGATCGTCTTTGACCACTTGCAGGAGGAGCGCCGGAATACCTTGCTCTCCTCGAAGCAGACTGTGGAGGACTGGAAAGTTGCGATCGAACCACATGCTGACGTTGCTCAAAGCTTTGATATCTGGGGAGGTTATCACGACCATACGATGGCCCTGGTGGATTGTCTTTCCATCTTGATCGGGAGGAGATGTCTTGGCATACAGCCGCATCGCACAGTCCTTGATTGGATTTGAGGGCAACGGATGGGCCACACCCTTGGGTGGAATATAGTTAAAGTCGTACAAACGAGTCTCGTAGATCAGACGCTCATGCTCGGAAGGTGACCACTCGTCCATGACTTGCTTGTTGTACTCACGAATACCCCATAGAGTTTTGAAGTCGTCCTTTTCCAGCCGTATGACAATGCTGAATTCTGCCATTAGTTGAATTCGAATGCTGTGGGACCGCGGACGAAGCTCAACCTCTTTCCAGGATGGCAGGCCTCTGCCATCAGCTCGAATGCGAAGATTGACCTGTCCGTCTTGTGTACAGATGACCATTTCCATTTGCGACATTGACTTGTCTCTGATCAAGGATATCACACAGGGCAAGACGAGGTCCTCGTCCTCTTCATCCTCGCTGACATGAGGCAGAGTCACCTGCGTCTCGGCGAATAGATGACCGTAGCTGAAGTGACGGGGGGTGTCTGCCAACACAATGCCAAAGAATGGTTTGTCTGTCGGTTTGTCTGGGCTTTGTGATGCAGTGTACCCTGCTGTCAAGGTCCGAATCACGTTCGGCAGCTGAGGATATTCCACGAAGAAGCTCGCGAAATTGATGTGGAGCGACTCCGGCGTCGGCAACAGACGCCGTCGCGATACTGAAGAGATGAAGGTCTCAATCTGAATCTTCAAGGTATGATAGACTTGCTGCAAAGCTGGCCCCTCGAGCCCGTCGCTGGGCTGTGTAAAGTCGGACTGCGGATCCCGAATCACTTGGGGTATGATGCGCTCAACAATCCACCACGCCTTGGCAACCTCAATAAAAGGTTGTCGCAAAGACTCATCGACTGCCTCAGATCGAGCGGCGACGTTCTGGTTGAGTTCTTTTATCCGGAGTTCGAATGCCTTTCGCCCCCTCAGATTCCACCATGAAGCGAGACGCAACCATTGTGCTAGATGTTTGCCAATGATAGACATGGCGTCCTGCCCTGCCTGAGTGAAGCAGCTTTGCAAAGCATCTACGCATGGTATGAAATCATCCGTGAGGGAGCCTCGTCGGGGTTCGTATACCGGTTGCGAATATTGGCCTGCCGCGGGCTGCTCTGGTGGAGGGACACGCCCTGGCGAGTGTACCTGCACTGGTGAGACCGCACCGGGCGATGGGCCACGCCCAGTGAAAGACCCGGGTGCAAGACCGTAGGCCGAGTTGGTGGGCAGTTCTTGCGCTGGTGATGGCCCACCTCGACTAGAAGAAGGACGCGAGCTTGAGTGATTATCAACCGAACTGCCTCGACTTCTTTGGTCGTGAAAGGGAATGTCTAATGATTGCTGATTTGAGACCACAGGCTGAAGACTGTGTCCATTCTGGGTAGTGGAATGAGGATGGCGAGGGGGAGCGGGCTGAGCAGGTGGCAAGACTGGGATTGTTGGCTGCTGGATCGTGGGAGGTAGTCCTGGCGGTATTCCGGGCGGTGGTACGGGCAGGTCTGCCAGGCTTGGTCCACCAGGCCCAGGAGCGGCATGCATTTGTCTTTGTTGCGATGGGACTTGGGTCGGCAGGTTGGAGAAAGAATTTTGCCTCATGTCTGTTGGTAGTCCTTGTACACGAGGTTGTTGAGTCTGACTGTGAGGGTTTTCATGCTCTCTATATTTTGGTTAGATGTACTGAATAAATCAAGGTAGGGGAACATACGACTGGTCACCAGCCAACTGCTGTGAGCCGAGAGAAATGGGTGAAGCAGGAGGTCTTCGATGTGCATCGGTCTGACTCTGTCTGACCTGGGGAGAGGTAAACTGCTGAGGAACGGGAGGCTGTGGCTGCTGAGTTCTATGCGTCGGGGCAGCTTGGCCTGATGGTGGGAGTGGGCGGGCAGCAGCGTACCCGCTAGGTTGATAAGCCTCAGCAGGCTTCCAACGGTCGGCCAAGGAAATGTCTTGCGAAGGGCCCATGAGTCTATCAAGAGTGTGAGAGATTGGGGAATACGGCGAGTACTGTGCACTGTCGGGTGGTGCAGGGATCTCCTGCGAGGGCGGTTGTGGTTGCGAAAGTGGTTGTGAAGGTGGATTCTGATACTGATCATGCTGCTGGACCTGTTCCTGTAGTTGGAGAGGAGGCATCATCACAGGACTTCTGCTTGGTGAATGTCCACGTCGGAAGTCGCCAGAATAAACATCCGCAGGTGCATTATCTGCGGATGGATGAGGTGCAAGACGAGTCGTAGGAGGAGTGTAATCATTCTGGGTCTGCGTCTGCATCTGAGTTTGTATCTGCGGTGGAGGGCCTGGAGGTGGCTCTGGAGATGATGGATTTGATCTCCGTTTCATGTCTGGATGACTGAGCACCTGATCCCAGAGGTTGGCGGCATTCTTCTTTCGCGCCTCCGTCGGTCGCTCAGGCTTGTGCATGGCATTGAGAATGTCCTGCATTTTCGAACCTCCGCCGTAACGCGCTTTGAGTCTGTCCATTGCACCCGCGAGCGGCGGCGGGGCTTGGATCTCCGGCTGAGGGGCGAGTGCATTTGGATCAAGCGAGCTTCCATACATTTGCCTCGCAGCAACTGTGTCCGGGTTCGTGCTGGGTGCTTCGCGCTGCCTCAGACCCTCTTCCATGTTGAAAGACCGCCGCTTCTGTAGAAAGCCTGGGCCAGCGTTGGGCCTCCTCGTAGTCGGAGCTCTATCTATCGTGGCGGCCGGTGCATTTACAGCAGGTAGATGTAACTCCTGACCATTGGACGTAGTCAGGTGTAGCTCCGAGCTGTCGTCGCCATTGCTAGGAACCCCATCGCCGCCACGACTTCGAATGGTGGAAAGTTGACCAGCATTCCTTGCGACCTCGATGGTTGGTAACTCGGCCTCGTCGCCGCCCTCTCCGATGACCAGGGGTCGTTCCTCAGAGAAGCCAACATGAATACCTTTGCCTCTGCGAAGTGGCGGCAATGCATATACAGGATTGGGATCCGGCAATGGCTCGCCAAGTCCGTTGTCATTGTCCTCGAGATCGAGCTTGGGCTGCGGAGGCTGTGAAGGAAACTGTATCGGAGGAATAGTGCTATCTGGCGGCGGGGAACCACCTGGTCCATACAAGAAATCAGAAACGCCGTCAGGAGGTGCCGGTCTATCATCTGTGTTTCCTCGACTGAGTTTCGCAGCTTTGGAAATGAGCTTGTTTGTCCATCTCGAAGTCATGATCGAGCAGGGTCCCACCTCAGCGCGGCCGGGTTGGAGGGCGCTTGCACCATGAAAGTGTGGAGGTCGAGCACCAAAATCCACTCGACGCGTTCCAGGATGACTGTACCCCAAGCCTGTGGCGACAACGATGAGATTTGTGAGCTAACAAGGGCCAGACAAGATGATTATCACGTGGGCGACCGGGCAGGCCAAGGAGGTAGGGCGGGTGGGCAATGAGGCCAGATCGGGGACCGCGCGGGTCAGCGTCTAGTGAGCTTGCACGACGGCGGAATCCAAGACCCGGGCGGGCAGGAAGCGGAATCAGATTGTCGTTTGCAGGCGACGATGGCGGAGGGCACGAAGTGGGTGGCCGTGGTGGCTGCCAACAGGTATTCCGTCGTGGTGGGCAATACCGAGGCGACAGGGAAACCCGATCAGGCGTCTCGACGTGTTCAGAGATGAAACTCAGCTGGCGGGAGCAGCAGCAACGTGGGGCTCTGGCTGAAGGGACGTGGTTCGACGGCAGAAGCTTAAAAGACGTACTTCGCGAAGAAGTAGTTCACACCCCAAAGCTAGACCGAGGTGTATGCTGATGATGGCAATAGTCATCCAAAGTCGATTGTCTGAGAGCTGAAGCGACAGGTCGGGAGGTGTCGCGTGCCTCAACACCCGAGAAGCAGGCTTGCGGCGTCTGCACTCGGTTAAATAAGCCCTGTGGGTGCCTGAATGCTTAATGCACCATAACCTGGAGTGCCCGATGCTGGAGTGTGTAGAGACTGTAGTTTAGGCGAAGCAAGGATGTGTCTGGGGATGGTTATCAGCTGAAGGCGGCAAAATGCTGTGGCGGCAAATACCGCTGATGACCATGGATGGCTGAAATGTGAGTCGATATCAGGCACATCAGTTCGGCATAGCCGCTTGTTGCTGGCCTCTATCATCTCGACTATCAGGACAAGTCTTCTCGCGTCTCGAGTTGCTGTTCATCGTGCAGGCTGTGATTCAATACTTCCTCGACTGACTTGGCGGCTCCGGAAAAGACTCGGTGAGCCCCCGATGCTGCGGACATTAGGTGGGTGTCCAGCGATCAGACAGCGGCTGGGCCCCTGGAAGACCCCACTGCGTACGAGCTACAGGGGGTTGCGCCCCCGGAACGATCGCTGAACGCATCCATTTGGCTGAACGCCGTCGCCGTGCGGGACCATGAATAAGGCTTTCTCCGGCAGAGACGAGACCGCTTTCTTTGCGTTAACAAACTTGCATCATATCTCGTCAACTTGGACGTCCTTTCGGTCCTCTTTTGCCGGTTATGACTACTTTGCTGCTCATGCCTTGTACGTTTGAACGCGGGAGGGACCTGACTTGTCCTACTTCTACGCCTTGTCACACTGCGCAACGAACCAAAAGTGCAAACTTCCTGTCTATTTAGATTCATGCTTCACTGCATGCCCTTGCTGGTACATGAGTATTTCAAGTTCGTCTGTATATCCATCATCTGTTGAGATACTTCCTTTTCGTGTTCGACAACTCCTGTACAACATCGAATTTGCGATAAGATGCTCTATCAATCGGTGCCTCACTCGTATCACGGAAGTACGTGTCGCCTAGAATAGCCGAATCTCATCGCCCATTGGATGTGGCCCATGATGCGCCAAGCAGGGGTTAAGCTTCTGTTCGATCCGCTGGTTCAGAATGGTCGGCTTTCATTACACACCCAAAGTATCCTTATCGATGGCATTTCACAATTTACAGCCTCGAAGAAACCCTTCAGGGCGGAGGGAGGGTTCTTTATCGCATCGAACGACGAGGCCACATTTCGCAGGGAGCAGACCACCAGCTGCTGGCATGTGTGGAGTCGGCGACTTTGGTGCACGCCCTTGGTTTATACCCTGTCGTCTTCCACGCGGCAGGGCTGCGAATACGTCAGGGTCCGCACGTCTGCCAGGATCCCATGGTTTTGAATGTGTCCACAACCATTCCTGAGAAACCTGACGCGGCCGACGACTTGGCGGCGCAGAGCAGGATTGGAACGATGGCAATAGTTCACACTGTCGATAAGCTGTATTAGTGCGCGACATGGTGCATCGCGACAGTTAGAGGTGATGCCTGCAATGGGATGACATGTATGCGGTGACCGATTGGAATGGTGTGCAGTAGCACCAACAGTGTCTCATACAGTCATCCAGTCATACAGTGGCCAAGGAATGGCGCAGAAGACTCTCTGACGATTAGGAAACAGCGGCTTGAGTTGGATGAGAAGGCTGTTGCATGCGTGGTTGCTTCTGCGAGGCTGACGCTGCTGCTGACCAAAGACGGGGCGGCTTTGCTTCTCAGGTGCAGCCAACCCGCTAATACGACCTGCTGTGCGCTTTTCCCGTGCTGCTCGTCTCAACCAGCGACTGCCTTTGTCTCACTCACCACCATTGCTACCGCAGACGACTCTACTCTAATACCGTCTCTCCTTCTTACTGTCGTTTGCCATACACTACTTCGCTTCATGTTTGCGCCCTTCCTTTTCTAACCCCACACTTTTACGCCATGGTCGCCCAGTACAGATCATCCGGCGAAAGCTCTCGCAGCGATGCCTCCCACCTGCCCCTATACGCCGCCAACAAAGAACACAGCGAGACTTCCTTACCCGGCAAGCTTCGCCATCTGGCCTTGAAAGGTGCATATACCGCTCCGTATACACGAATATCATGTTGCTGACCCGCTCGTACAGTGACGCGAAAACACGTCGTCATACTCGTCGTCGTCATCTTCTGTTTCTTCTTCCTCAGATCGTCACGCCCCGAGACGATGATTCGCAAGCCACAATGGCTACCGGAGAACGTCTTCACCTGCGACTCTGAACGCTTCAAACACAAGGGCATCGCCCCGCCCGAAGTAAAGGACCATCGTGCCCTGACGACGTTATGGGGTCAGCTATCCCAGTCTTTCAACGCACACGGCACATCGCCTTCCTTCCTCGACCGACCGCCAGCCAAAGAAGAGGCTGCCAATGTCACCGAGATCCGCGAGATCATTCTTTTGGCCGAAGAGGAGGCCAAGGCGAACAGAGAGTCTCACGCTGCCCTCGTGGAGGAGATTCCGGAATACCCGGAGACGCTGTTCGAAGGGACCGGTATCGTCACATTAGCTGGAGGCCACTTTTCGGAATTTGCTGCGACCAGCCTTGGAATGGTGCGCGAAGTTGGAAGCAAGCTGCCCATCGAGATTTGGGCCATCGATGAGGAGGAAGAGAAGGAAGGCTGGTGTGTGGAGCTGGCGGCCGAAGGCATTGCGTGCCGCCGCCTGTCTGACTATGTCGACGTCAAAGCCCTCCAGCACCCATACCAGTACAAAGTTCTAACCATGCTCCTCTCCTCGTTCCAAGAGATTCTGTTCCTCGACGCCGACAGCTTCCCGCTCAAGAACCCCGATCCGCTGTTCGAGACGGAAGAATACGTTCGCACTGGCACGGTCATGTGGCCCGACTACTGGATGAGCGTTGCTTCAGGTTGGACCAGCTATATCATGGGCATGACCGACGAGAAGGCGCACCTTTACACCGATATCAAGACCGCTGAATCCGGTCAAATTCTGTGGGACAAGAAGCGTCATTGGCGATCCCTGGTCCTTGCATCCTACTACAACTTCCACGGTCCGAACTTCTACTACACCCTGATCAGTGCCAACTATGCGGGCTGGGGCGACAAGGACACTTTCCCCTGGGCCATGCGAGCACTGGGCGAGGAGTACTACCTGGTCCCCCACGACATTACCACTGTTTTCCACGTTCCGAACGCCAACACGGCAGACAGGGATCCTTTTGGCATCGGCATGGCTCAGGCCGATCCTCGCGACAAGGACACGGCGGTTCCGTTTTTCCTTCACAACAACATCATCAAGTGGAGTATGCGGGACTTTTTGTGTGTGAAATGCAAGCCAATCTGGATGAACAAAGAGGGGAAGATGCCGTTGGAATTCAAGTCTTACTACGAGAACTCGGAGGCGTCGATATACGAGAACCTGCACGAAGGCAAGCGCATCTTGCGTGAAGACGCGATGCTGAAATTCGGTCTAGACCCCGAGCCGCTCATCTGGAAGCAATTGGAACACACGGCTTGCCGCAGTCAAGCCTGGGGCAGCAAGAAGCTCTGTAATCTGGCCCGCAAACACATGACGGCAACCTTTGGATTCGAGTTCAGGCCGACACACGTTAAGGGCGTGATCGGCGCAGAAAGCGAACTATGGGAAGACTGCGTGATTGATCCACCAAACCACAATTTTACCGCGTCGAACTGACCGAACTGACCGATGCGATGCGACGCATAGAAGGAAGGCGTTTTACATAACTTATGGTGCACGAGTGGGCATGTTGAGCGACCGGCGTTTGGGACTGACTCTTTCACTTGCGACCTTTTCCCCGGCACATGAATATCCGAGCAGCATGCAGGGCTGCAATTACCTGGCTCACGCCATTTTCACTTTTCTGTCTACCTGTATACGCATATACCCGATTGATCCTGGTGTGAATAGAGGTCAACATGTTTATTCTTCTATAGTCATTGAATATAGGATATGTTGGAAGGCCACCCGCGCGCTGGCAGCCTTGGGTTATCGGTGCTTCGGATTTCGACTTTGATCGAAATGGGAGTGTGAGTGGGTGGTTTGGGAGGATGCCATGTATTTACGGACGGTGATGCTCCAGAAAATGGAATGAACAAAATATACCTCAACAAAATTCGCATTGACAATTGTGTTGCATGTTCAACTCGAGGGTCTGTAAATTTTGTATCCGCTCAATCTTGCCCGGAACGAAGGGTGTTCTGTGCCATGTAAATTGTCCATGTCTAGCCGAATCTAGGTCTATCCAGTCCGTGAATGCTAAGTCGAACCTTCTATCGGTAAGCCGTCTATGCCGATTCTCAAACCATCCCAGCTGGGCCGAACCCACATTCCCCGACCCTCCTCAGTCTGACCCCAAGCCTCCGACTCCCGCGTCGCATGTTCATGTTCGACATTGTGCGAGAACCCCACCAACCAAGTCCGCTCCGGTCCGTCGTCGTCGTCATCGTCCTCTTCCTCCCGATCATGACGACTCCCACCTCCACCTCCATTCGCGGTCCCATTCACCGTCCCGTTTGCGTGAATTTGCTTCCGCCTCCATCGGGCCCCGGACCCCAAATTGTCCCTGACCCACTCCCTCCCCTGCTGGATCCCGAAGTGACTCGCGTGCGGCTCCCACTTCAACCCGTCCATGACCACGACCCGACTCCCCCTCATCCGTTCCGTCGTCGTGTCCGGCACGCCCGAACAGTCGCTCACCCAGCTGAAGTCCCCGATCCGGAAGCCCATGCACATGAACGGCTCGCCGGTCTTCATGTACCGGCCGTGTTCGACGGGGAGCGGCGTCACGCGCAGGTTGCCGCACGAGGCGATTCGGAAGGAGCCGTCTGCGTTCCCGTCACTAGAGGTACCGTCGGCGATACCGTTCGTTGAAGGTTCGGATCCGACGGAGGAGGAGGAGGAGTTGTCGACGTCGACGCCTGCACCGACCCTCCTCGCTCCCCCCTTTATCGGGTCGAAAACCCACCAGACGAAACTCGGCACGTCCCCGCCACCCGTGGCGGCGCGCCGGTCGACCAGGTACGGAAACGTGCGTTCGACCTGCGCCATCGTGGCCGCGTCGCAGTAGACGTCGATGTGGTCCTGGATCGCCGGCTCGCCGGTCGCCGTGCTGGGCAGCGTCCAGGCGCGCAGGTCGTCGAGGCCGAAGAAGGCGTTCGCGTGCGCGTGCGTCAGGAGGAGAGCCGAGATGCGCCGAAGGTTGTGCCTGGGAAACAGGGAGGTGGAGGTCGCGAAGAAGGTCTTGCCGCAGTCTATCAGCAGGGTGTGCGAGTTGGTGTCGTCCGGGGCCGCGGCGGTCGGCGAGGATGATTTCGGGATCCGCAGGGCGGCTCCGGTGTTCATGCGTCGGTTCTTGGGGTTGCTGCTGCAGCAGGTCGGACATGGGCTGTGGGCTCGTTTCGGGGAGGTGAGGCAGGATATCACGGGGATGGCGCCGGAGGTGCCGGTGCCGAGGAAGATGAGTTCGGTGGGGGTCGGTTCGGGGTGTGAAGGGGAGGACGTCGAGGCCATGGCGGTAGTGACTGTCTGTGGGGTAGCTGAATGTGTGATTTTGTCGTGGAAGTTGCGTGTCTTCTGGGAATCAAAAAGTGGGCTCGAATTGTGGTCTGCTTAAATATCGTCAATCATGAGATGAGGTCAAGGTGGTTCGTCGGATCTGGCTTTGGAATCTTGCAACACGTCCACAAAATTATGAATCCTGATTGCCGGATTGTTGGTTCCCCGGTCTGCACTCAGAATGGTGGTGCTTGTATGTCTACCGGTCGGAAGTTTGAACTGTCGATTAAATATCTTTTGCTCGTGAAATGGCCCGCCTCGGATCTAACACTGTCGCGTGTCGCTATCGGTCTGAACAAATGACAGTCTATCGGTTCGATATTGAAGAGCTTATTCGTATGAAGCTAGACATGGCCCGCAAGAAAGTCGGATGAAAAGCCAGAGCACAAGCAAGGATGTGCGCTGTCAGACAGTCTGCATGCGGTGGCGGTCAAGCTGGCTGTCGTTCTTGTGCCAATCATGGTGCATTTTAGCGATGATGTAAGCACAAAAACGACACCGCAACGCAGAGATCCTTATACCTCAAGGGAACTCCCCAGTCTCTAAACTCCTCGTTCAAGGTTCGCACAGAAATTGGCGCTCTTTATGACTGACAGGACATCTCTATAGTCTGAGCCGCGAGTTTTGTGCATCGAGGGCTATACGTCGCGCCAGCTCTCGTACTCCGTGACCGACATGCGGCATTCTCCGCTATAGCTCACAGGTCCGAACATGCTATGGGATGGTCGGAGTACATGCGCCATCTGTCGGGCATGGGGGCGCTAACTATGGCGTGGTATGCTACTAAGCCCAAAAATGCCTGCAAACTGATAATGCTCACTGATGTAGATGGACCTGTTCCCACTTGTTCTTGGCTGGCCGTTGATGCAGAAATCAAGTTCGTTTGCCTGCGTCAACGGCGGCGACGACCAAGCTTACCGTATGCAGAAGACGGAAATTACTGGGTCGTCGGGCTGCTTGCTGCTTTCCGTCAACCAGAAAGGCACAGCCTTCACCAAGACTGCTGCCCGCAAGACTGCGCGAATAGTATACGTGCTCGCTGTTTTCTCCTCTCAGTACACGCGCAGCGAGATTGCTCGAGTGAAGGAGGATGGAAAATAAAGGTCGATAACTGTGGACTACAAGAGCGCATAGGCTTGAAAATACCTCATTGCCGCTGCGTACCCGCCGGATTCCGGCCGGACATTGTTTTGGACAGTAGGTCAGATTTTACTCAGGTGTACGCTGTGCCAATATGCATTGAGGCTTAGCGACAATCGCAGAGCATTCTTAGAAAGTCAAATATTGACCCCAAAGATCCGGGGCAGGCAAGATCCTGGCCTCAGAGACATAATTATCCCATTTAATTCGAAGAATCGGTACGATCACGAGGACTTTGAAACCTTCGATAGAGACTGGGATGGTGGGGGATTCCTTAGTTTCTGTAGCATCCAGGTTCGAAGGCACGATGAGTTCCCAAAGACGTTTGTGCGAATTGGCTATCTCACCTGGAGCTGTACGAACGAGAAGGGTTGGAGCAGCCACCTGGGGCGGGCTTTAGGCCAATATTCAGACTTTCCTAGACAAAGATGAAAGAGGCGAGATCCGGCTAGTGTGGCTGCTGTGCACGATTCTCCAGGTTGTAAAGCTATGCCGCTCGTACTAGCAGTCAGTTCATCGTCTCAAGACTTCCTAAGGAGCGAACTGGGGGCGATTGTACCTTGTTGAGGACCAGCTGACAATCCAATCGGTGCTGTTCTCAGCCTTCTTTGATACTGCCGTGCAAGCTGTTAATCAACAGTAAACCACGCTCGGGCACACTTCGACCGAAGTTGAAGGTGGATGACTTGCTCTTCAACCCATTTTGCCTCGCTGTTCCTGACAAGGACGCTGTTTCGGAGCTGGTTGTAACGCGAGCACGGTGTGGTTGACTATGTAGGCGACCAATGAAGGTCGGCGTCAAGTCTGAAGGTGTTGCTCGTAGGTCTGGGTCTTCACTGGGTGCGGTGAACTGGGTGTGTAAGGTTACGATCAATGAGATAGCATTGATACTATTAAGTTAAGCCTGAGGGCTCCTATCTGAGTGCGACGAAGTCGCACGACTATATACTTGTTAGACTTGGGTGGTGAGTTAGATAACCTGCCTAACCTGTCAGACCTGTCGAATAGGTCGAACAGGTCGAACAGGTTACGGAGTCCAACTCCGACCAGATACGCCCTTGAGTACCGTGAGTAATGCCTGATTGGATCAGAGTCCCTGACGTCTGATCGGTCTTTCCTTTGTCCGTGACACACACCCCTGTATACGTTTGGGGACTTTACCGCTGGGAATGGCCAGGTGCATCAGTGCCGAAATTGGCAGGAGCTCCGTCGATATGCTACGGACAACTCAGCCTGCTACAGGGACTCTATTGAGAGAATCCCGCTCGGGGATCACTTCGGCTTCTGCTCTGATCACGAGGGAAACGTGGATGGCGTCACAGAGCTGTGAAAGATTGATGAGACTTCGCACCGATATTGGTCTGCATCGCTAGCTACTATTCCCAGCTATGAAATCACGTTCACATTACAGACCGTATATGTAGACTGTACCTCTTACAGGTGTGTTGCAAGCTGCGTAACAGTCCACTCAAATGGAGGACCCCGTCGCGAGTCTATGCTTTCAAAAATGTCCGACACAGCCCTGTAAGCAAGACTTCGGGGCCAGGCATCCCCACGGCTCCCGTCAAGTCGATAAGAGCCCGGAGTCTCTATGATCATCAAATCGGAGAAGGGCTGCTTTAGGTTTACTGTTGAAGCGGTAAGTGGCTAGCTTACTAGCGGCCAAAGCGGCTATGTTTTTTGTGCACCTCCATCGCGTTATTAGCGTACCAGACCTGACGCGTCGACGCTTTACCGAAGAGAGAAGAGAAGTCACCAATCGTAAGAGCTCGATCAACATACAGAAGCTAATACCAAGATTGTCACGCCGAGCCACTGATGGAGGTGCACAAAAAATCTCCCTGCGACACTGTATCTCCCCGGAGCCGATAGCCGGCAAGGCCTCTCCTCACGGCCGTCCATGCGGCCCTAGTGATGATTTCACACAAGGCTCTCAAAAGACTTCTGATCAGCCCAAAGTATGCCCAAAAGGTATCAACACTTCCGTTTGGCGCAAGGGAACGATCCTGCTCACCAATAGCTGAATATTAAAAGCAGCGACCGTCTTCCGGGTCTGTTTCACCTGCCCAATGAAACAGGTCAATCTAGCCCACCGGCTGCTGATCTGTCAATAGGGCGGACAGATTCAGATGCAATCAACGTCTTTGGGCGGCAAAGTGAGTTGGGGCTGTGCCTTTTCGTGGAGGTTAGCATTGGACGACTCAGGTCCGACAAGCTTACTTTTTGGGCGGTATGCATTGCGAGCGTCATTGCAATGCTTTGAGAGTCAGAGACAGGCCCTGGCAATCCGCGGCCACCACGACCTGTCCTAGTATAAAGGACTGACTCTCTCTTCTCCGACGCTCACAGACTGTCGCCACCATCGATCCAGATTCAGACAACAAGCATCGTACCCACAATATTAGCATCAACACTCCCAAAATGAAGTTCATCGTTGCCTTGCTGCTCATGGTCTCCGTTGCTGTCGGACTTCCAGTGCCGTACGCTTCGGAGGACTCAGGTAAGTTGACCCGTTCTACCTAGCAGAGTAATGGCTAATACGTCTTCCCCCGCAGCTATTCACGCCGACGACGTCGACATCACAAACATTGGAGATGGCTACTGAGTGATCCATACGACCTCCATTGAGGCGTATAGGAAAAATGAAATCGAGATTGAACAGGCTGTGCGTTGACATTTGTTCGGTTCCGGATCACGCAACGAATGATAATGCTCCTACACTGGTGACTGTTCGCACTCTTCACTCTTTCCACGTAGCCTCGATGATAGCCATGAAAGACCCAGGGGGCGTCCAGACTTTAACACCATCAAACCTCTGGTCTGCTTTGGCGAAGATGTCCTTCCATTCTTGCGCCTCCCTGTCTCTCGCGTTAAAGAGGGCCATCATAATCAAGTCCATATGCCGAATGCGTCTCTCCTGAAGAAGCGTCATGGTGCCCGGCTCTGGAACTAGATAGTCGTTAATAACGATCTTCGCTCCAGGCTTCAGCGCAGGAATGAGAGCTTGCAGGATCTTGATCGCGTACACATCGCTCCAGTTATGAAAGATTTGCCTGAAGAGATATGCGTCCGCGGTGACTGGCTGGGTCGTCAGGAAGTTATGACACATAAACTCCATCCTATCACCGTCTACTGCTTTTGGCTGACTTTGCGCTTGCTCAATGACCTTGGGTGTGTCTTGCACGATGAACTTGAGACCTGGGTTGACTTTGGCGATGTCTGCAGATGCGAAGCCGGTGGACCCGCCGACGTCGACCACGGTGCCTGAGCCGCCTCCAACAGATGCCCAATCGTATCCAGAGACTAAAGGTGCCGTAGACATGCCGATGCCCTTCGTGAAGGTTGACATTGTGCCTGCAAAGCGTTTCGCGAGCTCTGGGTGCTGCTCATGGTATTCGAAGAGTGGTAGATCAGTCTTGTGCGCGATGTTCCAACCCTGCAGGCCTGTTAGAGGCAACACCATCGTCGCAGGATCGAAAACATACCGTCTGGTTTGGTTCTCCAGCTTGAGACTTTTCAAGCGCTTCGAGAGTCTGGCACGGGCGGTTAGCAGTCAGTCAGAGGTGCACTTTGGCCTGGTACGAACATGAGCAAAGGACTGGTAGCATTCGTCAAACATGTGACCAATGCCCATCAAGGCCTCCGGATCCTCGACAAGTTTCCGAGATGCCGCACTGTGTGAGACGAAGCCTCGCTTCTTCTCTTGGAAAATTCGATAGAAGATGATAGCATGGCGTATGAGTCGCCGCAAGTCCGGTTCAGGCACGTTACATTGTTTTGCAAGGTCTTCAAACGAAATATGCCCGTCGAGCGGAACCTTGCGCGGTACATCGAATTTCCACACTGCTTGCAAAGACGCAGCATTAAGCTGGGCAATTAGCACGCTTTCGTGTCACAGTCTTCAGGCACTTACAGTTGGTCTGATGACCATGGCTGGTCCCATCAACAGGTCGTTCAGCTCAAGCCCAGCCTCGATGGCCTTCAGGCGCGCTCGTTCGATACTTGGATCATTAATGCCAAATGCTTGAGGGCCGTGTTCCTCGAACGATGGGGAGGCCAACCCGTTCTCATTTAGGTACTTGTCGACCAAAAGAGTATTCGACTTCACAAGCTCCGCTAACTCGGCAATTTTGCTTGCAGACATGCTGTAATGAGTACAATTTGAATTGCTGCCTTCGGTAGTTCTTCGCAAGTCCAGCTAACAGGTCCTTAGAGCACGAGCCCTTTCAAAGTTGAGTTAGTGGGTTCCCCTGATATAACAGAAGCTTTGGCATCGCTTTACGGGTTCCAGGCAAGCGGGGCGCAGCCCCTCACTCCTGAACCTTAGCATGCATAGTTGGCTAGGGATGTACGTGAGATCGACCTGGTGGTCGGGGAGAACAATGTGAGGTTTCAGGTCGCACTTAAAGCGGCTCCAGGGAGCTGCGCGAACGGCGAACGTCCCTCTTAGCGCGGTCAAGTAGCGCGGAGGGGCCCTGGTTCTTCTTGAATGCCTCTGTCAGGCAGGATATTTGTATTGCTGCGATGAACAACGCTTTGTCATTGCAGACTCGATTTGCATATTAGCGGCTCGCGGGCTCCGACGAGCAACACACTGCGCATGCACCACTATGTCGGAAAATTTGGTTGAAATGCATCTCCGTCGGGGCGCTAACTAGTATCATCATCCTGTTTGCAGTGCTCTATACTCGTGCATTAAGTACCGAGGATGTGTTCGCGGACGTGCAGGTTCGGCGGGGGTGGAGAACTCTGTCGCGCGACGCTAAACAGAAATATATCGATGCGGTTCTCTGCTTAAAGACTAGGCCTTCTCGACTAGGACAGAATCATTCTTTGTACTTCGACTTCGCCTGGCAACATGCACTTACTGACGCTTCATGTATGGCTGTGGCATCAACAGAATTGAGCGTGACTGACTTGCGCAGATCATCACTCCGCGGTCTTCCTTCCCTGGCATCGATGGTACTTGAAGGTTTATAAGGATACTCTGACGCAAGAATGCGGCTTGGAAGGTGAACTGCCGTGAGACACCTAAATCTGCTGTTATCGTCCCTAGTACTAATGCTTTAGCTGTAGCTACTGGGACTGGTCCCTCGATTGGCAAGACATTGTTTCTGCGGCAATCTGGTCCTCGGAAGAAGGCTTCGGCGGCAATGGCTCGTCGTCGGCGGGACTAAGAGGTGGATGCGTCGAAAATGGCCCATTTGCACGCCTAGAGATACCTTTTGTGAACACGGTATCTCATCCACATTGCTTGTCCCGAGGTTTTCTTTCCGGTGAGGCTTTAAGGTCCCTGACAGCAACTATACAGTCAAGCGCAATGGAGACACTCATGTCAAGCCCTGATTACGCGACGTTTCGAAAGCAGTTCGAGCTAAACCAACATATTGTCATACCAAAAGTCGTACACGGAGACTTCTCCACAGATAGTGCTCAAGTAGGTTAGTAATACGACAAACCCGAGCGCATTGGTCGTTGTTGCTAACCAGCGAAAGATCCGGTCTGGTGGCTTCATCATGCCCAGGTCGATAGACTGTGGTGGATCTGGCAGCAAAGAAACCCAACAACGCGTCTATTCGACCACGGAGGCTCTCAAGACAGTACGCTGAAGTCGGCCCTTGATTTTGGCAACCTTTCACCCAGCGTCATGGTGTTGCGCACCATGGACACTTCGGCAAACAGCTTGTGCTATACATATTAAACGCAATCCAAGCATCCAGCTATCCAGCAGTCGAGGTGCCGTGATAAGATCTCTTGCCAGATAAATCGCCCGTGCAAGGACAGATATCGAAAGCCGTGAAATTAATAGCTTGCAAGTCAGAAGCAACTACATTGAGGGAAGATGATCAGCTGCGCAAAGATGAAGATAGTTTGTGGGGCTCGTATTTGGACTGGTGCAAGTAATCCTGCACAATCGGGCCAATAGTTGCAAGCTCGACTCAAGTCAACAACAAGTGGAGAGCGCTCCAATGTATCTTCCGCAATAGGGTGAAGAAGGACCACAGCATAAGTCAAGCAGTCGGCATATCATGAACTGTTCTGCGCGTGCCTGTCTTATGGATAAGCCTGTCTTGTGGATAAGCGATGGATGAACCGTGCGCCAAAGCGGTGATGCCGGTGACGACGATGCTGCCATCGCCGCCCAAGGCGGGCGGAGAGTCCTTGCGTACTTGCGTAGACACTTGGGCATCTACCTGGCCAAGTAGGTCCGTCAACGTATCGCAAACAAATCGCGAGCCTATTCGCAAGAAAGCTGCATGCATTGTTTTGCTCCAGTCTGCTGAAACATTCGAACCGGTAGTTCCGTACGTAGCGACGCAGGTGGGCAGTCAAATAGATAGATGCACAACAACCTGCGCGCACGTTCACTTTGCACTGCCACATCCAGGCCCAAAAGCTTCCACCCGCGGCCAAACCAGCCGCTTCCATCGTAACACCCAAACTCTCCGTCTGCCTGACTTTGCTGACTCTTCCGAAGCAAGGAAGTGCCTCTCCATCCTTGTCTCGTCTTCGACACACGCTTTCCCACGTTTTCTTCGTATCACCACCATCACCACCATCCCGACACAGGAAACCGCTACTAATAGCCGTCTGAGCCTGCCCGCTCGAGGTTTCGACTCAGCTCTCTTGCCACTGCCTGTCTGAGCACTCTTCAGCTGTTCTGTGCGTCTTACAGCTGTGCTCAGAGACGTCCAGATCTCTCTTCTCGCTATCCGCCATCTTCGACAACACCTTGCTCTGCGACTTTGCGCCTCATTCGCTGCCTTAGCCTCAACTGGTCATCTATAACGCGATCCAGCATTTTCCAGCATCCACACGACCGAGCGATCCGTGACGCAAAAGCTTTTCGCATATCTACGGTCGAGGAAAGAGGTGGTCCGCTCGAAGAGAAGAACGTGTCAATATACAAAACTTTCTGAGGGCCCATGTGGAAATCGAATCATGATTGCGTGAGGGAGTAGACGGGCCCTTTCTTGCCAGAGCGCATGCAGTCACTCGTTTGATCACTTTTTTCTCATATTTTCTCATGGCTCCGACGTTCCGCCGCTGGGCTCTCGCAAGCCTGGCGGCAGTTTCGCTTCCTTCTCTGGCTACAGCCGCTAATCTTACCTTTAACGACTGCCTGGGAAGTCGTCTCTACTCTTCAAATGGCGTTCCGTACATTCAATGGGAAACTCGGGAAGTCCACGGCACTTTTGACTTGGGGGCCGGGGATAACAACCTCAATGTCACAGTTTTCGGCAATTTCTCTGGGAATTTTGACGGAAGAACGGATTTGCCACCAGTGTCGAATTCGACGTACTGGCGGAGCAACAGTTCGGATTACAATTCTGGCAAAATTATTCAACAAGGGCCCGAGAACAAACTTGCTACAATTTTCGCCAACTACCTGGTCGCGACGAATGATGTTCGACCTCAGCAGAACCTCGACTTTTGCACTTTAGTAAGAGGAGGATGTCCCTTGTCGCCCGCTACCAATGACACAACCTTGGAACAACTACCCCAATTCACGGTCAACTCCACAATGTACAGCAACTGGGGCTTTGCAACTATTCACATCCAGTTCGCAGTAAAGTCTGCCGATCCAGCTTCTGCACAAATCATTTGCGTTGAGGCCGACGCCACGCCGTATCTTGGGGATGCTCCAGCTAATCTCTTGCGCTACCTCCCGGTCATGTTTTTGTTGTTGACTTTTGTTGCTACTGCCTCGGCCGCTTTCAGTCCTTGGGGAACCTTCAACATCTATCACTGGAGCAGCAACTACGGCAGGGATGAAGATCAGCTTCGACTCATCACCCCGGGCTTTGGTGATTGCTTGGCTTATCTCCAATTCATCATCTTGTCTGGCTCCTTGGGTCTTGTGTATCCGGGCTACTACCAACCAGCCGTTAGTCAAGTCAGCTGGTCGACTTTGATGTTCAACCAGAGCTTCAGGAGCCACTCGCCTGGCTTGAACCCCATCAATGATGGAGTCTACGAGCTGAATCGCAACGACTGGAGCAAGCCTGTTCATCTTGGGCAACACAATGGCGTGACCAGGATGCGCCAGCTGGTTGGCATGGGCGATGATAACGACATCTGGACCGGGTTCATGATCTGGCTGCTTGTGGTCATGGCAGCCCTCCTCGTCATCATCCAGGTGGTCAATGGTGCGATACTCCTATACCATTTCGCCACTCACACACAGGACGAAGATCGACGGGCGAAGAATTGGCCCTTTTCAGTTGGCAACGTCATTCGGCTTGTTTTCAATTACTTCTTGCTCCCACTCATCGCTTTCTCCATATATCAGGTTGCTTTGGTGGTCGAGAACGCAGACAATTACCTCGTTGCCTTGGCTGTCCTCACTATAGTAATTTTGCTGGCGTTCAGTGGATGGCTGCTTTACCAGATCCTCAGCACCCACCCCAGGTCGTTCCTGTTCAGCGATCTTCCGACCCTACTGATGTACGGCCCTCTCTACAACACGTATTCGGATGCTGCTGCACCGTTTGCACTCGTGCCCATGCTTGTTAATCTCATCAGAGGTATCGCGATCGGTGCAATCCAGGTATCAGGAATTGCTCAAATTGTTGTCTTGGCAGTTGCCGAGATTATCCTTATACTTGGGCTCAACGCTTTCCGCCCATTCTCTTCGCCCACTTCGATGAATCTGTATCACACGGCATTTTCAGTCACTCGACTGGTCATTTTGCTGCTCATGGTTGCCTTTACTCCTGAGATCAATGCCAACTACGGGTCGAGAGCTTGGATCGGGTATGTGATCCTGTTTCTACACGGCTTGGTATTGTTCTTTGGCTTCTTCCTTCACTCCTTGCAAACAATTTTCGAGGTTTTGGCAAGGGCTATGGGCGCCGGAGGATCAGAAGGGACGGTGCAGCGCGGTGGTCTGGCGAAGGTCTTTGGTGTGCGTCAACTCAGCCGGAGAAATCCTAGGCGATCAGGACGAGCTACGCGCTCGAGCATGAATTCGGAAGCTCATATGCTCGGCACAAATGCGGACCATGAAAACCAGTCTGTTGGGCCAAGTGGCATTCGGTCTAGGAGCATGTCAGCCAGCAGCGCCTTGCTGCTCAACAGTCGTATGGGAGGTAGTACCCGCCAAAGTTTGGCTCTCGACACCCTTAGCCAAGGCGTCCCTATGGATGGGAATGCTAGTAGTGCTGGCTATTCGCGGGGCCCCACAACACCAAGTGGTGCGCAAAGCGTGCTGTCTTGGGCACCTGGAGCATCCCAAGCTGGCTATGATGCCGCCACCAGAAGAACAAGCGGAATGACTATGATGGGCGCTGTGCCAAATCAGAGACCCACTGAGCCGGCAGATCCCTACTATCGGCCACCCCGGGCAAGGCGCGTTACTAACGAGGCTTTGAGCTCACCAGCGACCCCGGGCAGGAGCTCAGCAAGTGGCGAATGGGCTGGGCATAGCACCACCAGACTCTCAGAAAGGGAAGACTACGACAATGGCGACCCCGGGCTTGGGTCTGGAGCACCTTCACCAGCATATCTTGGGCATAACAGGGATAGGGCCGACTCGGGAGCTGAGGATTCAGATGAGCCGAGGCCGGACTATGCAACACGAGAAGTTGACTATTACTATGGTGTCCGTGGTCCTGCGCTGAGTGACCAACCGACTAGGAAATTGAAGACTGGACCAGCTGATCCGACCGGGCCTGTTTCGTCTGCTACTGGGTGGTTCCAGAAAGTCTTCGGCGGTAAAACTAAGGATCAGCACAAAGGCTTTGAAGTTGTCCGCGGAAAGGGCATACGACAAGGAATGCAACCGGTGCCCCAAGAAGAGCCGGAAAATTCCCGGGAACTGGCGGAGCCCTATACGGACGAGCCAGGCACACCGATCCCCGAAGCAACTGTTGCTCCAAGGAAGCTCAACCTTGAGGACGAGACCGACGCTATTGGGGCCGGCACAAGACACATACCAGGCGAACAGCGGAGAGGGAGTAGCCCGCTGGAGGAACTGGGCATTGCAAAGTCGCCAGAAGAGGCTCCTGTGCTGCCAGACATTGATGCTGGGAGCTCTATTCACGTTCCCAGTCGTTTCCCATCGCAAGTATCGCGGCCAGGAAATAGTGTCAGATATCGAGACGAAGACGTGCCATCTCTACCAAGAAACCTCTCAAATCGAGGTTATCTCACACCTGGTCCTGGCCCACGCAGCACAGCACTCTCCACGATCGCGCAATCGCCAGCCGGGAGTCCGGCAAGCAGGCGACCAGCTGATGCTATGGCGGGCGGCTTGAGCCGTATGCCGTTTGGCAGCATGTCAGATACGACCGACACGACAAGGCCAAGCATAGCTCAACGAGCTGGTAGCACTCACTCGGGGATCTCAAATGTCACGGATGAAGGCCGACCTAGCTTTCAATCACCGCCGAGCCCAATCGAGCCACCTCCTCAGTTGATAGACACTTCGGATGCTGGAGCTCGTCGAGAAAGCAGCAGCAGCTTCGGACAGGTGAGCCGCCATAGAGCGAGCGATATCACCCACAATGCACCACATGCGGCACTCTTTGCAGGCAGTCAGGCCGAGCTGGTCGATGTCGACGAGCATGGTCAACCTAGCCCGGTGCCGTCGCCAAACCATGGTGGCGCACATATCAATTTCTAGAGAAGCAAACTTTGACTCTCAGAAAGGTCGAGAGGGCAATGTTCCAGACATGACAGATATTTACGAAGGTTTGAGAGAGCAAGAATTTCAAGGGGGTTAAACATTCATCGACGACCGACGGGATCGAGATGACGAATTTCATTACCCAGATCGCTGTGGAACGTCAACCGCCTACGTTGTCTCGACAGCTGAGACTGAAACGTTTATAACGACATTAATTGTGGTCTTGCTTCTTGTTTGTTGTTTTTGAACCTTTTTTGAGCGCTGCATCGGTTTGGTATATGGGAAAAAGTTCACAGCTGGAATCTGGCCTGGTTGAGCGAAGGCACAGAGCCGGGTGGGCGAACAACGCGGAATTGGCCATTTTGAATATAATGAATGGTTAGCGGGTACGAAAGGGTTTGCGTAGTTATTATGGACATCAGAGGCTCGGAGATGGTGCGAGAGCCACAAGCGATAGCAGTCTAGGATGTATTGTTGAGCCGTGCTCGGAGGAGCTAAGCAGCCGTCGATTGGCGGTTGAGACACAGGTAGAAACTGATTTCAAGTCTAAATGACTGCTCTGATGCCTTCCCTTACTGCTCGGAAATGTAGGCACAGCGTATGATTCTCGAGAACTGCGTTGCCGCCCCCGTAGCAGCTTGAAAATGCCTTACAGAGAGCCTACTACTTGTCACACCAGGCGCCGGAGGCCTTTTTGTCAGCAAGAAGCAACCAATGATTGACTTCTTCTACACATCCTGTATATGCACAGCAATCTCGAGTCCGAAAGTCTGCATAAACACGCGTTTTGACGCTCCTATCACAAGGCCTTTAATCGGGCTGCCTACTCCACGCGTTCACGCAAGCTAAGCCTCATGTGTACAACCGCCGAAGCGAGACTCCCATCGTAGCAAAAGACTCTTTGCTGCGGCGCCTTTTGGCTGCTTCTTGTGCTGCTGCACAGCCCGACTCAGCACTGACGTCGTGCATAGCCGAGCCCCAAACTTGGGCAAAATTGGCATTCGCGGAACGCTGTAACCTACATGCTGTCTGCCCAATCGCTGAAGGTTATTATTGATTGTGCGATATCCGTGGTAAAGCTGAACGAGAACGGGTGTGGGCGATCGCCTGTGCTGGATTGGGGGCCTCTGAGACTCTGAGTTGATATAGGTTGGCGTGCACCCCGGCTTCGGCGCCGTGGTCAACGACGTCCGGCCGACGACGACTAGATATAACATAGCGCATGCCGGATCTAACTTGAGGCTCGCGATTCTCTGCACAGGTTTGTGACTGAAATTCAGTTCACACTCGGCGCTGTCTCGCGGATCGATACATCTGCTCATCTGCTCCTTCTTGAGCCCCTCAGCATCTCAAGGCAAAAGCCTCGCCCAACTTCACAGCTCAGACCCGGCAGTTCGGAGAACGGCCAGATCGATAATGTCGATCAATATTCAGTTGTCACAGCGCCAGAATGTCTTCACGAATATGGATACAATCTCTGGCAAGGTCGTCCTGTACTTGCTCCGGGAAGATTCCTTTTCGGCGATCAACGTGAAGCTTGAGGGAGAGAGCAGAACCAGATTGGCGCATCCTTTGGGAACGAGGGCGGGGGATCGAGGGGAGACTGAGTTGGAGGTGCACAAGGTATGCGATTCAACTACGTCTGTTCGCGAGGCTGCTGGATCTGCTGGCAGAAGTGGACGATCAAGCTCGTCGTGAAGCTGGCGTGCTCAAAAACCGCGACTCGTCCACACAAGAAGCCAAAGCGAATTCAGCTCGAGAGATCGCAGGCTAACCCTTTTCGAAGCTCCTATACAATGTCCAGACAGTCTTTCCAACCAACCCGATTCTGGGGGCGAAGGCTTATACGCTCCCCGCAGGCCAGCATGAGTTCCCATTCTCTTTTCGAATACCATTCAACAACTCCTGTAATGAAGACAACATCAAGCGTCTCAAGATGGCCGGCCTGCAGGTCGACATGAGAGATATCAACCGACACACGAAAGCTCCTCTACCGCCTACTCTGGCTGGGTTCCCTGGTGAGGCTGAAATCAAATATTACGTCAAGGTTACGGCGGAGAGGCCGGCCTTCTACAAGGAGAATTACAGAAATGTACGTCAAAATGCATACCTCGCTGCCTATGCCTTTGCAAGCTTCGTTGCGCTCTCTTTTCTCCGATTCCAGACTGATATTCTTTAGCAAATCAATTTCAAATTTCTCCCTATTGAAAAGCCTCGACCCCCTTCCAATACCCGCGAAACCTATGGACGCCGAAAACATCAATTCAGTCCCCATGCCGGCTTCGCCCCAGGAAAACCTTCATCCTCTCTCTTCTCTCGCAAATCCTCCGCTTCTCAAGTGCCAGATAACGCTGTCCCACCTCTCGTCAGCGTCGATGCTCGGTTGCCCGATCCTGCAATCATAACATGCAACCAGCCACTCCCACTGCGTGTCCTGATCACGAAACTGAACAACTCCCCAGAAGGAATCTACCTGCGGACCTTCCATATCACACTCTGGGGCCACACACGAATCCGGGCACATGCCCTCGAACGCGTCGAAACCTCCTCCTGGATCCTCTCCACCATCGCCAACAAATGTATCGAACTCAAACCTGAAAACCCCAATTCCGCATCCAACACCACTAGCCCCGCATCCCCAAACACATCCGGTTCCATGTCATCCTCGAACAAACCCACCTCTCCCGGGATCTCAGACACCAAAGATGTTACCAGCACACCCGGCAGCCTCTACCCCTTGCTAATCGACCCAATGCTCTGGCGAAACAGCACCCTTCCCCCCTCCGTCGCCCCCTCCTTTGCATCCTGCAACCTCTCCCGCTGGTACGAACTCGAAATCTCCATCGGCTTATCCTGGGGCACCCCCGGCGCCGGGCCCGCTGGCCTGCGCCCCGAACTAACTGTCCAACCAATCCGCCTGCGCGTCGACGTCTACAGCGGGATCGCACCGTCTCCGGCCCTCGTCTCGCGCTTCCTGTCACAGTCCCAGACTCCCCAACAGCGGCCTAGTGTCTTCCTGCCAGTGCGTCCGGCAGCAAACGCGGGGTTTGCCCCACCGCAGCCACCAAGGCCGGGCCAGATGGGAAGGCCATCGGCGCCGGTGGTTCCGGAGGCGGACCCCGGTGCGGCGGGCCCGAGTAGTGCTCAGGCTCACGCGGAGGCGGCGCCGGCTTATGATGAGCCGCCGCCGAGCTATGAGGATGCGATGGCGGAGGATTTGGCGCCGGTGGATGGGATAAGGCAGGATTATCAGGTGCCGGAGAGTGCGCCTGTGGGCGGGGATCGGAAGAGGAGGGATTCGTAAGAGAAGGAAATTGGGGGAGTGACTTAGAATGGAGGTGGGAAGGGATAGGCAAAATGTGAGGGGATGTTTGGGCTCAGGGAGCTATACTTTAGTAGGGAGCCCGAGACGGGATGATTAGGGGCCAGGTGAGATGGGCGGACATTGCGGAATGTGTCTCATGCTTCGTGTTTGATGGCTGGTGTAGCTCTTGTGTGCGCTGTAGTGGATGCCTTTGACGAGATGGTATCGAGCTGACTGTCGACCATCATTCTATCACAAGAACCCATGATGAAATCATTGTTAAGTCTTCTTCTAATGCACAATGTCTTTTCACAGTCACGGTATTACGAGCGGCATGCCTCAAGCTGGTTTATGGGAAATATTCAGTGAATATTGATTCGTGTGCTATCGTAGATCGTGGATATTTCGGCTCATCAAGGTTCATATCGATGAAGCAAGGGCCATTAGTGTCGTCGCCATCATTTCAGCATTCAAGAACTCATCATTGACACACATGTTCCAACAGAACTCATGTCAATGAAAGAGCCTCACTAATTGTCGTCGCTGTCGTTTAAAGGATTTGCATGCACGCAACTTTCCAAAAGTAACTCAACAAAAGAACGCAGAAAATGAGATTTACACTCACCAGATTTGGTTCCTCTCAAAGCAATCCCACGAGGGCTGTCGCGTTGCCGTGCGTTGTGTTCAATCCACCGATCGGAGAGGTTCCGTGCCGAAAAAGGTCAGCAGTCTACTCCCCCTCACCGTGGCCTCGTCTCCACGCCTGACACCTGTCCCATATGCGAACGACAAACCGTCCCGTATGAGACCTAGGCGGCGTCGGTCGGAATCTAGTCGACAGAGCCTCGATGGACCAGCGCGAAACGGGTTGTATCGTCCGGCCTCGCCTGTCGAGTTCAGCATTGCTCGGGTGATTTGGTCTATCATGAACAGGGCAGTGAGCGGCCTGTTCAGCTCTCGACGCTCTCGAACCTGCGGGACGCTCAGGCTGGCGATTCTGCTGGGTCGAAACCTCCTCAGGTAAAGGATGTGCCGTGTCAACCGGATGGGGACCCTCAGGCTGGGACGAGATCTGGAATTCATGTGTTGCGGGAGCTGCACGTTCGGTCCTCGATGGGAGTGCACGACGCTCTGCGCGTTCGCTCCCCGATCCTGCCGGATGACGGGCGCCAGGCGGAGGCCAGATCTGGACGTCGAGGGTAGCACGTGGTGCATACTCGGTCCGGGGTGAGGGCGGACGACGCCCTGCTCGCCCGCTCCTCGAGACCGTTGGGCGTGTAGCCTGAGGTGGAGGCCAAACCTGGACGTCCAGGGTGGCGCGTGGTGCCTGCTCGGTCGCCGACGTGCGCGCACGACGCTGCGTACGGTTGCTTCTCGATCCTGCTTGGTGGCCAGCTTCAGGTTGAGGTAAGATCCCGAATTCGTAGAGGGCTGCGGGTGCTGGTACATGCTCGGTTCTTGGTGGGAGTGCGCGACGTTCTGCTAGTCGCTCGGCGGTGCTGCGACTGAGTTGCCGCATGACTTCTCGATCGAGATCTCGCATTGATCTGGGTTGTGTTTCCGGAATGGCAGGTGCAGATATCTGAAGGGCTTCGCGGGTGGCGAGCCTCGTGACTTCTTGATCGATGTCGGATTCGGTCACTTGTTCCCATGGGGGGCGACGTGCGCGGAGGAGCGCATGAGCTGCGACTCTGGTGATATCTGCGTGATTTCCACGAGGGGTTCGCAAGAATTGCGATGCGATTGAACCCGCTCGGAGGCTCGGACGAGTTGTGCGGCTGCCAGCCTCCATTTCAGGAGGGGAACTGAAAGTCATGAAATCCAAGGCCGAAGATAGGACATGGATGTTGTTATTGTTAGTTGGCAGAGCAGTTGTTGGTCCAGATGATCGATGATCGTGAAGATCAACCGTTCTGTGCGCTGCTTGCGAGGAACCGGAACGCTGCGAGACGGCTTGGTCGTTGTGCCTGTTGGAAGAGCCTCCATGATTAGACGCCATCCGGCTTAGCAAGTCTTCTGCAGAGTCGGCTGCAGGCAATCGATCTGCCGGTCCAAGATTAGTGCCCCTGTTCAAATCCGCCTCGGCAGCCAGATCGGATAACCGTTCAAGCTGGTCCAGACGATTGTGCCGAATGGCGTGTTCTCTGAGCTCGTGGAATCCACGCGTTGCATCCGAACTGGCAAAAGTAACGTCCTGGGTCGAATTGATAATGCGTCGCATGGCATCTGCGGTCTGATCTGCAGTCAGGGCGGTCACAGTACTTACATGGGGTCGAGCTCGGGATGCGCGTATCGGCTGATCTGCAAAGAAACCCCTACTGCTGCGATGGTGGTATGGGACCTGCGGTGATGGTGCTCGTGGGCTGGTAAACGGGGACCAGACTCCGGTGAGAGAGCGGCATAGGCGTGCAACTTCGTGGGCCTTGAACGGCGGCACGTGTTGATGAGGCCCAGCACGAGTCATGGTGATTACCGGCCCTGCTTCCACGAATCGTTGAGGTCGGCTCGAACGGTCGATGAACTCTTGCGGAAGCTGCACGAGCACCTCGCTCACCGTCTCTCTACTGCTGTCAGTGTCTTCGTCGTCATGTCGACCATGATACGGTCGACCATAATAGTCGGGCACGCCTGGTACATCCCACGCGAACTCACCCGGATCGTGGACCGTATAAGGTGGAGGCTTCTCACCAGGATCTTCGACGATCAATGGCGTGGCGGCCACGGCCTCCTCGTACCTTGGAATGTACTCCACACTGAACCAGGCTTCACCAGTGAGAATGTGATAGTATGTGGTTCCATTATGCAAGCGGTCAGCTTGATACAGTGGATGAGGTCCACAGATTCCGCATTCCACCCCATCCAGGACTTCTCCGTTGTTCTTTGCGCGTAACAGGCAGGCCGAGGCGTCTTTGCAGAACTCGCCGTAGAGGGAACAGAAATGGAAACAGGGCCCTGGACATAAGAACTCAATGAAGTTTCCGGTACACATAATCCAGTATTTGGAATTAAAGGTTTTCGTGGGAGAGAAAGGATGCCCGAAAATGTTGGCAGGGGAGAAGGGATGAGGTGGAGGGATGCTCGATTCAAGGAATAAGAATCAGCGTAACGAGGAAGAGAAAGAAGGGGTGACGAGAAAGGTACATCTTTGCTGAAGGTCTCGCTGATCATCTTGATATAGTCAAACACGTTGGCTGCGACACCAGGCTTGTGAAGTCTCAACTTCATTGTGATTTGGTAGGTTTGGCTTCACTTCAGAGATCTTGCTGACAAAGGCTTTGTACAACGTTGGCATGTTCGAACTCTCCCTTTCGAGCCGCGGTATTGTGTCAGCGTAACGAAACGCTTGATGCCAATAGGCACGCCTGAGTCGGCGAGAAAGCTGTCCACACGTTGCGCATTAGGGTAAGGCGAACTGAGGCTGGCAAGAATACCTGAGCGGGTGGTCTCACGTGACATCGCTGAATAGCCTTCTGCCCTCTTTTCACGTTCTTCTTCCTTTCAAACTCTTCTCCACCAATCTGCGGCTCAACAAACTGGCAGGCCTGTAGTCAAAGTCATGATCCGGCATGCTTGCTGCCATATCATGGGCGATCTTCGGGACCGAAACGCAGCCATCATTATAATAGTTCCGGTTCATTTCCTTTTTTGTGTTAGCGCGCCCGCCGCCCTCCACCTTCCGAGGGTCTCCCTATGATATATCGAGGTTATATCCTCCGCTTCCTATACTCGCCGCACCGATAACGTTCAAATACCCTACTGATACGGAGGTGCTGTAAATACTACTCTAGGAGCGCGCCTCACTTTACATCCCTCCCTCGTATTATAGTAGCTCATTACCCGTTCTATAACGATATTGTTACGGTTAATTCGGCGCCGTAACAGCTTATATAGAGGTCTAAGGACAAGATGATGAGTTCAAAGACTGTTGAGTTAGAGAACGCCAGATGCGAAATACCTTACTGTGTATATTCTAATGGTGGTCTTGTCGGATTCAAGCTGGATGGACGTCGGTGGAAGCTCCTACAAGTATGAGATGCGTGT
>UYJD01000002.1:2616417-2668801 GCA_900618795.1 Cyanodermella asteris
AACCCGTGCCCGCGTTACAATGCGTACTGAGGCTGGGAATGCGACTTTGCGACCAATTCGTTTTGGTCTTTTTTGTCAGAATTCCACAAGATAGGAAGGGAACTGATCAAGGAATGACTGTGGAAAAATGCAACGACATGGATGTAGGCAAGTCGTAAAAGCGAGATCTACATTCTCTGGGGGGCTGCCAATCTCTATTCATAAAAAGTCATAGTCTATTGAAGTGAAAGGCCTATCTCAAGGCAAGAACACAACAGCAGATACATAAAATGTCATGGTCTCGTCTCCTTAAGACTTTATCCCAGACATGGACCAGAGAGCACAGCTTCCTCCCCAAGCACCACCCTCAAGAGTGTAATCCTTGTCATAATCTCCACAAGTCGAGTCTTGAGCACAGGCAGTCGCAAGCGCCGTGTAGAGGTTCATAATACAAGCATCAACTCCCATAGCCCCAAAATCAACCATCTGATCCGCAGCCGCCGTGCCCTGGTCGCAACTGTCAACATCAAACAGGATGACTAACGACAACATGCCGCCGTCCTCGGCCGCATCGTTTTGAGTGCCCGGTTTGGGGCTGGTGTTGTCAGCATCCAGAACCGTCTTGCCGGAAACGAGATTCTGGCAGTAGGTTGTGGCGGCGGACTGGGCTTTGTCGGCGTTGATGCGTACGTAGTTGTTGCTTGCATCATCGACTTTGTTGCAGACGGGTGATAGAATTCCTGAGTCGGGTGTTGCGCTGGGCAGGGAAGCTTGCACGCAGGAGCCGGCTATTTGATTGCCTTCACAGGGTGTTCCGCTGGCTGCGGCCGCTGAGGTTGTAGTCGGAGGAATCACAGTCGTAGGTTTGCTTATTGGAGGTACGCTGGTCGGAGGCGAGCTCTTGGTTGAGACAGAGGTGGTAGGCGCTTGCGTGCTCGTAGCTGGGATAGACGTGCTGTTGCTCGAGACGGACGAAGTCTTGACTGATGCCGTGGGTGAACTCGTTGGCGGTGTAGTCTTGGTCGTAAGTGGGGACGTGCTCGGCTGGGTTGTAGGCGAGTTGGTCGGCGTGGTAGCTGCCGAAACAGACTTTGTCGTTCCAGTTGGAGTAACCGAGCACACATCCCCGTCACGTTTTGCGATGTTCATAGGAGTCTTGGTCCAGTCAAAGAGCGCAGCAGCGTTCCAGCCATAGCCCGTCTCGGGGTAAAAGACCTTCAAAGCATCGACGCCGCTCGTGAACTGGGCATTGTTGACATTGTTCGTGTTGATGATGGATTTGATACTTCGAGTGATCTCAACATTGCGGTCGTTCAGCCAACCTGTCATGAAGGTTGAGTACGCATCGGCCCAGTTGCCGCCATCAGGCTTTGGCACGTTTGCGGCACAACCCTTTGCTATTAGGTCATCGATGCCAGCCCAAGCATTGTAGATTCGCGAGTTGGTGTCTTTGAACAGCTTCGCGATATCTGCGCCGTTGACGAACGCCGCGGCTGCTGCCATCTGATTTGCCAGCTGAATACGCTTTGCGTAATCGCCTTTGCCGACGTTGGGCAGACCTTGCATCTTGGTATTCCACATGTTACCCTTGATGGCATTGACAATATTGTCCATTCCTGCAAAATCAGGGTTCTGGTTGCTGGGTAGCTGGTTCAGAATGACCTGCAGACGATAATCGTTGGCGTTGCTGGAGTCCTTGGCCATGAAGAACGTGTTGAAGTCGTTGCAAGAAAACTGGTTGGAATCGACGACAGAGGCAATGAAGTCTTTTAAAAGACTCAACTCGTACACATGGTCGACATTGACAAACGGAGCCGGTTTTGCCGTCTTGTATATAGCTCCAGCGCCGCCATTGACGCCGGTCATGATAGGCTGTGCAGTCAGGGCAGCGAGATCTGCGAAATTTGTCATGATGACGACGGGGCAGCTGTGTCCTTGCGGAACAGTTGTCGTCGGAGCATACCAGTAGGATGCGCCGTTGGCAGCTTCGAGGTTGCCCGGTCCGGGGTATGCAGGAGTCGTCAGCGGGGGGTCACTGGCATCGGTCACGATTTTGCATGATCCAAACTTGGTCGCCGTCTCTGCTGCGCCGCGACGCACAATCCGGCGGTGGCCGTTCGAGTCAATGTCATCGCGCTGGGCTGCGCTGTTGTCAAAGCCAGTATCGTCCGAGCCGAAGGCCATGTCATATTGCCAGCAGCCTCCTGCTGTGGTTGTCGTTGCAGACGCCGTTGTAGTAGCTTGGACGCTGCAACCGGTCCGAGGTGTGCACGAAGTGATCATTTTCGTTGCCGTTTCCGAGCCACTTACGGAGAAGGAGGTCGCCACTTGACAGTCGCTGACAACACTCTTTGAGCAAGCCTCCGACGTCGTGGTAGTAGTCTGGTCGCTTGTCTTGGTTGTCTGCTCGTTGGATGTTGGCTTGTCTGTAGGTCGATCTGATGGCTCTGACGAGAAAGTAGGAAGCATGTCAGGACCAATGGTGATTGGTGGTGCGACTTCTGGGAACCCGGGCAGGTTTCCGGTCAGGTAGATACCTGGCTTCGGGAATCCAGACAGGACGAAGCCTCCTCCAGAATGAGGACAGAACCAGCACAAGCCAGAGCCTGTACCCCAAATAGGCAGGACAGGCAGCACAGTTGTATGGCCATTGGTGGTCTCGGTAGTCTTTCATCCGCTCTTGATCGTCGTACCAGTGACTATCTTGGGAATCTCGGTGGGAAAGACGGTGATAGTAGGTAGGTCAGAGGTAGTCTGAGCACTAGTTTGAGTTTTGTTGTCAGTACTGCTGGGAGTAGTGGCGCCTCTGCTTTTGCTGCGTGTGCTGCTGGAAGTGGTGGTGGAGGTGCCGCTGTGAGTATCTGTGTTAGTGTCGCTTGGAGCGTTGCTGTGAGTTGAAGTGATAGTATTGTTGAGAGAGTTGCTCGACGTAGCGGTGGGGATGTTGCCGGATGAGGTGGTGACAGCACTGCCAGAAGTATGAGTAGCAGTGCCGCTAGAAATAGTTGCAGTAACGCTGCTGGAAGCAGTACCAAAAGCGCTAGTAGAAGTAGCGGTAACAGCGCTGCTATGGGTACTGCTGTCAGACTGAGTGCCCGTACTGTTATGTGCACTGCTCTGGCTGTGGGTGTTGATAGTGGTGAAGGGGGTTATTGGACTAGCAGTGCCGGAACGGCTGCGGGAATTGCTCTGGGTCCCAGTGCCAGCGCTGTTGTGAGAGGTGCCGAGGATCCCAGTACCGAAGCTACTGCGAGAGCTGCTTGAGACTACGGTACCAAAGACGCTGCGGGTGCTGCTGTGGATGCCGGTGCCGAAACTACTTCGAGATCTTCTTGATACTCCAGTGCCAAAGCTACTGGTGACGCTGCCACGGCTGGTGGTAGTGCTAGGAGTTTTCCCTCGGTTGCTGCTCGGAGAGAGAATCCCCGTGCCGCTACGAATGCTGGTGCGAGGCGCGGTGCCGACAATGGTGTGACTTGCGCTGGTGGCGCGTGTAGAGGCAGGACTGCCACGAGCAGTGGTGGAACTGTTGCTTGCTGAAGGTATTTGAAAAGAAGGATCACCAGCAGAACCAATGGTAATCACAGGAAATGTCGAAGGAAAGCCCGAGACCGTGTGAGATGGATACACACCAGGGCGTGTAAAGCCCGATAGGACCAGACCGCCGATTCCAGAAGGGCAAAAGTAGCAGCCATGATCGTGGTCAGGGAGTACTGGAATGGCAGTTGTCTTGCCAGCAGCGCTTATGACGGTGTGTGTCGCTGTGGTGATTGTGGTGGTCGTCAAGCGCCCGATGGGCTCTGTAGGGAACGTTGTAAATGTGGCGAGCTGAGCTGAGCTCGATCTGGCAGACGAAACGTCTTGAGCGAAGGCAGGGGAGAAGTGAATGCTGAAAAGTACAAAGCCTAGCCAGGCCTGCTGGCAGGCCGAATTGAAGACCATGATGGATGGCACAAACGAAAAGAAGGGTTTTGGTATACAAGGTCACCGACAAAGAAAGAAGACGAGCATTTGACATATACCAACATCGCTTACGTATTGAAGAGTTTACCTGTCGATCTAGCTGAATCAGCTGCAGGTCGTGATAATCTGCTGTTGCTGGGTCATCTCTCGTTCACGCGTACATTGCGCTGGTGTGCACGCGGGAGCACCGTTGCAGTGAGGACTCGCTGGGCGTAGGCAGGATACCGATCCTGATCAGATTGCAAAGTGCGTTGGTGGTTAATTTCGGTGCCGCGTCGCGATAAGGCTGAAACAGGGCGTCTGAAACATCTCTGAAGTCGGCGCAGACGCTTGTTCAAAGTTGCTGACTACCTTACCGACGTCGCTGATGCAACTCGGACTCGACTCTGTTAGCATCAAGCTGCGTCGCAGGATGACCCACAATCTCACGGCTGTGCGATCGTGTTACAATCCTCATGGTCGCTGTGTAGTATTTGCGATCAGCTTCATGTCAGTTTTGCAAGCATTGCGCACACCTGCGCGTGACGTCTTCCACAAGTTAATGGCTGGCAGACCAACATTCATGGGATCCCAAGCCCAGGTATCTACTTGCCATAGACCTCGTCCTTTAGTGACAAGTGTTGAAGAATTTCGACTTTTGGATGGATATCCAAGGCGCTCAACACAGCTTGGCCCGCCTGCCTGTCGAACTCCAAAGCAATATTGCCTCGCATTTGACCCGACAAGATCTCATTCACCTTTTGCTGACAAGTCGTCGTTTGTGGGCGGTCATGGAGCCTCAACTCTGGAATTCTGTTCGGATCACCGATGAAGCATCGTGTACCTCGATCCGCGAGGCAATCAAAGCTCGACCAGCCCTGGCGCAGGCTGTCTCCAAGCTTGAGCTGTGTGTCTCTGAAGACAAAGCGAAAGACCGCCAAGACGATGGGATATATTCTGATCTGGCTGTTGCTGCGTCCTTGCCCAACTTGAAGCATCTAAAGGTTCAAACCGCGTGTCGCGAGCATAGTCCAGGGGGCAGTCGCGAAGCATTCGATAGTTTATCGAAGTTGCAATGTCTCGAGTCGTGTATGCTGCTTCACCTCAATCCTGTCTGGTCTTGCCAAAGCTGACTTGTCCTAGGTGACCTGTATTGGCAAGATGAGAACGGCGAGAACTGGAAAGTCGAAGATCTCTCGGCATGTTTCTCGCTCATATACCATCCTACTATACGTCAAGTGCTTCTTCGCGGCTTGGACAGCGGCGGCAACGTTACACCGAAACGCCAGATTATTGAGGGAATCGTAGACGAGACTTGGGCCACGCCATTGCAGAAACTGAGTCTCCTGAATTGCGATTTTGATCCGCGAGGGCTTGCAGAGCTATTGGATCTCACCACGCCAGCTGAGCTCGAAGTCGTCTTTTGGCATGCTGGGCAATACCCTCCAATTTCTACTGACATGGCTGATCCGGATGACTTCATCCAGGTCATTCAAACAAACGGGCGGGCAACCTTGAAGAGACTAGCGTTCTACCGAAATTACGATCGCGATGAAGATCTCCCCATTCGATTCGAAGGATGTAAAGACCTAAAATACCTTTCGACAAGTCTGCTGACCCTGTGTGGTGCCGACCCAGCTGAACCCGACAGAGATGGGGACGTCTCGCCACACCACCAGTCGCGGCGAAAGCCCGACAAACCAGTGGAGCTCTCGTTGCCTCCACAACTCGAGGTGCTCGACGTCCTAATTTTTGACGACCTTCGATTCGTCGAGTGGGACACTGAAGTTCTGCCTTTCTTGAAGAAGCTCAAGGTACATCAAGAAAGAGGCGACAGCAAGCTTCAGGAGCTGCGTTTTCTTACACGCGCAAAGGATGAGTTCAGCGAATCTAGACTGCAGGAATTGGAAGCCTTTGGAGAGCGCCATGGGCTTGCGATAGCAGCCAGCCATCTTCCAGTCGCATGGGAGGTCGAAACGGATTAGGATACGTCGATAGAAGCATGGAAGCGTCAGCAGAATGAGCCTGCCACGACCTTTATCGATACCCTAGCTACGCTTTATGATTGCTTATGCCGTGCCTGTCACGATTACATTGAGCGCTCATACAAGTTCGCACCATGACATCTTCTCTATAGATGGCATTTGCTGCCGTGATGGAGTAAATTTGCGAAGAGCGCGAAGAAGACGAAGGGCAATCTGGGAGAGCAACGACGCGACGAGCCGACCACCAACCCCAACCTCGAACGACTTGAGCTTCTACATCCGCTCAGTGTTGCTTTCGAACTCGACCCACACGGCCGTCTCGGAGAACCTTTCTTGCGGCGGAAGCGTCCTGCCATGGTTTTCCCACCTCGAACCTCAAAGGGACAAGCATGAAACATCGGGCCTGGCCAGTCTTGGGCTAATCGTCTTCGCCCTGCCTGCGGTCTACCGCCTCGTTCCTCTGGTGCGGTTGATCTTCAGGCGACTGAGCTTCGCACTGTACCGCTGCCACGCCCCCGAGCCGTGAGATCCGCAAGGAATCTCGAAAAGAAACGATTCAGACGTGGAAGATGCTCGAAGCGTCGCAAACGAGAAGCAAGCCTGTTCTGCGCATCAGCATTCTTTTTTCCCAGCGACAGTACGGCTACAAACACGCTGCGTGATCAAACAGACAGCGTGGCGGCCGTGCCCTCTTCTACGCACGATGCGCGACGGGAACATGAGGGTGACGAGGGTCTGAGGTTGCACAACTTGTCGAGAACCACTTCTGTGGGTAGCGAACGCCTTCTCAGCCCGGTCAGCTCGATTCAGGCGTCCACGGCCACGGAGAGCGGGACAAGGCCGTGTGACGTCTCCATACAAACCTCCTTGCACAATATACAACATTTGGAGTCTTACAGTTCACTCCGGGCGTCGGTGGAAGAAGCCGGAAGGCGGACGTACCAACGCGTACCAACAGCAGACGACGACGGGGATACTGAGCGCGGGTCCAAAGAAATTGGCGTGGCACGGTGAGCGAACAAGAGACTTGCAGGAGGTCAGGTATTTAGTAGATCATTGTATTCATGTAGCAATTTTAGCTTCTGTGTTCATCAATGCATGAGTGCATGCAAACAATTGGACTATTTCTCCAGTGTCCAGTATCCTCGCCGCAAATCTCTTTTCCCATTTCCGTTCAAAATACATGCATGTTCACGGTCAGGACCGGAGCCAATAATTTTCCAAGCGGGTTCTTGGGTGAGCTCAATGTAGTCGTAACTATTTCACCCACGGCTGAGAGCTGACTGTGCAGGATTTGGAGCAGTCTCGAACCATCGAGCCCACAAGTTGGCGATAAATGTGGTGGGTGATGAGCGCACTTAGAGCACGCGGCGAGCAAGCATACTGAGCAAAGGCAGCCCTGCAGAAAGCTCTTGTCGGAAGCGTGGTTTCTATCGTGGTTGAACATGCTGAACGAAACCATATAGCTCGTCATCGTGAATTGGGTACCTGTCCCCCGAGCACCGAGAGTGCGACAAGCCACACAGTCGTCAATTCGACCCGCGGGTGCATGACAAACCCGCCCACAAGAAGATGGTTTGTATGCCAGAACGTTCAAATATGACATTCCAGCGCTGTCGACCGATGACAAATACAAATGTTTCCTTTTCAAAAGCCACGTTCACAACAACTGTTTTCCAAGATGCCGTGACGGAACAGGCGAGATGCTGGTGTCATTGGGATTCGTGCCGACCGGCCCAAAGCGTCCGGATGCCAAGGTTCTCTCCATTCAGGATCGATGCCAAAAAGCTGCCAACGATTGACCGACGATCGAGTCCGACAGATGTGTGTTGTAATCTTCATCGCGAGATTCGGACACGCGCGCAGGCATAAAAGCATGCCTCAGCGTATAATGATGTTTGTACTTGGGCGCAGCAACAATGCAGGGAAACAACATTTCAAACTCGCACCATTCACAGCGCATTCATGTTGAAAATGTCGTTGGTGTTGATATCACCAGGGAAGTCGTTCAAATTGCCGTTCAACAGCCAAGTGGTCGGATCGAAAACATCATTCGAAAATAGATCACCCCATCCACGATCCGCAGGAATGGGAGTCGGGCTCCGCCGAATATTGCTAACCGAAGCAGGAGGAGCAAGCGTCGTGTTTCCACCCGAAGAGAAACCGAAGCCCTGGCCAGAGAGCCCCGACTCATCGACATCGGTTTTGGTGGTCGCGTTCAGTGCGGCGTTGCGTGCGTCTTCGTTGCTCTCGACATGTCGGAGCTCTTTCCAGCGCCAGACCGAGTCGTGGATCAGACTCATGCTCATTCTGCTGCGCACTTTAAGCGAGAGGGAGCCGTCGATTGTGTCGCTGACGGGTTGCCGGCCGTTGCCGTTTACCTGCCAGAGTTGAGCTAGGACTTCGCCCAGGCGTGATGGTAGGTCGTTGCTCATGACGCCCATGGTTCGGACATTATCGACGACTTGGCCGAACAGCAGACGACCATGTTCACGATCGATGTACGTGGCATACCAACTGTTGAGAAGCTTGAGGAAGATGAAGCCTGATGCAAGTAGCATTTGGAAGATGTAGTTGGTGCCATAGACAATGATAGGTCCCGTGAGCGATGTTGGCGAGGTGATGTTGACGGCCGCACTGGCGAACTCGCATGTGCTGTTCCACAACTTGTCGAGGTTTTTGATGTACATATCCTTGCCGATCACTGATGGCGAATCGAAGAGCACCGAGAGATGATAGTGTAAGCGCGCGGCGAGGAGATACAAGCGGTTGATGGAGTTCGCTGAGCCCATTTCGAGCTCGAGCCGTGCAAGCGTGTCATCCAGCGACTTGACCATTTCCTTCTTGTACTCCGGGCTCGCTATGCCCAGAGGATCCATCATCCAACCATACATAGCTTTGGACACTTCGTTCGCCCACATCTCGATTTTAAGTCTGAACTTAACATCCTCAGGGAGACTAAAGCTGACCTCCTTGCCTTCACCCATGGTCAGGGTCCAGTCGTACATACTATTCGCGGGCAGGCCGTAGCCCGTCGACACGCGCTGGGCGACGATGTTGCAGGCTGCCCAGGTGTAGTACCGGTCGCGAAGTTCGTCGGCACGAAGCTCGAGCTTGTAGCGGTTAAAGTCCTGGGCGTGCGACGGACGGTGGAGACCAATCTGCTTCGCGAGTTGCACCATGATACCGCACAACATGGGAGTGGGGTCGGCATCGGAGGAGCTGACAGGCAAAGGCCATGTGCAAATGGTTGCGAGAGCCTTGACAACAAGATAGTGCTGCTTCACATCGGAGATGGTCGACCATAGCATCTTGCGAAGCGGCTCGTCCAGTTGCAAGAGGTGGTCAGGACGGGGATACTTGCGCATTGCTGTGGCCATGATGACCCAGAACAGGAGAGGGCATTCCTGGTGGAAAAAGGCATGGCCACGGTTCTGGTTCATCAGCGGAAGAAATGGATGGTAGTAGGTGAAGAAAGTGTTGAACAGCGATTCGACTTCGTCCACCCCGATGGTAAAAGTACCGAGTGTGTATGCTGTGCGATTGCTGGGTCCTGGACTGCCCTGATTCCGCAAATCCATCATGGTGCCTGCGACGTCGCCGAGCTCGATCATGTCTTTCACAGCAGACTTGCGCCGGGGCACTGCGCGTCTTGAGTCGCCGCTGGTGAACGGCACCGACAAATGTGTCGAACTTCCGGAGAGCAGTTGCGACGCAGATGCACCCTGCTGGAGAGCCAGGATTTGCTGTCGGAGCCGGTTGTTCTCCATCTCCGCATTCGACAGCTGCTGGTGTAGGTTCGAGTTCTCTTGTTCCATCTCCGCATTCTTCTTCCTCTTGCCCACTCGCTTGAAATTTGCGCTGATGCGACACTCGATGTTTTGCTTCTGGCAGCGATCGCACGGTCGCCATGGTTCCTGTATGACATTGCACTTGAGCTTTTGTTGCCGACACTCGTTACATGCCCGTTTCACCCCAATCCGTGACTCTTGACCCCCAGCCCAATTGTTGCCGGACGGGCTGCCATCGCCCTGCTCCGGGCCCGAGTCGTCCTCATCGTAGCCATCGTGAGGGCGCTTGTTCCCGATGGCGAACTGGTTGCCCGTCGAAGTGGGCCGGTGGTGCGACTTTGTGGTGGCGCTACTAGTAGGGGAATGGAGGGGGTCCTCGTTTTTCACGGCGACGGACTGGAGTCCAGCGACGCCGTAGTGAGCGCCGGCGGTAGCATGCAAGTGCTGCTGGCTTGCATCTGCATGACCGGGCGCGGACGTACGTGATGGCAGCATACCTTGGTCTTGAGTGCTTGCCTCTCCGTAGTCGCAAGCCGATGTCGGGTGTCGCAAGCGGATGTGTGCGGCGAAATCTTGTCCAGCGTCAGCGTGGGAAGGAATGCATGGCGGGGGGGATTGCTGGGGAGCTAACAGCCTGTGACCTGTTGACCTTCACCAGACTCTCCGCTAGCCAAAAGTCTCGACCCCAGTAACACAGCAACCCAAAAGGGCCGATCGTGGGCCCGATCGAGCTGCTCAAGTCTCGCTTCACCCGTCAGCACTTGGATCTGCAGCCACAGGCGGTGGCGGTGCGCCGTGATCCGATCGACCAATGATGGCTCACAAACGAACCTCTGCTGATGATATACTCCAACGACTGCCCTGTACTCGATACCTACGCTGGTGGTGAGAGTTGAATTGTTGCTGGATCGCTCTGGGGAGACCGTCTTTGTTGTGGATGCACTGTCGGAACTTGGCGACTTCGCAGACTGAGGAAGACCAAAATATACTTGTTGGAGCGAGGCATATGATAACTTCGTTGACTCAAACGGTTCACTCACAATAGCGCGGAGTCGGACAGGAATAGAAATCACAGCCATGTCACAGGCAAGGACAGCTAGCCAATCGCAGAGCCCGGAAGCAGGTCCATTGGACGGCGTTGAAGTGCTTCGCAGAATGGTCATGAGCTCGGCCAGCTCAGGCGTATCAAACAAGACCCTTGGAGCATGCTTCCAGAACTCTGTTGCCTGGAAGCAGAAGACAAGCAAGCCTGCGAAGCCGCTGATTGTCAACTCACAACGCACGCCTCAGCCATTCATTGATTCATGGAGATGAAAGTCCAAGCCACGTAGGTTGGAGCAAACAATCGAGGAGACCGAGGGACCGAGCAGCCTCAACGTCTGATTGGTCTTCACTGGCTGGTTTCAGGTGCAAAGTACTCACGGCGCCGCCAGCGAAGTATCTCGCTTGCGTACGAGCGACTATTTCGGGAAGAAGTCATTCGCACAAACCCCACGTGCAAGGCCTGGTGATGATGTGCTAAGCATTGTCGAATCTTGTTTGCCACCGTCAATGGTGTGTCGTGGAATACCGGAGATGACGGCCGTGGATGGGTTGGAGGTACGAGAGCCTTTGTGTAACGTTGGGCCTGGTGTGCTATGCTATCATGCCTGAAGGTTGAGGTTAAGGGCGGATCGGCGCGGTAAAGTTCCGTGCTGTCCTCAGTTCCTATTGAGGACTCAGGCTCGACTTTGGTGGCTGTTTGTCGTGGTTCAGTGCCTCCATCTCCGTCAGTGTCTTTTGCCTGGGTTTCGAATATTGCTGAGATGTCATGCACTCGTCTCTGGCTTTCTGGCTTGTTCGTTGACGATGTTGATGATGTGGGCGTTCATGAGCGTTTGGGCAAGAGATGGCCTTTGGTCTCGTCAAGCACAGTCCAAGTGGCACGTCAACACTGGCTCAGGCGTCAGTATACCTTCACTCCGCCGGTGCGGGAGACACGACATCGCCAGGACAAGCTCTCAGGCACACCGGGCCAATATTGACGTGCAAAGACCGATCTGCCAGACCGTCATCTACACCCATGGCCTTGAGCCAGACCTTGAGATCTTGTTTCCGGTTACTTGAGACGCGGAGAGTCGCAGCGACAACAAAGAAGGCGGCGGAAGCCAGCTTCTGGGAAGTTGTTATATTATGGCAACGAGGCCGTGTGAGTCCCGCTATGGCAGTCAAGGGTCCAACGTGGGCAGCGGAGCGGCGTGGAGAATGTGTTGCTCACCATTGTGAGTCGTGGACGAGCACCATCACGGAGTCATGCGGAGCTCATCATGGGGCTTGGAGATATTTGAGTTGGTTTTTATACGTTTGACATACGATCTATTCGAGAATATAAGAGCGCATTGGTCGTTCATTTGTCGTCGGAGAAGAAGTGGATTCTCAGGTTGCCCGTGGTGTGAGATGACTGGAGGCTAGCAAATGGAAGTTGACCGCACAAAGTACTGATAATGATATGAATCTGGACTTCGGAAAGCGTTGAAAGGGAGATGAAAGCGACAGGTGTGGGTGGCAGTGCCCTTAGTGGCGTTGAAGCAAGATACGCAGCTCGTGTCCTGAGTGGCGTGCACACGTTGTTCCAAGCAGGACCAGTTTTCCGTGGATGTTGTTTGAACGTGACTTGAATCAATGATGAGATGTACGAAAGGTTGCCGGGAATCGGCTGTCATGTTTTCTTGTGACAAAAAAAGAGGCGAAAAAACTGAAGATTCCAAAATTGAACTTACCACTAGCGCAGTATATCGATCAATGCCTGCTGTTTTGAAGATGATCGGGAGATGAATCAAGTTGAAAGATACAGCCGTGATCTCAACATCATTTGTTGCAGTCCATGGCGTGAAAAGTTGCAGACACGGTGGCGCAAAACCTTGCTCTGAATCATATTGGGCTGGCACACAGCGAAAACCGACATTGGGCGCTGGATGCATCACCGACTGTTGTGCAGGTTTGCATCGAGAAGCTCAGCTGATGGCCTCAGTTGACTCCAGTTGGTCCAGCGGCCTGTGCCCACCTAAGAGCACCCTCCGTTCTTTCTTTTCCTCGCCGAGCCAAGTCAGGCCCAACGCCAGAACAGCCTGTCAGAAGATGTTGCACATTTCTTCGTCAAACCTACCGACTTTGCAATTTTCTCATAGAACTGAGGCATGCTGTTAAAAGATCATCTACACGAATACTTCCGTACCTAGGCTGAGAGAAATATTGGGTCGCATCCGACGCTCAGGTGGTGAACAAGTGTCTGCGCAACGACTTTTTGGAGTTGCTTCTCTCAGCCCGCAGGGGATCGACTAACCAGAGAAGGAAAACGCAGAAAAGCTTACACAGCATCGAGAAACTGGTCCGAACTGGCGACGAAGCTCGCATGGATCGCGGTACCAGACTTGGATCTAGTCTCCACACGTGCGTGTGCTGCTCGCGGGGATGACGCCTTGGGCTGATGTTGGCAGGGAACAGCTTGGAGTGAGCGTCCATCGCCCGGGCGCTACTGATTGTCTCAACAGCCTTGGACACCTCCCCGGTTGTTGGGCCGTAGACGATAATCTCTCCTCTCCTGCGCGTCGTAGATGGGTAGATTGAAACCTCCACTCCAGCTTCGAGTTCACATCTGCGATTAAGCTCAGCTCGACAGAGTTCTTCAACTGCGTCATTTGCTTGGCGCCCACATCAGCTCAGCTCAGCTGTCGCGCCTGCAAAGCCAACAACTCGAAAACACCAAATCAGCTCAACCAAGCAGCATCTCCTGCTTCGTTGGACGGAGCAAAACACCAGCTGTCCCTTCGCCAGACATCATCCCACCCGGCACAGCCATTGCAGCAATACGCAATCATCTCTTCACGGTCAGCATCCGCAGCCTCCGTCGATCCTGTTCTCCACCACTGGCGCTATCCGTCCTTGGTTCGTGAGGCGGAGGGCCAGACCTGTGCCCTGCCTGCATTGCACTCTGCTGCCGCCTATCACCTTGCCATGCTTTATCCTCACTTCCGCTAATTCAGACGCTCATTCTATCCTCACGCTCCCTAGACACTTCTACCCACATCCTTTCGTCCATCTCAATTGATTGTGGTTCCGCCCTTCCTCCACCCTGTGAGCGGCGCGCTCTTCTGCCGTCAGCATCATGTTCCACCGCCATACCGCCGATCACGACAAGGAGGACAAGCAGGAAGCCGCGATTCAGGCTGCACAGGATCCCACATCCGGTACAACTGGCTCCGACGCATCCAAGACAATAATTGAAGAGAGCCGGAAAGCCGGCGTAGCAGCGTACGAGTTCGATCCCAACGCAACGCCCGAGCAGAAAGCTGCCAGAGCTGGTGCTGTAAGTCGCCGCAGACTTTGACGATGCTTTCCTGGAACCTACTGACGACTTTGATAGGATGTCGCTCCTGATTTCCACCACAAGCGGAAGCCCGTCGCCCTTGGAGTTGTGAGCGACTTGAACGGAGGAGGACCCAAGTACGATCTACCCACACCAACTACTGCTAACGCTTTGCAAACTCCGACTACGCCTGGCTCGCCCACGACCACCGTCAATGGCACCCTCGAGCAAATTGAAGAGGAGGAGTACCGCACAAAGACCGGATGGGCACCACGATTTGGCTCCGGCAAGGCTCCCGACGACGATCCCAACGAATCTTTGATCGATCGCACCACCTGGCTCGAAGAGAAGCTGAGCGAGCAGTTCTACGGCGATTGGTATCACAACGCCGCTGTCATCATCTTTGCCTGTCTTACCAGCTGGGTCATTGCGGTGCTTGGTGGTGGTCTCGGCTGGGTGATACTAGTCATGGCCGGTTGCGGTACATACTACAGAACGAGCATTCGGAGGGTACGGCGCAATTTTCGTGACGATGTCCACAGGGAGATGCAAATACGCAGAATTGAAAATGACACGGAAAGCTTGGAGTGGATCAACAGCTTTCTTGTCAAGTTTTGGCCAATCTACCAGCCGGTTCTGGCCAAGACGATCATCAACGCAGTTGATCAGGTTCTTAGTTCGACAACCCCGGCTTTCCTTGACAGTCTGCGATTGTCAAAGTTCACTCTCGGAACCAAGCCCCCAAGACTCGAGCATGTCAAGACATATCCCAAGATGGAGGACGACATTGTGGTCATGGACTGGAAGTTCAGCTTTACACCCAATGACACTCTCGACATGACAGCGCGTCAGCTCAAGGACAAGGTAAACCCCAAGGTCGTGCTCGAAATCCGAATCGGAAAGGGCATGATCAGCAAGGGAATGGATGTTGTTGTCGAAGACTTTGCCTTCAGCGGCATTGCTCGTGTGAAGGTCAAGTTGCAGATTCCGTTTCCACACATCGAGAAGGTCGAGTTCTGTTTCCTCGAGAAACCAGACATCGACTACGTCTGCAAACCTCTGGGCGGCGACCACTTCGGATTCGACATCAACTTCATTCCTGGACTCGAGGGCTTCATCAAAGAGCAGATCCACGGCAACATGGGACCGATAATGTACGCTCCGAATGTTTTCCCCATCGAAATTGCGAAGATGTTGGCCGGAAACGCTGTTGACCAGGCGATTGGCGTCGTCGCTGTAACTCTGCACGGCGCTCAGGGCCTCAAGAACCCCGACACCGGCACTCCCGACCCGTACACCATCCTTGCAATCAACAGTCGCGAAGAGCTCGGCCGCTCAAAGACGATCAAGAACAACGGCAACCCAAGGTGGAACGAGACCAAATACCTTATCATTACCTCGCTCACAGACACCTTGACCATGCAAGTATGGGACTACAACGAGTATCGGAAAGACAAAGAGCTTGGTGTCGCTTCGTTCGCCTTCGAGCGCCTTGAAGAGTTCACCGAGCACGAGAACCTACAGCTGGAAATCGTGAACAACGGAAAACCTCGCGGCATCCTCCAATGCGACGTCCGTTTCTTTCCCATCTTGACAGCCCAAAAACGCGAGGACGGCACCGAAGAACCTATTCCAGAATCGAACACTGGTATTGCACGACTGACGATTGACCAAGCCAAAGAACTCGACTCGTCAATCAGCTTGGTCGGACGGCTATCGCCATATGCTATTTTGCTTCTCAACAATCAAGAGATTCATCGCACTCGCGAATACAAGCGCACCAATGAGCCGGTGTTCGACGATGGCTCGCGGGAATTCCTTGTCACAGACCGCAAGAATGCCCGGGTTGGCCTGATTTTGAAGGACGAGCGGGATCTCAGCACGAATCCGCAAATCGGTGCCTTCCAGATGAAATTTGACGACATGATGCGCATGATGGAGCATGGCAAAGATTGGTTCAACTTGTCGGGTGTGAAGTCGGGTCGCGTTCATTTGAAGCTCGAATGGAAGCCGATCGCGCTTCGTGGAGTTCAGGGAAGCACAGGCGGATACGTCAACCCTGTCGGTGTCATGCGATTGCACTTCAAGTCAGCCAAAGACCTCAAGAATGTCGAGACAATGGGCAAGTCTGATCCATACGTTCGCGTATTGGTGCAGGGCGTCGAAAAAGCCAAGACCGTCACCATTCGCAACAACCTCAATCCTGACTGGGACGAGGTTCTGTATGTGCCAGTGCACTCTCCGCGTGAGCAACTCACCCTCGAGTGCATGGACTACCAGACCGTGGGCAAAGACCGCAGCCTTGGCTACATCGAACTCTCGCTCCACGACTACATTCGCGAGAATGACGACGGTGAGTACATCACGCATGATACCAGGCAGCTACAGTCTGTTCCATTGCGCATGCTTCGAGGCGGCAACAAGGGCACTCTTAACTTCACCGCATCTTTCTTCCCAACCGTTGCTGTCGTCGATCCTGACGAGGAGGAAGCCGAGCGACGGGAAATTGAAGAGGCAGAGAAGAGCGGTAGGCCACGTGCTGTTAGCCGGGCGGACAGTCGCACTCACAGTAGAACTGTGAGCAAGGCCAGCAGCATCAACACTACCGCAGAGAAACGTCTTAGCGCGATCAGCCTTAACTCCCGCAAGAGCCAAGAGAACATCAACGGTCGAAAGAGCTTGGAACAGTCTGTACTTCTCAAGGAGGCGGACAAGGCAGGCAAACCCGACATTGCTGCGGAAAATGCTCTCGCAAAGAGTGAAGCAGACAACGAAGCTGGCCGGGTTCCCGAGGTGCCAAAGATCCGTCTCACACCCGACAACCTTCCCTCCTACAACGCCGGTATCATAGTTTTCAGGCTCATCAGCGCCGACTTGTCACGTACCAATGTTCACCTGCAAGTGCTCATGGACGACTATGTCTTCCCAGCATTCTATTCGTCCAAAGCAAAATCGACTCACCACGAGTTTGGTGAAACCGGCGATGCAGTGGTTCGCGAACTTGATATGTCACGGATAACGCTCCGTTTGATGGAACGCACCGACCGAAAGGGCGAATCTGGAGACGAAGATCATGTCATTGCCAAACTCGGCGGTGACACTCTGACCGTACTCCAGAGCTGCCTTTACGAGCCCCGTGAGCTCGTGCTCAAGGGCAATGACAACACCACCAGTAAGGTTCGCGTTTCCATGAAATACTTGCCTGTCCACATGAAACTCGACGCCAGTGAGAGCATGAACAACATGGGAACATTGCGAGTTGATGTGCTCGACGCCGCCGAGCTGCCTGCTGCAGATCGCAACGGGTTTAGTGATCCGTACTGCAAGTTTGAGCTCAACGGCGACACCGTGTACAAGACCAAGGTACAGAAAAAGACATTGCACCCCGCTTGGAACGAATTTTTCGAGACGCCGATCACATCACGGACAGCTGCGAAGTTCGTCGTCAACTGCTACGACTGGGATTTTGGTGACAAAGCGGACTTCCTTGGCAAGGCTACAATCGACTTGACGCAGCTCAACCCGATGGAGGCGAGCGAAGTCACTATCCCCCTCGATGGTCAGAGTGGCGTTATACGTTTGAGACTTCTGTTCAAGAGTACATATGTTACACGCTCACGGCAAGGCAGCAGCACATTCTCCGGAACGATCGGCCCCGCTGGAAAGATCATTGGCGCACCGGTGAAAGGTGTCGGCAAGATAGGAAGCATGGGCATCAGAGGAGCAACATTCCTTGGGAGCAAGATCAGGAGCAACAGTGGACGCCATGCCACGAATGCTAGTACCAACAGTGATGCTACGCTAAGAGGCTCGGATAGCTTGTCGACGGTAGAAGACAAATCAGTACCGACGATCGAGCATCCTGGACAGGAAGAAGATCCACTCCAGCCGTCCAAGACAGTCTCTACAACGGCTGATGGAAACAGCACGAATGGCTCGCCGTCGCTCCCAGCTTTTGCGCCCTTACTACATTCGCGATCTGCGTCCATGGCAAGCCAGAATCGCGTTCCAGCAACTCCTGGTGAAGGTCGCGGCGAATCGGGCTTTGCTACAGTTACCGTAGTCTCAGCCTCTGGATACCCTGCTGGAACAAAGCTTCAGGTATCCGTCAAGCCGGCCGGCAGGCACCACATTATCAAGACCAAAGCAGTCAAGGCCCCATCAGGCGAGGCCACCTTTTCCGAGGATGCAACAGCAAGACTTCAATGTGGCGCAGACCAACAATTTCAGATCAAAGTCGTCAACGACAAGATTTTTGGCGACGATGACCTCGGTGACGCGCTCTTCTTCGTTGATGACTCTGGCAGCGGAAGCGAACGAACAATCCAGGTCGGCAACGGGCAGGTCGTCATCCGCAGCAACTTTGCAGCCAGCTTTGCCGATAGAGCAGGCGACGAGAGCCCCATACAGCAGAAACGCAAGAGCCTGTTGAGCAGAGGACGGGATCGGGCAAGTGTGAGCGTCAGCCGTGAGGGAACGCCGTCATAGGCGGACGGTCGTCGAGTAACGCGAATTGACAGCTTGGATGGCCCACCGCAACCACCGCCATCGTACAGAGCGTCGATGGATAGCAGATCTCGCCCACGCGTTGGAGGCGAGCTTGGTGGCAGATTCCGTACTCGTTCACGAAGTACTACCAACGCTCCTGGTGGCTTGCTACGTTATCGAAGGGAGAATTTTCTGCGGAGGGAATACGTTTTGGGTCCCAGCAATCCGCGCTGGTCTAGGTGACGGAATGAAAATTGGCAACGAAACAGCCAGAACAGGCTCGGCAGAGCCGCGCGTGGAGCTGCGATGCAACGGGTCTTGTGGTGTGTATGAAAAGTTTCTTGGAGTCTATTCTCGTCTATTTGGCGTTTCGTTCGCGCATACTTCACGGCAAGCGTATGTGCGCATGGAATTGAGCTTTCCTTGATATGAATACTGGAGCAGGCATTGCTGGACAGGTTTCGGCTCGACGGCTGCCAGGCAGGACTAGCCATAGATCGATCTCGTTTCTACACTTATTACCCTTACCAATGTTGCTTGCTTTGACCTGCTTGCTTTGACCTGCTGAATTCCGCGCAAGACCTTGTTCACTTTGGATTCATCCTCGACCTCACCTGACATTTCGACTTCCTGAGTTCTACGAAGCGCTTCATTTGGCTTATATCTGAAATAACGTGCACATAAGTGCGATTGCCTTGTTAATTCACAAGCCTGTTTCAGTATCATCTCACTTTCATCCCTGCATATGCGTGACATGACTCGCCCAGATAAGCCAAACGCAAACCACGCAGCCATATGAGACCGTGGACTGTAACCTGCTCACTCATCCTCCTCGTCAAAGCAGCTCGGCGCACCCATCGATCCCGAAGTCGTCGGCGATCCGGTTGATGCACCGAACCCTGCTCCAGAATCGTGTAGCAAACAAAACCAAGCAGTTTATCCGAAGTCGGATTCTGCCCTGACATCAATGGACCCGCCTCAAGTTTGGATGTCTGAGTGGTTTCCAACGTTCTTACCTAATGGCGATGACGAGGACATGGCAGATGCTGCCAATGATGACAGGCATTCAACAAAGACGGACGTTGAGGGAATCGTTGAAGTCGAAGAGGAGGACTCTGATGTCGTCCATGATTTGGAAGACGACGACGACGATGATGATACGACCAAGATGCAGGATGAACATGGACACACGGAATCCGGCGGGGGCCATCCTAGCCGGGACGCTGCACACGAGAATGGAAATGTCCTTGGATCTCCAGATATAAGCGAGCAAGAAACCTCAGTTCAGGATTCCGAGCAGGAGTCCCATCTTCAATCAGTGAAGCAGGACAACGAGCACCTTCGCGAGAAGATCAGGAGACTTGAGACGACTACAAAGCCCCTTGACGGTGGTATTGCAGCTCGAACTACGACTCCAGCCCTGAGTTCTCGAGCTATCTCGGAAGCAATCTCCAAGAAGCAATCCACACCATCCACTCCAAGGACCCAATTATGTTCCAAGACACCTACCGACATTTACACCCACATCACCAATATCCCAAAAGCCATTGATAGACGGCACGCCGTCGCCGCCAGCATATCGAAAGACCCGCACGCGACCTGGCATAGCGTTTCGCGTGGCGCCAGCGTGCCCAGAGACGGCCATCATCTCAAGATAGAAGTCGAAGTCGCAATCTTCGAATACGTTGCGAAGGGCCACTTCCGAGCCGACTTGGACGAGAGACAAGCAAAGTGTTCCCACAGCAGATGGAGTCCGTTTGCATGGTTGGTCATGGCGGGCTGCGTTTGGAATGGCATGGGCCAGCATAACAGCGAGATGCAGAGGAGGTTCCCGAGTAGGGCCACGGTTTCGATATCGGGCTTTCATACATTGATCCTGGATCGGATGACGGTTTGGCTGGGACCACGGGAGCAATGGGCCGTACAAGCCGAGGAAACTGGAGCAACGGCCGCCGAAACGAAAGAAGCTGACGAACGCAAACAAGATAATGAGGATCAAACAATCGTGAGAGAGCAAGCACCGAAGGTAATAAAAGTGACACAGCAGAACAAGCATGCGACGGACCCCAAAGCAGCGGCAAAAGTCAAGTATAGGCAAACGAAAGTCTTGGAACCCAGCACAAAAGACGAAGGCAAGGCAGCTAGCGACAGATTCCGCCAGAAACGCCGAGCCGACCTCGACGCCACAGAGTCGAGACCCTCAAAAGTCCCAAAGAAGATTGATACCGTTCCGCCGGCAAGCAAGTCGAAGCAGGAAAGCAAATTTGAAGCTATACCCGCCAAGCAGCCTAATCTCAAAGTGATAGTCTACAAATGCGAGGAATCCGGTGAGCCACCCAAGATATCGCATTGTCATCCAAGCCCGACGACTGCAAAGCCAAAAGATACAGGCCTTTCCCGAAACTCACCCGGAAACGATGTGACGACGCACGCCGATCAGATCAAAGGCGAACCCGAAGATGAGGCCAACATCAAAGGACAGCCTCAAGTCGCAGCAGAGCCCGAACAGAACCCCGACAACGAGCTCGAGCAAGAAACTGAAGGCGCAATCGGGCCTGACAGGACCACCAGAACCGGCTCGCACCTTCCCAGTGAGCTCTCAGCGGCAGCAACCCCTTCAAAGCAAGAGCAACCCACAATCGAAGCGCCACAAACACCAACAACGTCCTCCACTGTCAACACCATCAACATCAACAACAACAACAACAACAACAGAGACAAGGGAGTCAATGCCCGCCAAAAGCGAGACGAAGCCCGGCGCGCAGAGTACAAAACCCTCCAACAACACCGCGACTGGCTCCTCGACGTCCAACACACCGGGCGCCGAGGCCCACACCACACCATCCGCGCCACGGAGATTGCGAGCGTGAACGAGGAGCTGGAGCGCATGCTCCGCGGCGGCGATGCGCGCACGCCGGTACCAGCGACAAAGGCACCGAAGAGACCGGTCGAGGGAGGCGCGAGCGATGGGGACGGAGACCATGAAGAGCGGGTGGGGAAGAGGAGGAAGGAAGACGAAGGAGGGAACAATGGGCTGAAGGGATAGATGATCGAGGGATACTGATGGTGATGCTGATGCTGATGCGAAACCGGATTAGAAGGGTACCTGAAGTTTTTAACTTTGCGGAGTTGTGCGATGAAATGAGATTGCGGTTGGAAATCGAAGAGAGAGAAAGTTGAGAAAGAGAGATGGTACCTGGAAAGGTAGAGATGGGAGTCGAGATGGACAGCAAGGCGGGTTGATTGAAAGTGATGGCGAACGTACGGTCGAGAACATCCTCTCAGTATCCTGCGTCCACTACTTGGATATGAATACCTAGTAGTACCTCGGGAAATAGAGAGGCCTCAACTTCTGTAGGTACCCATAGTAGTGGTTGTCGAGGTAGATATGAACGTAGTAGCGCAAGTAGGTGTTCCGGGACTTGCGCAACGACTCTTAATCACCCGCCTTGACAGACTCAGATGTGTTGTCGCCGAAAGAGTCGCACTTCAAAAGCAAAGTGATGGACGTTGAGTAGAGACGATTGTGAACTTGGATGGGAAGAGAGCATGGGCATGGAGTGAATGGAGACGGAGAAGAGGGGGCAGCGGATAAGAAAACATGGACGATGCCAAAGCAAAAGTTCTTGTTGACGTGCACGGAACACACAAATGAAGCAATGAATCTCATGAATATTTCTTTCGTCTTATCAAACTCATCATAGTCGTCCAAAAAGCGCTGACGCGTCTCTCTAATACAGAACCCGCCACCTTTGCACATCATCATCTCTACCCCGTAGCCTGCGCCGCCGAGCTCAAATACGCAGCCTGGTCCGTAATCAACATGCCGGCGATTGACGCACTCGTCAACGTCGAAATGATACCGGAGATCAGCGCAGAGACGGCCACGCGGGAGACATCGCCGCTGCGACCCGGAGCAAGCTGGTTCAGGACACCGATCTGGTTACCCAGGGAACCGATGTTGCCGAAGCCGCAGAGGGCGTAGGTGGCGATGAGCTTGGAGCGGGGGGAGAGGGCGGCGAGGTAGGGTTGTTTGGGGTCGACGAGGGCGGAGTAAGCAACGAACTCGTTCTATAAAAAATAGGTCAGTATGGGCGTATTTGAATCGTTTCAGGTCTTTGGGATGTGAACTTACGGCGACTATCTTCGTGCCGATGAGCTGGCCCACGAGGAGTAGGTTGTCACGGGGCACACCGAGCAGGAAAGCGACGGGGTAGCAGATGTAGCCGACGATCAGCTCGATGGTCAACTCGGGAATGTTCCAGTAATGGCCAAACCAAGTCAAAAGACCGTTTGCGAGACCGAGAAGAGCCAGGATGCAGAGCAATGTAGCACCGATCATGCCACCGATCTTCAGACCGAGCCAGGCACCGTTGGCGAACGCGTGCAAGGAGTTGGCCGCCTTGTGCTCGTCATCATCAGGAACGACAACGCGTCCCGAAGTCAGTGTCTCCTCAGTCTCAGGGAAGCGCATCTTGGAGATGGCGAGAGAGGCAGGAATGGACATGACGCAGGAAGATACGAGGGCTTGAGGGTTCACGCCCAAGCTGATATAGGCGATGAGCACTGAACCGGCAATGGTCGCGAAACCGGAAGTCATGATCTGGTGAATCTCGGCCTTTGTCAGGTGTGAAATGAACGGCTTGATCAACATCGCGGACTCGCCCTGCCCGATGAAAGGCGAAGCGGAGGCGACGACAGCTTCTGCGCCGGAGACCTTCATGCTCCAGAAGAAGAAGATGGCCATCTTACCGACGAACCACTGCATGACGCCCCAGTAGAAGAGCAGCTGCACGAAGGAGACGAAGAAGATGATGGCCGGGATGACCGTGATCAGGAACCAGGGCGTCTTCTCGGCGAAGCCGTCTGTGGTCAGGAAATCGACACCATCATTGGCGAAGCCGAGCAAGTCCTCGGCGAGCGTGGCGACGAAATTGAAAATGTCGAAACCGGCCTGCGAGCGTAGCACGAAGATGGCGACGATGAATTGGGCGAGGAAGCCGACGATGACCGTTTGCCAGGGGATCTTGGAGCGGTTTCGCGAGGTCCCCCACAGACCGACGAGGGCGATCACTATGCCTAGGAGGGAAACGGCTCGGTTTGCACGCGTGTTGTCCTGGGATTCGGGGGAGGCGAATGCTCCGATAAGGTAGACGCCAACGACCAAGAGACCTCCTAGAGGTGTGCGGAGTTTGGCCGGCAGCATACCGGGAACGCGGGCGCAGGTGTTGTGCCAGACGAACCTGACGGGAACCAGGACATATCGTGCAGGGATGTAGAAAGTGATCAGACGGATGGTGATTGCGAGCCAGAGGAGGAATGGGATTAACCAACCGCTCTGAGGTGAAGGGTCGGCATGGTGCAGGATCGTGCCAGAAATCCACCAACTGGAACTTTGTTAGTTTGTCTGTATATCGACGTTGTTACTTCTCGGGCGCAAACTCACGATGTGAAGAAGAGGAAGATGAAGACGTGGAAGAATGGTCGCAGCTTCTTGTACCAGTTGCTGAATGTGTGATCTTTCGGGTCTTCCTCTTGGTGGGATGCGGTCGGGCTCATGTAGCTTGTTCCCTTCTCTTCGTCGCTGGCCTTGAAGTCGACCTTTTCGGCAAGACCGTGGCGGTCATGGTTGTCCAACGGGTCGGCATCGGGAATCACGCTCGGCTCGTTGGTCGTGTGTGTGGTATACGCAATGCTCTGGACGCCTCCAGTGGCATGGTGGAGGTGAGCGTGGTGGTGCTCGTGGGCGGGGTCGAGTGCAGGGTCGGGATTCGGCTTCATGGCCGGACTCGAGGTTGGCGACATCTTTTGAACCGTTGCTCTGCTTGAGTCGACAGGCCCGGTAATGCGATGCGCAAAGAGACCTCGACTTCGATGCGATGCGAATTCGGGAAGAACCCTTCAGTGTCGTGTACGGCGCCGGACGAGTCAGGCGTTAAGCCTTCCGAGTGGGCGCTCAAAGGTACAGGACACGACTGTAGTGAGCCAGGCGACCGACTACACCAAGGGCTTAAAGGACGGAGATCCAAGACAGTGCAGAGGGAAGAGAGAGGGGATGGAAAGGCAGCGTGGTGTCGCGTGCAACAAGTACCAAAAGGTTATCTCTGCAGGATGTGTGTCGCTTCGGCGAGCGCGGTGCCCAGACCACGCTCAGCCCTTCAGCTATCGAGATAGCGCTCAGCGTGCATTTCGGGGCAATTGCTGTTCGTGGGTCCAATGGCACGGCCCTCAGCTGCCGCAGACCACGATGTTGGATCCCTTGCTGGCAATGTTTCCTTGGCCTCCCGTCATCTTGTACCCACCGTCCGTAAAGCTGCTGAAACAAGTACATTCGTCTGCCTGTGAGATAACAGACAGTCAACCAGTCGAGTCGCAATACTGCATCCTATGCTGTCCAAGTCCTTATCGAGCGGCGGATCCGTCCTCTGTACTGTAGTCAAGGTATTATCTCTTTCGTCCGAGGCTCAGTGAAACCTCTTCCCTTGGCGATCCTTTGGCGTGCACTAGAGCTGATGCGGAAATCTCGCGGAACGCTCCAAGCCGTCGAGAATGCTTCGAAGCCACGCGATTGGCCACGCAGCTATCATCTGTGCCGCTTCATTGGGGGCGAATCCCGATGTCGATTGGTCGTCGAACTGTACCCCGGATCACGTATTGCCTGGGCGGGACGCCGGTGCGATGCTGTCCTTGTTTCGCCACGCTTCCATGGTCTCCTCCTTCGCCATGTCTGGTGTTCTTCCTGGGGATAGATCCTGCCACAACGACCTTCCCATGCGCCGACCAAGCACACTACCGCCGGTCGTTGCTTGTGGCGCTAGACTAGGTAGCAAGCCCCTTGGCACGAAGCGGCGGGCTTCAACTGATTTCCTGAAAGTCTTCGCCACGCCGCAGCTGAGCGGAGCTTACCACGCGAGGAAAGTCGAGCGTAACGGCGAGTTGAACGGCGGCGCCTATCATGCACGTCGGCAAGGCCTGGCCGTGATAGTGCGCGGCGGCCGGTGAGCCCTCGCATCGGACTGCACCTCTTTCGATTCGTCTGGCCACGTAGTGATCAACGACATGGGCCGCTCGTCGGTCGCTCTTCGATGCGCGCTTGCTGGACCCTTGACCGTTGGGAGCAGCCGCTTTGCTCCATGGTCGAACTGGTGGGTCGTGCGAGTTGGATGCTGGGATTGATTGCATTTGAGCATTTGAAAACGAGGGAACATGTCAGAAACGACGATACTCATTTGAACAAGCTGATGTATGAACACTTATACAAATCGAAAGGTGCTGCTGCAGTGAGTCAACGCGGTGGTGCCGAGAGTGTGCTGCTCGACCTGATTCGTCGCAAACCGAAGCCAGATCGCTATCATTGGCTGTTCTCCAAATGCCGTAGAACACTAATATGAGCAGACTGAGCTTTGTTGAGAACCAGACTGATGACCTTCACAACGAACGAGGAGGAATAGACACGCTGCGAACGTCACGCGCAGTGAGCATAGTAATGGCTTCGATTTGCAGGATTAGTTTCTGCTGAAGCTCTTGGCACGACATGACAAACAACTTCAGCTTCTGTACCAACTTGCCAAACATGGCATCGCAATCGATCTCATCATATTTACTGTTCAAGTCGCCGGAGGATCGCAAATGAACCTTCGCGACGGACTCGATTTCTGCAAAAAGTCAAAACATCCACGTGGGATATTACATATCACAAGCAATTTCTTGCCCAAGTCCTTGCACGAGTTTGTATTTAAGTTTGATCCTCCGCGATGTGAGTCCTTTCACCAAGTATCCCAAAAGCTCACGGTTGCTGTCCTTGCTGTTTCCGTCCATCTCCTCACATCTATGACATCGTAGCTGACGTGGCGGGGCTTCAAAGCCGAGTCCTTGACCCCGAAGCGACGCTAAAACCATCATATCTGAACCATATTCACCCCTTTCCCATCTTCATGACTGTTGTGCTCATAACTGACGTTGTATGATGACTTCGGGCATCTCGCTTAGAGTCGTGGTCATTGGTGCCGGCCTCGGCGGCCTCTCTAGCGCTCTTTCGCTTGCCCAAGCCGGGCATACGGTCCACGTCTATGAGTTCAATTCCCAGCTCTCGGGGCTCGGCGCTGGGATTCAAGTGCCCCCAAACGCGGGACGCATCCTTTATCGATGGGGCCTAGGGACTACGCTGGAGGGACTGGCGACGGACCCGAGTCAGGAGAATATGAGGCGATATCCTGACGGGAGTATTATGGCATCGCAGAGAAGGAAGACGAAGTAGAGGCTCGGATATGCGTATGTTTGCAGACGATCTTGAATGAGGCGTTGGAGCATTAGTTTCTGGCTGACTGACTATAAGATTATAGGTCGATGCTAATTCATCAAGCTGATCTTCAGAAGATGTTGTTTGATAAAGCAGTGAATTGTGGTGTTCAATTCACATTTGGAAAGAGCATCAAGTTCGAAGATGTCGACAACGCGACTTCGACCGAACCTGCAATCCGGGAAGCAGACATCATTGTTGGCGCAAATGGTTTGGCCATGACCAACTACTCATAAGTCACACAGTACTGATACATCTAGGCATCGCATCTACAATCCGAACCGGCCTCATCGGCAACTCCACCAACCACCAACCCACCCTGACCAGCGACACCGCAACCTGCATCATCCTCCCGCGCGAAAAGCTACTCACCGACCCTAACCTCCAACACCTCATCGCAAACCCCCCAAACAACATCTGGATGAGCCTTAAACGGCACGTCGTAGCTTACAACATCCGCTCCCTCCAACTCTACAACCTCGTCTTCTGCAGCCCGGGCTCCGCGCCCATCGGAACCTACAACCACCCCTACGACATTCAGACGTTGACTCGAGAATACTCCGACTTTGAGCCTACGGTCCAGAGGTTGATTGCCAAAGCGCACACGGCTCACCGCTGGATGATCTCGGAGGTGCCCCCACTGCCACGCTGGACGGACGGACGGCTCGCAATCTTGGGGGACGCGGCGCACGCGATGATGCCGTATGCTGCACAAGACGCGGCTCAATGCGTGGAAGATGCTGCCGTGTTTGGGGTCATGTCTAGCTGGTATCGATAACAGAGCGGAAGTGGCTCTTCGGTTGGAATTGTACGAGAGGCTTAGACGGCCCCGGGAGGAGAGGGTCCAGGAGGTTGCGAGGGAGGATCGGTTCTTGTTTGGGCTTGAGGATGGAGAGGAGCAGCGGGAGCGGGATGAGCGGTTGAGGAGGACTTTGAGGTCGGATGATGGGGATGTGGAGGCTCGAGTGAAGGGGGCTGCGGCTCGGCCTGAGCCTGATCCGAATGCTCGGTTTGGGTCTCTGGAGTTTGCGGGACGGCTTTATGGGTTTGGTGTTGAGAAGGAGGCTAGAGAGTCAGTGGAACGAATTTGGCGAACGAGTAGGAAGATGGGCGTCTGGGCAGGCTGATTTGCGAGTAAGTCAAGGACTGTCGACCAGCTGACGATGCGTAGATGTACAAATTATATTTATGTCAGGCGTGGAAAAACAAGAGCCTCGCGCACTTTGTCGGTCGATATTCCTAAATCCAGTTTTGCAATGTATACAACAATTACAGAATTATGCTATGCCGGTGGCAGACGAAAAAAAAATCATCAGATTCGTAGCACAACGCAACGAACTCTCGATCCACTGATGTCCCCACCAATAACATCGATAGCCGCAGGGATAGAATAATGCATAAACAGCCTCCTTCGCATTCATTGACTCGTAGCCATCAAAAGCTTCATTTCGGAATGCGGAGAAAAGAGACGCAGCACCATGTCCGGTTCGAGCTGAAAGCAACCAGCAACTAGCCCGGACCGGCGCCGTGGCCTGCATCACAGTGCATCATGCATGCAACCCCATCCGCCAAACCCTCTCCACATGTATGCGGCACTGTCTCCGGTGATCGTCTGGCATTCTGGCGCTCAATTACTTTCCATCAGTTCCCTCGCATCGGGCTGGCAGCCACGGCTCCTCGCTCTCAATGTATCGCACGAGCCACTTTCCCAGGGTACAGTTTTCGATCACTCCAGGCGCAGGACTGCAGGATCACTGCGAGCGGTCACGAGCCCTTCAATCTGTGCTTGGGCATGTTGTAATCCGCGTATTCTTGATCAACGGGCCGAACGTGAAGAGATCAGAGTATATTGCCTCCATGAAGCACATACCATACCCAGAACATTAGTGCAACGCAGAGTCCATATTTTGGCATCTCCACACCGGTCAAGAAACCTCACACTCAACCCAAATCCGATCGCCCTGGCCTCGGACAGGATGGCAAGCTCGCCTGTACGAGCCTTTCATAGCTAAAAGGACACAACCCGGCTTCGGAACGACGTGTGACCAGTCGCAGCCTTCACTTAGACCTGATCTCGTAAGCCGTATCTCGGTGGTGTAGCGAGGCCGGTCGTCATTGCCGAAAACGAAGGTCATGTTGGATTTTCCGGGATGAACGACGTGTACCTCTGAAAACAAAATGGGAAAATCATCGATCATTTGTGAGTTTGAGCCGTGCATCGTGGGTCATTCTTCGCTTGGTGACTGGTGGAACGCCGGATCTGTCGAGATTCGAGCGCCTTTCTGAATCCCCAAATACAAGTTATTCGGTCAGCGAACTATAGCTTACATATCGAGTGAAAAGCGAGCCAACGAGACTTCAGCGTCTGGAAATGATTTCTCATTCAAAGCTCTGACGCGCCCTTGTCCTGTCCGCTTTGCGCTGGATTAACGTACATGGCCAGCCTGGCAGCCCCATTTGATGCCGCAAAGACCGGGTCGATTCCATGTGTGCGCGACGACGGAGCAGCCTCTTGTCCAATGAATTGTTCCTTTAGAACATCCTTCAACGCAGCAATGAACCTGCTGTCATCACTCGCCTCCCCAAGCAGCACGACGGTGTCAATGCTGTCAAAATGACCCTCCGACGTATCGAGTGGCATGCTCGCGACTCGCTGAAGCGCTGCATGCAACTTCGCCTTGCAGCCGTGGGTTGTCCCTTGCGCAAAGCAATCGTCCAGTGCTTCCTGGCCCAACTCGTAGGAGTGTAGCTCTCGAAAGTTTGTGTATATGTTGCACTCCTCGAGCAACAATGACACGGCCAAGGATTGCCGTGTGTTCTCTGCTGCAAAGACGAGCTGTGGAGGACTGTCTTCGGGGTCTTTGGTTGGGTCACTGATGAAGCGGCACTTGTCGTATGGCTCGAGGGCAGAGTGCGCAGACTGAGCATTCCGTTGAGGTTGTCGATGGACCTCAAGGCCTGCATTGTGATATGCGGATTCAAGATCGCGCATGAATGCGTCGTACACCTTGCGATCATTTCGAATGTTGGAGACTGAGAGCTCGATGCCCTGTACCTCTTGCTCAAGCGCGACTTCGGCAGCCGCCTGGAGAGCCAGCATCATAGGAGAAAGCGCATTGCTCGAAACATGTTGCCACGGCCAGATCCAGCAAAGTCCTCCAGGCAGCGGGCACGAGCTCGTGTCTGATGAGGAGAAGGTTTTTCCGTCTGCTGCAGTGCTGATCGAGCGCATGTAGTTCTTGTGTAAAGGACCACCTTCGATCTTTGCGATGTTGACCATAGTCTCGTTCTTGAAGTAAGCACTGACTGTACTGTGACTTTGAATCAGTTGACGATATTGTAGCCATGTTGATCAATTTCTTACCCGAAGCCGGAAGAGAGACTAAACCCAACCCCAAAGGGCTCCGGCGTAGTATCGGCGACAGCTACGGTCATGAGACCGGCAAGCGCCAGCAAGCTGATTTGTACGTGCATTCTTGCAAGTAGGTGGTCGCAGAATTGGTAGCTTGTGGAAGGCAAGGCGAGCTGCTGGATAAGCAGATTGGACGACGACTGCGCGACAGGTTGATAATGAGGCAGAGAAAGGAATAGCTCAGTCGTTCCGATTAAAGCCTCTGGTGTGCCCGAGTACGCTGTATCGTGCTCTGAGAGATAAGCGTGAAGTAGATGACTAGTATAGCATGCAAGGGATGGTTGCTTCAGCCTTGCGCTGCCGCAAGAAGATGAAACGTCCTGTGGGGGCCGTTCGCAGCCTTTCAGCCGCACTCGTTCGCGCCGGATACGACCTTACCAGTAGTCAGGTGTAAAACAGGAAAAGAGGTCATTCACCTATAAATACTAGCTTACGCGCAGCGTAATTTGTGGTCACATTTTGCGCCTGTGAGGAGATAGGAGAAGGCTAAGTAGTAATCGAGCTCGAAGCGCCGGTAAGGACATAGAGCATAGCTGCAGCCGATAGTAACATTCGCGAAGACATTATTATAAGACGGTAAAGACCTACCGTAAAGCGAGGTGTACTATAAAGCGAGGGCCGTCAGCAAACATATATCGACGGCACCTCCGGCACCTCCGTATCGAGAGGGCGTCTGAACAGGGCGGAGAGGTCGACCTTAAGAAGCGGAGGGAGGCCCTCCATATGTAGCGGTCGCGACCCTCCGGAAGTAGAGGGCGGCAACGGCGCTAGGCCAAAAGAGGAAATTGACAGGAAGAGAGATGACGCTGCGCGCGGGGAAGTTGAATTCATCTTAGTGTGTTTGGGAACGGTCGCTCTTCGTGACGGCCTTTCGGTTCAGTTCGTGTCGCAGGTGCGACAGAGATGTAACCTTTTATCAGGTGATGCTGTTCTGAACTTGGTGAGTCGCGACGATAGTAGAGAGTTTAGAATTGTTCTGCATGTCAATTGAGTGCAATTTTGTCTCTTGCGATCGAAAACAAGGTGTTGTGTACGCAGTTGTCAAAAACAACATGAGAAGAAATGAGGAGATGGGGCAGAATTCTGTAATTGAGCAATAGTTTGAGCATTGACTTCAGGGCACAGGGAAGTAATTTGACTTCTGATTTCAAATGGTGTGATCGGCGGAGCCAAACCCTGAAACGACCGTGCCACATTTGTCAGCTGGCTGAGGTCGTATCGGCTCTCAACCATCGGCTGGAATATTGCCCCGACGGCCCGGCGGTCGAAAATGAGCATTCAAAATAAATCATTCCATGCCCGTAAACTGTCCGCCTGGACTCTAATTGGGTGATCGTTGCCAGAACTTGGAGAAACCCAAACAGATGCCATCACTGTTCGCAACATGGTGTCGAACAGAGTGATGGTGGTTCTCCAGATATAAAAGGCACTGAAGCCCGTCCAAATTGAACATGTAAATCAAAGACTTGCTAGTATTGACAAGATATCTCTTTTTGAATAGACTTCAATTGCCTATAGAACCTCATTTACAGAGATCGCACCTCCATTCGAACCCATCTCGTCAAGCCCCTGCCATCCCTTTTCACAATCAGCATCAGTTTCGCATAACGCCGTCATGTTTGCCGCGGACATAAACACCCTCAAGACTTGCGCCTTCTTCGGTGCCACAGGCGGATGTGCCAACTGGGCCCTCGTTCTCGCACTGAAAGCCGGACATCGGGTGACCGCACTGGCACGCACACCCAGCAAACTCACCGACATGCTAGCCGCGCACGGCGTGGGCAAGGCCATCATGGACCAAAACCTTCACATCGTACAAGGCGATGCCAAGGACCCGGCTTCAGTCAAGGCGACCATTGAATATCGTCCCATCGACATCATCATATCCGGGATCGGCGGCAATGTCCTTGCCAAAGATTACAAGGCAACGCAGGTCACGCTGGTTCAGGATGCAGCTCAGATCTTGGTGGATGTCCTCCGCGAACTGAAACTCGAGAAGAAGCCATTCTGCGCGATGATCTCGACCACGGGCATCAGCGAGAAGCAGGACGTGCCTCTGCTCATGCAGCCGTTGTACCACTGGCTGCTGGCGACACCTCATGCTGACAAAAAGGCAATGGAGGAGATCGTCATGAAGGCTGGATCAGGCGACAGTCCTGTCATTGACGGATGGACCTTGATTCGACCTGCCTTGCTGACTGACCGGAAGGAACCTAAAGGGCCCGAGCGGTGGGAAGTTGGTACAGAAGAGGAGCCAGCAGTCGGATACACAATACCCCGCAAGGACGTTGGCCTGTGGATTTATGAAGAGCTGATCAAGGGAGAAGTCGCAATTTGGCGAGGTGTCAAACCTAGCTTGGTTGCGCACTAGTTGATAGCCTGAAAACACAATGCCATACTCACATCGTACAATTTCGAAGGACCGTGTACATGACAGTCATTAAGATACAGCTGTGAAGAGAGTGTGCTGTGAAGAATGCACCGATCTACCCATATCTTGGGTCGGTGAGGTAGGCGAACGCACCTGTTCATCACAACCAGCACAATCAATCGTGGCAGGGAGCGGGACGCGGCCATCTGAAGATGTGCTCAAAACCACCCAAAGCTTCCGTCAAACTCCCAGATCGGTGGTTCTGTTTCTCCCCGTACCTTTCGCAATGACGGAACATCTTCTTGTCTGTAGGATTCCAGGAGATTTTCCATGTCCTTCTCAGACATGTCGACCAAATCCTCCAGACTCCAGTTCTCGCAGACTTTCGATATCCTAAGATTGTCAGCAACTGAACGCGATGCGTCTGCGATCTACTTTACCATCTCATCCGTTTCGGCCCCTCCTCAATCTGCGGTACTCTCCGTCGCAACCGCTTTCGAAGCTCGCCGACTTTCTGAATTGCCGCTCCCGTGTTCGTCGGCAAGCTGCTAGCAATCTGCTTTCGCACGATGCTGGCGAGCTTGGGGCCGTTGCCGTTTGTGCTGACCATGATCTGGAGCGGACCGTCACGGTGAACGCTGCCGAAGTAAAAGTCGCATTCCGGCGGCACGTCTGCGATGTTTGCCGCAATCCTTCTCTCTTTGCATAACTTGTAGATTTGTGTAGATGCCTCGGGGTCGTCCACCGCCGTCAAGACCATGTCCACTCCGTCTAGATCCGACGGCTCGAATTTCCGATCCACATAATCGACCTGCTTCTTGTCGATCCGGTATGCGACTTCATCGTTGAGGCCTTCGTTCGGAGAGACGACCGTCACCTTTGCATCGGCGTTGAGGACATTGAGGACACGCCCTGCGGCAACCTGTCATTGTGTTAGCTGCGAAAGTTCGCCTCTGCAGAATTGGGCACTGACCTCACCACCGCCGACGACCAGCACACGCTTGTTCTTGACTTGCCACGCGAGGATTAGAGAGCCTCCGCCTTGTACGTCAGGGTAACGCGCGGCCATTTGCACCTTGAGGGAAACACAGGGAAGCAGGAATGAAGCTGCTTTTGTGTTTCCGCAAGCCTGGTCAGGCGCTCCGCGGAGTCTAGACAGCTCGGAGGAGCTTGGACGGAGGGTCTATCGATAAGGCTGTCGCCAAGACCCGAGCGGGCTTCTCCGGGCCATTGAAAGTTAGGTAGCTTTGGACGACATGATTGACGCTCACGGTGCAAGGTACCTTGACTACAGCACTTTGTTACCTGGCGGCGTACATAAGTTCTATGCTCCGCTTGAGAATCCCGGGCATATCTCTCGTGCTAAGCCAGAACTACTTACCCTCAACGCACGGCCTTCGCAGTACTCGTCACATGCCTGCCGTTGCTCTCGCTGGCCGGAAAACAAAGAGAGACTCCCAGTAAACAATATCCGTGCCGAAGATGGTTTTGAAAAGCAGACTTGCCGAGCTATGGGGGTTACAGAAGCGTGTTTAAACGTTCAAGACGTTTCGCCACGCCTTGCGGATGGAGGCGACTAACTTGAACGAACCATAACGGTGGACACGTACTCGTTGAGCAAGGCATGCTGTGCTCTCCACAAGAGACGCTACTCGTAGGCCATCTGAAGTGTTGGTCGTTGATTTCTCGATAAATCCAAGGGAGATTGGCTCGAGTTAAGGTCAAGATAGTGCCGACCCAGGAAACCTTGTTTGAACGTACTCGCTATGCCAATACGAACGACACAACGGTTGATCTCTATCTTGCTTCGGGCTGTGAAAGTTTGCGGTCCATTTCTTTCCATTTGCAACATGTTTTCATATTGTAATGATAGACATTGTGTGGATCTATGGGCCTCATGATTGTTCAATGCGTTCGCTGTCCAGACCTCTGTGTATCAAAGCTTCTTACTATTGCAACCGCTACGACAAGATGATGACCGAGGGAAACATTATCCCTCACAACGGCAGCAAAAAATTTGTGGGCCTTCGTTAACATCCCGACGAGGGGTCCAACACATTCGGAAACTTTGTGACAGCCGTTGAGTCCGGACACGAGCCTGAAAAGCTGTCAAGAGTATTCGAGGCGTTCAAGGTGAACTAGGTCGTCTAATCCTGGCGAGCCTGGCGCTTATAACAGAAGCGCCGCATCAGGGTTCAGGACATGCTTTTTTGACAGGTTTACAGGGCTCTTCGGACCTTTCGTAACACACCGCAGTCGAATGTGGTGCAACATGAGCGTGGCAAGAAATCTGAGCGCTGTTTCTGGCCAGTCGCCAACCCACGACATCCGACGACTAATTCGCAGGTCACGTCAGGACGGTAAGCGACAAAATAGTTGGTACTGAGTCAGGGCCCGGGTGGATCCAATGCAAGGCCAATACGACGATACACGATCACCTCTCGTGAGACGCACGCAGAACGCAGGCTTCGTCCATCCGACGCCGCGCTTACAATCCCGACTCCGCGTCCAATATACACAGACAGCACCGTGCTGCGTACCAGTTGGTACTGATTTCTGACATTCGACAAACGGGATGTCCTCTTCAGCTTGATTTCTCTTCCCCAGCACAGTCTGTACCGTCGACTCAAAACGAGAGGATTCAACCTTGCTTGGTCCAGATGTACCGACAGGAGAGTGACCATGCCAACATGCGTATGAGATGTCAAAGGGCGCCTCCACCATGTAAGGATACAAAACCCCCACCGAGTGCGCTCGTAATGTCCTTTTTCTTCTCCTATCGACAAATCAAAAGCAGGAAGACACCTCATTCCAAAGGTCAAACATCCCGGAGACGGATCCCAGTCGCTCAAACAGCCTCCCTTAAACGAACGCCTGTTCCACGCGGCAAAACCTCCAGTGTTCCATCCCAGTCTCGGCCCATATCGCAGCAGTCGAGCCGGCTTCGATTGCCGTTGCGTCGATAGAGACTAATATGTCTAACCAGCTCAGAGTCCAAGTCACACTCCCTCCAGCATATCACGACTACGCATGGCCAGCCAGCGTCAAAGCCGGGGAAGAGGCCAGGAACGACAAGGGTTACCCGCTCGCCGTCTATCTCGAGCCGCCCGGCGACCCCAGCTACACGGTCTACATGCGCCTCGCAGCCACGGAGCTGAGCTACGATAACCTTGATAACCACCGGTTCGAAGCCACGCCCAATACGTGGGGGTGCGGAAACACCGGCATACTGAACGAATTCAAATTCCTGGGCCTGACGTTCAAAATACGGGGACTTCATACCGTGTACATCATACTCTACAAGGATAAGCGGTACCAGAGGGAGATTCGAACGACGTTGAGGGTCACGTAGATCGTCCGGGTCCGGGTCCGCAACTTTCGGCCGTGTTTCACCTTCTCGGAGCATTCACTTGGGAGCAAGATCGAGCTGGATATCAACAGTGATGGAACGGGTGCTCAGGGAGTGGCTGCACACAACGGCATTTGCGGATCTGGATGTATTTGTTGTATGAACACTGCGGCAGGACCTGCAGAATAATGAGCATGGGAAATGTATGAATGAGATTAGATAGAGAATGAACGGGCAACCGAAAACGCAATGAATGACGGTCACTACATCTACCGTCGCCCTGTAGCCAGGAGGAGCAGACTTATCTCAACGTGGTACAGATTGGCTGGCCAGAATGCATAGATGATCGTGAAGACCGCAATCTATTGAGTCGTTGACAGCTCCAAAATCTTTACAAGTCGATGGTCACTCGCCAAGAAAGGAGAATTCCAATCACGCCACCAGTACTTCCGATGCGAACAAGGACCAGCTTCACACACCAGCCTATCTACATCCCACAACGGTTCGTAACAGGAGCTCAACCCACCGCCCCATTTTGTGGGATGTCGCCGGCGTAAAAACATAACATGGTACGCAACGTCTCTCCTCACTTCTTCCGGAGAAGGCAGCTTCATCCGGCCATATAGGAACGTCGTGGCCCAGATGGCTTGAGGCTCAGCGACGGTTAAATCATTGGAAAGCCTCGACAGTCCGAGGAATAGCACCGAGTGATCGGAAATGGGGAGCATACCGCGGTAGAGCCGCGCTGGGGTGGAAGGTGTCAGCATGCTCTTTTAGCTCACGTCTGTCGATCGATCAGGGTTTGGGTATTCCTGGACGATCGCCTCGTCTGCTTCTTGTATGAGAAAATTGCAGAGCTGGGCTTGTTCGAGGCTACCCTGCTTTGGGTCGTGAGGAAAACTCAGCTCTTTAGCGTTCTCGGGGCTGAAATGGGACAATATGAGCTCCACCCAGTGCCGTAGAGTACGATGTCGGTGGGTATGGTAGGCCCGTCATCTAGACGGATGCCTGTTTCGTAGACCGATAGCACGTCGCCGCGATACACATGGATATTCTGGGCGATGTTGTCCCAGAATTCCGACTATTGGAGCGAGGCCAGGCGAGCACTATCCCAGAGGAAGCTTTGACACAAATCAGTCGAGAGCACGTCGATGGGACACCGTACACAAATACTGAGCTGTCCACTTCCGATCCTATCGTGGGTTCCATCTTCTTAAAGCCCGGCAAAGCACCTCTTCGATGATGACAGTCGGCGGTCGCCTTTTTTTTCGTGTCTGTGGCGAGCAGTTTTACCATGAGTCTATCCGCCTGCTCCTCGGACTGGTGGTAGTGACAGGCCGATGGAGCTACCAGTTGAAAACCCGAAAGGGCTCAATACAAAGGCAGCACGAGTCCAACCTTCCACAAAATGAACCAATGGAAATTCCGCCATAGGATCGACGAACAAGCCAGGACCGTTACTGTCGATCTTCCCAATAAAACAACTGACTTGCTTGCCGGGTTTGACTGCAGAGTATAGCATGTCCGCTGCCGACTTCCCACTGCCTGTTGCCGCCAAATTCTGACACACTGAGTTGGGCCCAAGAAGATCACGGTACTGAGCCCCAACTTCACGATGATGGACGGCCCTGATTGGGCAATCCGCGGTCGTCAGATATGCCGGCATCACAGAGGCGGAGGTTATACCGTCGGCCACGATCGAGGTCTTACAACCTACCGATCGAAGGTCCGGCATGGCGACCTCCAAGGTCCAAAGTCACCTCTCTCGTTGGTTGATTTGACCTCGGCGTTAAGCCACGTGCACTCCGTGATCGATCTACCTTCATATACATGGCTATCCAGGTATTCCTCCAGATGCTGCACGACATACTTAGCGGGAAAGGTCCCATCTATCATCGGCACATCCGGATCAAGCTCGACATGGGCATCCGAGAGGTACGAGTGACTCAAAGGGCTCTGAATCCAGAAACGTTCAAAACTCCTTCCTGCAAGCCAGATCGGCACGATTTGCCCTTGTGATATCGACAGCACAAGGGATCCGATATGGCTCCAGACTCGGCCGATCACGCAATCTTGTTCAAGCATCAACAATCGAGCTTGCGGGTAAGTGTTCAGATAGAATTTGCGCTGAATGATAGTCGAGTGCAGTCGGGATCTCATGATGGTACGGGACTCTCGCTTCAGCCGGCTTTCGACATTGCGACTGGGTAAGATTAGCCGCTGTTCGCTGTTTGACACAAGCCATGAGATGGCATTGTCCCGGAAAACCCGGCCAACGGTTCCCATCATCTGATGATATCAGATATGGGTTCCTAGCATCGACGATTTGGCGAGCTTTGAAACGGGTCGCTGCCCAGTCACGAAAGCACATTGGTTTCGTAAAATTTCTAGAGCACACTCGAAGCCGTGCAACGAGCATATGAATATTAGAGCGACAGATAGGCTCGATTCCCTGTTGGTGCGATCTGCTGCTCGACAAGGGTCTCGAATGAAGCCAGACAAGGGATCATGCTTCAGACGAAGAGCGTGATCGGGAAGGTGGTTCGACTCGCTGGGGCCACTTTCATTTTCGTAGGATCTGAAATACTCGAGCCCCGCGAAGTATATTACCAATGTTTTGCTAACACCAGTCCGCGATGTCCACGGCGGCTCGGGGATGGTGTTTTGTCCACGCAGATCTGGCTCCAGGCAGACCAATGCTACAGTATCACGTTCGCAATTGAATGACTGCCCAGACTGCGTTGCGGCTCTGCTGTTACGGGGCCAAGTCCCTTGTATGTAAAGTGGAACCCCGGCTCGGCAGCGCCTTTGACAGGTCGCCCTCGCCGTCCGAAGGGGTCGGTGGAACCGTGGCAGAATCGTCGCTGGTAGACTGACAGTGGTCGCAGCGCGCTTGAACCAAGCACCACCGTGTTTAGCCTTTGTGTGCCCACGTCTAGGATGAGGAGCACAAACCGGAACGCGTCGAGGGCCAATGGGCAGACATTCCGGGGCTAGCATGAAAGCGAGGTGTTTCAGCGAGGGACCAGAGGAGGTTCCTGTGTCCTTGAAGGACTCTTAGACGCAGGGTGACGGGAAATGTGTTTATGGTTCTGAGCCGACTACGTGCTTTGACGACGGGAATTACTGACAGGGCTGATATTGCCACAGCGGACGGAATATGGGGAGAGCTTTTGCCAATCGCCCGGCAAGGTGCAGCGTTCGAGGCACATGGGTCTTGCTTGAAGAGGGTATGTAGTGCCAGGACGTGGTCATAAGGCCCTCCTCGATATATAAAGCGCCCGGGTGGCGTCAGAAAAGGTATGTACGGGGTCGCACAACGGCTGGGATCAATGAGAGGGGTGCTCTCATGTCTAATCCACAGAGGAGTGAGTCTGAATATAGTCGGAACATGTGTAGCGCGGCTCGAGGCCCGCAGAGAGGAGGGCTACGTTCGTTCCTCCGAATCTCGACCAGGCTCATGCTTGAGCGGACGCTAAAGTCGCCGGCGGTGAAGAGATGCTGATGAAGACGGAGCTGACAGCGGGCTGGTGGAGCTGGTTGGGATGAGGGAGTGCAGGGACAAGGGGTGAGGGACGTCCCGGGACTATAGCGACTTGTAGTAGGAATCAGCACGACAGACACAAAGTTTGAGACCGCTTTAGCTTCAGCATTATTCAATGATAATCTCAAGGGCAAGAATAATAACGAATCTTCGCAGAAGTGCTCGTGCTCCAAGCCGCAGCCGTCGATAGAGTAGCCAACCAACAGCGGGTCGGCTCAAAACGCCACGGGATCGGCTTCGACTATTGGCATGCACTGTCAATTTCCCAGGCGAGCAAGTCGTCCAGTCCCTGTCGTCGCTCTGCCGGGCGTACGAATATGGAGAAGGACAAGGGGTGGGGATGATGAGGCCCGAGTGTCTTGCTTCCTGCGTTTTGCTTCTTGCATGTCCGGGCATGTCGTGCAGTATACGGCGTCTCGGTAGGCATGAATCTGGAGTAGCAGCCACTCACGGTCGAGCTATTCCCGGGCAGGAGAGTGATGTGCATGTCTGTCGCGACTGCGTGGACTGTGGGAAAGGACATACAGCTCGTCGTGGAAGTTGTGCTTGGTGGCGACGAATAGTGACTCCTGGGCGGTGTTCCTGGCACAAGTACCATTCAGTAGTGTCTAGCTGTACTGTATAGCAGCAGTAGCTCGAACAGATACATACTTTGTCTCTCCCTCCCCCCTGTCGGCGCCGAGAGCGAGCAGCTTCGTTCTAGCAGACATCTAGCCGACTTGCTGCTAGCGCCCTTGTCGTCTCCCTCCGACCAGATCCCCATCCTCGCTCCCAACGGCCTGGGGCGTGTTTCATGCCTTCGTCTGCCAGACCTGCGCTCCGCTCCATCCTCCAGCGAGTCTTGCACGTCTTGCACGCCCTGTCCTGACCGACTTCCGTCACCATCACCTTTCGCGTTTCCAGTTGCCCGCCACTGGCCAGCTGCTGCGCCTGCGAGCCATTGGACAGAGTTCAAGCGTCCCGGCAGCTCGGCTGGCTGCATGCCCATGCCACCTTCGTCGGAACTACTCTGCATGTCACGATAACTACACAACCCTTTGCGACCCTCGACATACTGCATCTCCCATCTCTGTCGAGCTATACAGCATCGTTTTTGGAGGATTCTCGCCGCCCATGAGGTCGTGAACAGAAAGAGCCTGGAGGTCATTTGGTATCGCCATCGGCAGTGCTATATTACAAAGCACGGCCCGCCGGCGAGATGGACTTGGACTCGCCTCTCGACACGGACGAGCTCGTCTTCCCGTGCAAAGGCTGCGGGGAGATTCTGGAGGAAGGAAAGGCCTTCGAGCTCGGTAAGGCGACTGCGCGCATATACCGGCCCACTGACTGCCTGCCCGACTGACTGACTGACTTGTATATAGCTGGACACCGATGGCATCTCGAGTGCTTCAAATGCAACACCTGCGGAACCATCCTCGACTCGGACGCTAACCTCCTCCTCCTCGGCGATGGCTCACTCATATGCAACAACTGCACGTACAGCTGCAGTGCTTGTGGAAACAAGATACAAGACCTCGCCATCCTCACCGGCGACCAGGCCTACTGCGCAGGCTGCTTTCGATGTCGGAACTGTAAGAAAAAGATTGAGAACCTGCGATATGCGCGTACCAGTCAGGGCATGTTCTGCATGGACTGCCACGATGCGCTCATGGCAAGACGGCGGAAAAAGACTAAGAATGCCGCCCAGCGCCTGAAGCAGCAGAACAGCAACGCCATGCTGTTGGACAAGAGCCTGCCCAGCCTGCCGCCCAGCGCTGTGATGGAGCACCCATTTTCACCGGATAGCGATCGCCACTTCTCCAGTCCCAGTACGCCCACCGAACTGCCAGCCGAGCCAATACCACAGCGCAAACCGCCTTCACGATCCGTCGCTCACGAGGTATCGCACGAGATCCAAGAGCTGGACGCTAGTGGTCCGTCGCGGGATCGTGATGACAAGGGCCCGGGCGACAAGTACCCCGACGCGTTGAGCGTGCCGAGTCGTAAATCGAATCGCAACTCGACCGTCTCAGATGCCTCTGACACTGGTGATGGCTTCTTCATTCCCATGACTCTGGATCCTAGCATCGTTCCCACGCCGCCGATCTTGTCGGCAAACGACGATGGTGTCGCATCTGAAAAGGAAAATCAACCGCCAGGAGCGCTTTCGTCAGATTATTTTTCCAGGAAAGCAACCGATTCGAGGAGGCCAACGCAAGATCTGCGGAAAGATCCACTGCAGCGATCAGACTCCCGTTCCGGCTCTCACCCCACAAGCCCTCGCGCCTCTTATAAGGAAAGTGGTCGTAAGGATAGTGAATCCAGACTGGACATTCTGGGTACTGTACAGCCACGTAGATCCGGCGAACGTGATCGCTCGCGGGATCCGTCACCGCTAAATCCGAGAAGTGACTCGCGCGCAGATTCGGAAAAGGAGCGATTCAGACTACAAGAGGCGCCCGCATCGAAGAAGAAAGGTCCGTCTGCCAAGGAGACAATCTTTGGTGGCTCATCACAAGTCACTTCACCAAATGATGATGACGCATCGTACAGGCGTCCTTCCGCTGCCGTGACACCGCAGAGTGAAGTGCCATCCACAAACATGCGCACCTCCAGCGATGCTAAGCGCAGCTCTGGGCAGAATCAAGTCCAGAGCTTGCCAAAGCGCGGCGATTCTCTGCAAGCTGGCAAGGCTAACTCGCATCAGACAATCGCAAGGAAAGAAGTTGGCAGCCGCACCGCCCCCAGGAGCGACAACAGAAGCGAACCATCTTCAGCACAGTTCGGACCGGGCGGCAAGCCAGATCTTGACTCGCCTTCATCAACTTACACGCCTTTGCCTGGCTTGAATGGTGGCCGCGTAATCAGCAAGCCTATGGAATCTCCGCTGTCTAAGAGCTTCATGGATGTGCCGTCGCGATCTGAGAGAAGAGCAGGCCCTACCAGCGCGGGCACAGATTCTTTCACGTCTCCCAGAGAAGCTCCCGAGAAACCAAAGCACCAGAGAGGCAAGAGCGGCAGCATCAGCACAATACGCTCTGGCGAACCCACCGACACATCCCCCAACAACACGCGAGTTCAAGCAAGCGATGTCTCGAGCACAGATGAAAGAGGCGGAGACGGGGAGGAAGGGCACTCATTCCTCAAGCGCGTTTCCAACAGTGTCCGTCATGCCAGGAGCCATAGCGACAGAACAATTGCCAGGAATTCCAGAGACAAAAAGGGGCTTTGGCCTCAGACCCCTAACGGAGCGTCTGCCACTGCCGATCTTCTTGGCTTGAGCCCGTCCATCGGCTCGCCTGACTCTTCGACGGGCGTCGACTGGTATAGGAGTGCTCTTAGAAAAGCACAACAAGATCTTACCGAGCGGGATGAGGAGATTCAGAAACTCAAGGATGCCATGAACGGGAAGACGACGATCAAGCAGATGAACACTGAACTTAGGGAGAAGCGTTCTACAATGGTCGTCCTGGATACCCAAAAGGAAATTGTGGTGAGAGAACTCGAGGTGCTTACGGATCACATCGCAGCCTCGAAGAAGAACGGCGAATCCTTGGACACATCCAAGCTTTCAGATGTCGTATTACGGGACTTTGCCGACTCTTTGCAACGCCTTAAGGATTCTTTCGCACCCCAGATCGAGGAGCTCCTGGAGAAGAGGACCAATATCGAGCAGGAGACTCGCGAACTCGCCGTTAAGCGGGATCGTGTCATGACCGAGTTTGAGACTCTCTCCATCAAGAACGCCCAGTTGACAGAGATGAACAACAGCATCATCCAGAACAATGTGGCACTCCAGAATGCTCAACAGCCGAACCAAGGACTCGGCATTTACCAAGCACAAGACAGCCGTGCGACCTCGGTCGGAGGCAGTACCATGCGGAACGACTCTCATATCAGTGGGGCGACCATTGTCAATGAACTGAACCACGAAGAACCGATAGTGATGGCACCAAAGGTTGTCGACGTTCGCAAGGGCCAGGTCAAGAAGTTCAACTGGAAGAAGGGTGGCATAGTCGCAAAGACAGTTGGAAAGGGCCTCAAAGATGCATTCTCTTCCGATCGAAACCAACAAATACCCATGGATGGAATCTCACAAAATCTCGAAGGCACACCTTATGGATCGGTACAGTCTGGGTCTTATCCTTCCACGACATTGCCGAAGGACCACCGGATCGGTGACCTCCAAACGGACAGAGCTGCCACTTTCGGATTATTCAATCAACAAAAGGGCCGGGCCCCGACACCACAGCAAGGGCGTACTACACCGCTGCAAGGTGGTGTGGGCGCTCCTCCTCAAGAACATGCCAGCGTACTGTATGGGTCTGATCTTCAAGCACGGGCTGATTTCGAGGGCGTCTCGATACCCGGTGTAATCGTCCGTTGTATACAGGAAGTACAATCCCGGGGTATGGATGTTGAAGGTATCTATCGTAAATCCGGGGGAAGTGGCCAAATCCAAGAAGTTAAGGACGGGTTTACGCGCGACAACAACTACGACATTTCCGACAACGACCTAGACATCCATGCGGTGACATCTGCCCTGAAGCAATATTTCAGGAAGCTACCGAATCCCTTGATCACTTTCGAAGTCTATGACAAGCTGCTCGCCACCGCTCCTGGCGCACCCGTCCAGCCTACAATGGGCGGGGGCATGAAAGGAGGTGAGAATGGCGGCGGAGCTGAAAAGTACACAAAGGAAGACCGAATCGAGAGGACCAAGGCTGCCATCGCCGACCTGCCGAAGGCTCACCGAGCGACTTTGGAGTTCTTGATCTGGCATCTTGACAAGGTTGTCAAGCTGGAAAAGGTCAACCTGATGACGAGCCTGAATTGCGCGGTGGTCTTTGCGCCAACCATCATGCGTCCGTTGGATATTGTCCGCGAGATGACAGATACCGCCAGCAAGACTGATGTCGTTCGGTTCTTGATCCAGCATTGCGAGAGCATCTTTCTGACGGGCTGAGCAAAGGAGACGGACGTGCCAGCAGTCACGAAGTCTTGTTGAATTAGATTGGGGCGGAAAAAATTCGCCGACTATTGGCTACGGCTGACTCATGTTACGATATTATAGCCGTGTGCTGCAAGCAAGTGCTTTTTGCTGAGGACGATACCGGCAGCGTCACCAATTTCTGCAAGTGTGTCTTTTTCGCAAGCGCAGCCATGGGTATTCTACTAATCAGGGGAAGACTTCTGAGATGAACGATGCCGGGAAACCCAGGGCATTTCGTCTTTGTTTTTGTGCGTTCATAGCGAGTGCCGGCTTTGTTTCCATAGGCGCGTACCAGAGATATCATAGCCTCGAGTAGCGATGCTGTTTCTTGAATCAAGATTGAAGAGTGAACAGCCGATATAAAATGAGCACGTCAGGCCTCTTCATCGTGATCCAAACTACCTGAATTGCATTTCAGCATCCACGTATGATGCCGATGTCGCAGTGTAATCGCGTGTTGTTGTCCTCAGCACTAGGTGCTCATCCGCTATCTGCTACATTTAGTCTCTTTGCAAGGGTCGTGAACTTGTTGTCTTGCGTCAAATCCAGTAAGCCCCGCGGAGTTGTCACGCCATTGCATCCCACTCGAACTCCACCGCCTTCATAACCTACTCGGAGTCCGAGAATCAGATTTGACTCATACAAGATCTCACCACAACCCACAAGACCATTCCAAACAGCACGTCCCTAGAAGTGCTCTCTGACGCCCAGATAAACAACTCTTCAATTTCCGCATAGCCGTCCATCTTGTTTCAAAAGAAAAGAAAAGCCCCACAAATAATTGCAACCTCCACCCCCAGGAAAGAAAAGAAACCTTGCAGACTTGCCCTGCCCTGCCTTACCCTGTCCTCTTTCTAAATCTTGCCGTCCAAAGGGGAAAAAAAAAGAAAAAAGAATGGCCAACATCGTCCCCCCCTTCACCGCCGAATCCGCCCACGCCAAAGTCAAAGCCGCCCAAACCCTCTGGAACAGCCGGGATCCCTCGAAGATCTACCGGGCCTACACGCCGGACAGCATCTGGCGGAACCGGTCCACCTTCTTCCGGGGCCACGACGCCATCGTCGGGTTCCTGACCGCCAAGTGGGCGCGCGAGCGGGACTACGTCTTGCGCAAGGAGCTGTTTGCGTTTGCGGAGGATAGGATTGCGGTGCAGTTTTGGTACGAGTATTGGGATGCGGAGGAGAGTGAGGCCCAAGGAAAGGGAGAGGGGAAGAAGGTTTGGAAGAGGTGTTATGGGTTGGAGGATTGGACTTTTGATGCACAGGGGAAAATGAGGAAGAGGATGATGAGTGGGAATGATGTGGTGATTGAGGAGGGGGAGAGGTGGTTTCGGGAAGGGGTTGATGTTGATGGGGTGGAGATTGGTGAGGCGCATTGGTGAATGATGGTGGTGCTTTAGTTCTCAGATGATCTATTTAATGTGTGCTGGGTGTGTAATCAACTGGTCCACGTTTTGTCATCACTTCATATGTTGCCCACATTGATGCTTCATCATCCAATCCCCCATTCTACTCTATCACTTCCACTTGCACTATCGCTTTGCCTCGTCCATCTTCTTTTTGCCCGGCACCCATACCAAGCATGTACCCTTCTCCATCCTGATACCCTCCGCCGCATTTACCCTCAAAGTCTCCTTGAATCCCAGATCATTAACCTTGACAACAGGCGCGATCCAAGCATCCTGCACCAAAGGCAACAACGTGAACTTGACAGCCGCACGACTGAACGGCGTCAATTGCAAGCTCATAGCCTTCGGTCCAGCGAACGCAAATTGATCGCTTGCCTCCATCGTGACCCCGAACGTCAGTATAAAGTCCGACGGGTTCTCCAGCATATAGGCCATATGAACGACCGGTGTCGGTGGTGATGTTCCGGAGAGCGAAGACACGCGAGCGGAAGCGAGGGCACGTGGCTTTGCAAAGTCGAAGGCGATGGGTGGAGCGGGGATGACTGTGATGGTGGCAGGGTGATCGGTTGACTGAGCGGATTTGCGTCGCCAGGTGATAGCTAGCGAAAGCGGAACGAGCGCTTGGGATCTATCGTCGAGATCGTGTTTCTGGGCATTGATGCAGAACTTCCGGTCGAGTGCCCCATTCGGCTGTACGTCAACTGTGGACTCTGCGTCTGCGGCTTCGATGGTGCAGACGACACTGGAGTCACCCTCTCCGTCCTGCCGTAGCTCGACGTGGTCGACAGCGACAACCTCTTTGGTGAAACTGACAAGCTTCGCGACAACGAAGGAACGCTGTGTAATGCCTGCGGGTCCAGAGCCTTTGGGTAGCTCAAAATACGATGGCCATTGAGCGGGATGAATTCCGAGTGAGGATTCGTAGTTGGCTTCGAAGGGCCTCGCAAAGACGAGAGTTTGCCTAGCGGACTTGGTGATGATGGTGTTTGGCTTGCTAGCTAGTGTGTAAACGGCTTCCACATCCACAACCACATCGGTCATCTCTGCAAGCCGTTCAATGGAGAAAACAACATTGTGAGTAGCAGCAGCCTCCATAGTGCCGAGGTCTCTTTGCGGGAGCACAACGCCCGTTTCGCCTACCAGGACGCTGCTCCCACGTTTGGTGTCGATCCAGTGGATTGCGGCGGCAAGATTGGGATTGAGCAGATGCACTTTGAGTCGAACGTCGGCCTGCTCTGATTCTGCATTGATTGTCTTGATCGTCACAGTGGCCTTCTCGTCAGTATAGTAGACCTGCTGATGGTCTGGGAAAGCGACATCAAGTTTCGGTGGCCTTGGCTTGACATCAATGTTGCGATAACGGTCGAAGTACAACGGATGCCGTGAGAAGCGTCCGCCATCCTCAGGGATCCACCAGTGAAGTGGACGACGTGTGGGCTCCGCGAGCGTTTGCGATATCTTGAGACTGAAGTCATCGTGGTTCACAGCGCTGAGAATCGAGGTGACAGCCAGAGGCTGCGCTTCTGTAGGCACAATGCTGAACTGGTATGCATTTTTGCGATTCGGATCAAGCCTGAGGTCGGCTTTGCCTAGCCACGGTACATCTGCTGTGCCAGCCTGGAGTTCGACCTTCTGAAAAAGCTTCGGCCTGCGTGGATCTGTGCCTGAGAGCGATACTGTGCCCGGGTCGTGCTGTAATCTGACTTTCGGTATGCTGCTGCCGGTGAACTCGACATCCACGTGCGCGAGGGTCAAAATTCCCGCCTTCGCATGGAAGTGGGATTTCAAGATCAGTTGACATTGGAGAGCCTCGCCAACGCAAGCGTTAAAGTCGCCAAATGTGAAGGAAGCAGCGATGACTGGGACGCCAGCGTTCGTTTCTATCGCCAGATCAGGCTTCATTGGAAGGTCGAGAGCCCTGATTGGGCCCGACAGCTCCGGACGCTGTTCGGCTGTGAGAGACAGCCAAGAGCTCTGGAGCTGCCAATTGGCGAGCAACAGCAGTTTGTCGTCTTTCAAATGCGTCGCAACTTCGGAAGTAAGTGTTAAAACATCCTGCCAGAGTTGCCACCATCTGTCTCTGACATAGCTTGAGGTTTCAATGATGGGCCCGAGCAACGAGGCTGCTTCTTCCCATTCGCCACGGTCTGCGAACTCTCTGATATTGTACAATTTGAGCCTCTCTGCTTTTCGCTCCTCTTGCCTCTCTTCTGTAGCTTCAATAGCTTTGCCAAAAGCATCGATAATGATTGTGCTGTGAACTCCTGTTTTGGCGATGCTCTGCGAATATTCCAGATGAGGATCCGCTACCATATAGTTGTCATAAAGATGAGATCTACTCGCTAGCGAAGAAGCTGGCGATTCTCCTGGAGGTCTTCGGTTTTCGACAGGCATCGATTGTGCGAGAGTGCGCCGAGATTGTGATCGCTGGGCTGATCTAGCATACCAGTAGCCTGGATGGTGTAGATGATCCCATGGCGATACCGAGGCTTCCTTTGTAGGATTCAGTGTGCGCTCCGCAGGAGCAAATATGTTCGGTATCACACCTGGCACTTCTCGTGCTGGCTTTGGTACCTGAAAATACGGGATTTCGACTCGTTCTATCAGCTGCGCCATGACTCTAGACCAAGTAGCCTCCCAAGCCTGCCATGCGTAGGTGTTTGACCCTTTGCCTTTCTTGTCGATAATTTCCTGCATCCGATACTTGTGATTGCTCCAAGACTGAGCCGCGGCGGTCGTTTGGTTAGTCCATAACAAACAACGTAGGATTCTGATTGCAAGGACGTCTGCAAGCATGCGAGCCTCGTTGAATCGCGGTGACCAGTTTGAGGTGCCTTCAAAGACATCTCCGTCCATTAGGTCTTCGTATGCCTGTTCATAATTCCGTTCTGCAGCGCCCATTTCGCCGCGAAATTCTGCAAATACGCCCAGCTTGACCTCGTATCGGACATTCCATCCGCGTGCAGATAGTGTCTGCGATGTTCCGGAGGACGGAGGTACGGTTGGCTGCGGTATGCTTCCACGGTTCTTCTTTCTTCGTGCGTGCTTTGATAAATCCCGGTAGTATTCTATGCAAGCTGGGTGAATGTTGGAGAGCAAAGACCCGGCAAATGCGCGAGTCTCATCCACTGACAATCCTCCAGGCATGTAGAGTAAGGTTTCGGTATCCAAGTCTGTCGAGCGTCGAATATTGCCGAGTCTTTCCACGACGGTGGAAACAGGCGCTGCTTCTTCACAGACTAGCACAACAACAATGCGACTGGCGTACTTGGTCTCTGCTTTCCTGTCTCTAAGCTGGTTGATCTGTGATTTCAATGCGTTGTCCTCCAGTGTACTTCGTGAGGGATCAACCGTAAAGCTAAAGAAGCAGATGATGGCAGATGGAACCAAGGTCTGGTGCTTGGAGGCCCACAAGGGTGAAAGAATGCCATCAGGATATAAATTCGAAGATGGGGTCAGTGGTGATATCGGAGAGTGCAATATAAGTTGCCAGCTCGACGGCAGATCGTCGAGTTCCGATTGAGCTGGTGGCGGTGCTTTGTGGGGTGGAAATGTCAAGGTCTACATTTGTGATTGTCAGCACAACCGACACAAGGCCATGCCACTCGACCCTTTTCTACTTACTCGACCGACGTTACGATACGTAAAGCTCATTGATCCCATTTCGCCTGGTCCAGGTCTGCTGTTCCACGGAGCGTTCCTAGCGTCGAGGTCGCGAAAAGCCTGACGAAGAGCATCTGCCGCGGGCCCCTCGACTGGCGCAAGATCGGAGGTGAAGGAATGTCCATTCTCGTGGAATCCTGGAAATCGATCCTCATCGTCAGCTCCTTGAGATTCTGATGGCGTCTCGAGACCAAACAATGTCACCAGTGGGACGTTGTGAGCGACATAGTGGTGTGGGTAGGAATCCATGACGGCCGTCTGCGTAGGAAGGTCGTCATCAAAGTAAGGATGGTTGAAATGGCCGTGAGTATCAAGAAGTCTTTGCAGAGATGAGCACAGCAGATATTGCCTAGTGCATGTTGATACAATATGAATGACTTTCGTAGTGGCACGCGGGCCAGTATCAGGTCCGCTTTCAGGGCGATCTGCCAGCGAATAGTGACATGCAACGCCAGAGAGCCTATGGATCGTCCTAAGTTGGGTCGATCTGAAGAGGGCTACTTGAGAGGTTTGCAATTGGCTTTATGATATTTCGTACGCTCATGTCAACACAGGTGCGTTGTTGTGCAGAACTCTACGCTAGGCTTGTGGTATCTACTGGACAGCCAAGAGGTGCATTCAGCAGGGATAAGCGTTTCCACCGCAGCCCACAAAGCTGAAACAAGCTCTGCACAAGACACACGGACCAGTACGTCGATCGATCATGTCTCAGGAACTCTCATCCAGCCCCAGACATGGACCACATTCGCAGACACGAGCTGCATATCTAGCCTGCTCACAATGGTGGCGGCCCGTCGCGGCCACGGTCTGGCCAGCACAGGATCAAGTGTCGAGGTGGAACTCGGCTGATGTGCCGCTGCCGCGAAAAGGAGACGAAATACTCTGATCACTTGCACGCTGCCGGCTTCTGCCACCAGCCCGCCATCATGCAAAGCCACCTTCTCGCCCCCCGGCGCATCTGACCACTCTCGTTGAAGCTCACTGAAGCCATATCTGCCATCTCTTTGCTCTGACTGCAGCCTCTCCTTCTCTCGTTTGTCTTCCCTACCTGTTGATCATCCCGAACGTGTCTTCGCGAGTGTACTGACTTGGCATATCGTACCCAATGGTAAGACTCCATCGAGTCTACATAGGCTTACGCCTTGTCCCACCTCGGACTGGACTGACCTCTGAGCTAGGGTTGCTGTACGTCACGCCCTGGTGGCGAGGACAACGAGCAACAGCTTGTCGCACTCCCCACCAGCTACACGGCTGCTTCATCTCACGGCCAGAATCAGTCGTACCTCGCGAATCCTAATCGCCCCGCCTCATCATCCCACTCCGTCGCCACCTCTACGGGGACACGCCCGCCAGTGCCACTCGACCAGCATTTCAACGCGCCTTTGCGACCACATGTATGGCAGGCAAAGCCCAGAAAGCCGTGGAAAAGATCGCAATGGGTGAAGAAGCGCGAGGAGTTCTTCGACACACGAGTCACAAATCGAGCTGAGATCTGGGCATGTCTGAAGACTGTGGTCGAATTGCTGGATCAAGCACAAGTCGAAACAGCGCAAGGCATTTTGGATGCGAGCGAGATCACACTACCTACTGGAGATCTGGTGGATGGAGCCTACGACAAGTTTGGCAACCTATACCAGCTTCCACCCTTTGCCATTTCTGCGCCGACGAATCTGTTGGAAGACCACGATGCGAAGGCTGTGAAAGAGGAGGTAGATACCAGTGCGATCACGGATTCGGGGACGACGGAAGCTATAATATCTCAGAAGGGCAAGAAAGCTGCAGCCGACACCGTCGAGGTCAAGGCAAGATTGAGCGACCGAGGTCGGGATGTGATTGTGACAGTGGGCAAAGATGACACAACGAAATCACTCATATCTGCCGTCGCTGTTAGCGCAGGATTGCCACAAGACAAGGTACGAATCGCATACATGGGCAAAGTGCTCAAGCCAAACAAGGGCTTCGTGGCTCAGGGCTGGCAGTCAGGGCACGTTGTCAATGCATTGGTCGCTCCGTGAGCCAATTTAGTTGTGCACGGGCCGTGTAAGAATATCGGGGAAGTCCATAATTGACGGATGTGGAACGTATCTACTGCATCACTGGAGGCGTTTTTGGCGTGCGCTTGGAGCTTGGGTCACGGACAAATCATGCGACAGCACGATGGAAAGGTGTTCCGGCATCACACTGTTATATGACTTTCTTTTACCGACGGGGGCGGTACGTCGGCGCTCTTTGCAGCTAGTAGCTAGCTCAAAGGAGGCACATTGAAGGAAGAAGAATTGCTATTCAAGTTCACGGTCTATCAATCTTCCAATAACGTCTCTCAGCAGCCTCAATGAATCTTTTTTGGCGCATAACGTTCCGGCAGAGTGTCATTTTCTGCAATCGATTCTTACAAGGTGTTACAATTATATGACTGAGATGAATGTTGCAGTGGAGTGCATGAATCCAACCTCCTTTCTTCAAACATGCTTTGTTTTATGCACAACAAGACCCTTTCGTGAGTCTACTGCGGACCTTGGCGACATATCATTCCCTGAAGATGCTTTGAAAAGCTTCTTACCCTTGGCCGTTGAACGGAACGCTGTCCAGTGAAAGCCCGCGGGGCCTTCTACTATGCGAAGCCCACGATCAAATCTAGCGCGATCTCTGATACCAACTCGAAACAATCAAAGTGGATCGGACTAGCACAATATCCAGGTAACAGAGGTTCAGCATGCATACAGATGAAGCCAACACAGGTTGTAATCAGCGAATAGTCTGCAAGCAGGAGAAGCGACGGAGGAAGAGAGTCTAGCGTGAGGTCAAAAGCATGGTGGGCAGGGATACTGTAGCTGAT
>UYJD01000002.1:2669983-2724799 GCA_900618795.1 Cyanodermella asteris
CTTGACGCCGACCTTCACTGGTCGCCTACACAGTCAACCAACCCGTGCCCGCGTTACACATGGATCGGGTATGAATAGAGGCTCAAATGTAGGACTCGAGAGGCACGAGGGTCGATAGACCTGGTGGGTGGGGCCGGACAAGGCATAAACCGGGAGCGTCAGTGTATGAGATGGACAGGGAGCAGGATGCACGATGGGTGTTGTGGTAGATGGAATATATCGGCTGATGTAATGTCTGGCTGGCGGGTACAACGCGCTTGTGGACGGCAGGCTGATCCCGACGATATCCATTGCCATGTACTTATGGGCGTAGTGCAGCGATCAGAAACGGTTTCAGCAGCCGATGTTTCTGTTCGTGGTTAATGTCGCCGGAGATGCCGTGGTCATGGAGTATCACCGCAAGTCGTGACCGCGCTCCTATATATAGACGCAAGACCGCCAGGGGATTCATCAGAATCCAGTCACTCCATGAAGCGCCGCAGTCCAGATTGGCATCTTTTTGTTTAGACGAAACAGATCGTACAACGATGGCACTTAATCACGCTCGATGCATTCGCAGCTGCCAACCAGTAATGCGTGGTCTTTCGCATGATGACATGCATTAGGGCGGAAAGTCATGCATCGAACAGTTCATCGTGCATTAGCTGAACAAGACCGACCCCGCCGTATGAGGTGGGCTACTAAAGCTCCGCAAAAATATAAGGCGCGTACTTCATGTCATGATCCAGAAGTCTTTTACCCATCTCCTCATCTCAACATGGATTCTGAAGAGCTTTTGGATTGGGAGGTGGACATCGTTCCGGATGGCAACCTTGTCCTTGTACTCACCAATTTCTCCTGCTATGGCGGTGACGCATTGCAAGCCCTCGATGAAGCATTGCTTTCTAAGGCGAACAAGACGTCGGATAACACAGAGCCGGTGTGCACCACTGATCCAGATGTCATCCAACGGCCAAAATCAGGCGGGACCGCACGGGAACCTCTCTGGGGTTCCGACAGAGTTCGAAGCACGACTATATCCCCCGAGCGCGAGTCGCCTTCAGTCCGCGTTCGGATTGCTGCTGATCATTTCAGCCGATTGTCTCCTGTTTTCCGGCTGTTTCTTAATCCTAGCGGCGACACCGGTAATCTACTTTCCAAGGTGGGACAAGCCAGTCTTGCTCTTCCCGATGATGACGCAGCGGCCATGATCATAATTCTTCTGATTCTTTTTAACATACCGCAAGAGGTTGCTCGGAAAGTGATTTTGTCGCTGTTGGGTGCGATATGCGTCCTTATCGACAAGTACGAGCTTCAAGGTCCTCTCAGCCTCCATACCGAGGTCTGGTACAAATCCTTGAGCAAAAGTATCCCGACAAGGACGAGTGAAGAACTCACTACGTGGCTCTGCATTACACACGTTCTCGGCAACCAGGAAGCTGTCGATCAACTCACCAATGTCGCCAAGCAATATGCTCAACGGCCCTTAGACGTTACGATGTTGCCGATTCCCCAGCGCATTTCCGGTGACCATCTATTCCCGCGCTATATATTAATGCATCTTAAGCTGACAGTCGTATAGATTCTATCGAGCTGTTTCGTCTACAAACCCTGTCCGACCTCAGAGCTGTCTTCACGGATCTAATTGACCAGTACAAAAGCAAGAGACGCACCTGTACAAGTGGCAATTTCGGCTGTGATTGTGTCCAATTAGGCGCTCTCGAGCTCAATCTATCGCTGTTACCATCGTTTGCCACCGATGATTTTCACGGAGTATCGGTCGACGAAACTATCTCGGAAATCAAACGAATGATTTGGCCCCGCTACACTAGTGCATCGGGATGGGACAGCTGCAGCCGTAATTGCAGTGCTGTATCTGAGGTGAACCAGAAAATGGAAACGATCATCTGCAGCCTGAACAAGTGAAAGCAACAACCTCATCCCGGGCACCGGCTCGATTTCGGACAGCATCGTAGGCTACTGATTGCATTCTTTCAGCAGTATCTAATGCCGCTCAGGCGAGAACCCGCCAGTGTCATTATTTTCGGTAGCGATGGACAAAGCAAGAACACGCTACTTGGCCCAGATTTATAAATCGTGGAATGACCACTTCATGATAGCCACTACTGGCGAGCCCGCTCCTTGTCCATTTTCGGCATGGTGCGGGATCAGGAAGCAGGCATATGGCTCCCAGTATGCGAAAGAACCATGGGTCCCGGATTCAGAGCTTTAGCCAGGCAATCGCACTAGGCGACTATTGCTGTGACGGCTAGCCTGTGCGCCAGTGGTTCTTCCATTATTGGGCTTTGGAGCACCAAAAAAATTATTTTCTCTCAGACAAGCAAAGGCAGACCAGTTCCTTGCTGGATTACTCAAGAAGGCTCTGAGGTCTAAACGTGGCCTGACGAACATGCGCCTCAGGCAGAACGGTGGCCAAATTGCAGTCCTCGAATGCCCATCGATCACTGAAGGGACATGCGTTAAGCTTCGTGCGGCGAATGTGGTATCCTCGCGAGGCGACGGACAGCTCATGGGCTTCGGCCAACGTTGTGTGAGACCAGTGTCGGGTGCACCTATCAGGAACGAATCAAAATGATAATCGATGCTGTCGTCAAGACGCGGCTACCGCTCCGAGTATCGCCAGAAGGTTAGATTCAGGTTGAGCTCTAGATAAGGTATAATATGCAGCACCTCGTTCCTATGCTAGGCAACGTGCCTACCCATCCACATGCTTGGTCTCGTCTCCTTCAGTACTCTGCTTCGCCATTCCCAGCTCATCGCATTTGCACCGTAGAAAACATCCGTGACCCTGCATATCCATACGCAATAATGCTTTGAACATCGATATCCTCCTTACCCGGAGGTGCCCAAAGCTTGAAAAGTATATACCGACCCGACCTACGATATCGTCAGTGGAAATCCACACATTGAAAGGGAAGGAAACTTACACCGGCGGCGAGAATTCCAGAGCAACGCTATGGCTGCTCTGCTTAATGAAGAAATGCGCATGAGGCTTCATCACCTGGTCCCCAACCGCACCCGTACCCATATCCGATCGCTTCACCTTATTCGGCACCCATTCGACTTTGCGCGGTCGACTCAGCCTGCTGCCATGCCGTCTCTCGGCTCGTCTGAGCTGCCGCCCATCTCCAAACAGCGGGTATTCGTCATTCGGCTCCATGCGCATTGAAGGAAGGGCAGCGTTTTCTGCGGCGCGCACAGCCATTTGTACCTGCACGTCTTCGTCTGACTCTTCAGAATCCGTCTCTTGTTGTGAGGCTCGCACCTCGGCGATATTCCACGCGGCTTGGCCTGGTCTTTCCACATTGAAAGCGCGCGTCTGATGGAGGCCGTAGTCGCCTCGTCCGTCGCGTCGTGCTCGCAGGTCTGTTGCTGGGGGTCGACTCGGCCCGGTGGTGCGCTCAGCTTCGTTGGGCTCGGAGTCGTCTGGGTCGTCTGTTGTGGTAATCTGGAAGCCTTGTAGCGATGGAGTGATTGTGTTCTCGGTGCTTGCGGGAGGAGGGCTTGCCACTCGGCTTGCTTGGGCTACCGTCGAGACGCGTGCGGATCCGCCGTTGGGTTCTATCTGCTGCCATGAGTTGTGCCGTAGGAGTGCCGGGTTACGGCTGATCAGCTCCCTGAGTCGTGCTTCGGCGCTGTCGGGGTTATCGTAGACCGACTGTTGAGCTGCGTGTGTAATTTCCGGGTCTTCGTGGCCATGTATCGCTTGGTAGCGATCGTAGATTTCGTGTCGTGGCAATGTGTTGCGCCGTCGGGACTGGACTTCGGCCGTGGAGCGGGTGATCCGCACCAACTCTTCGAGCTGTTGCCGCATTCGTCTCTCTTCTGAAGATGTGGCAGCCACGCTGGAGCATGGGTCTGGAACAGCTGATTCCTTGACCAGGTCGTAGCGTTCAGTGCGGAAGTGCAGGTCATCGGCTCTCATGGACACAAAAACAAGACCTTCCTGAAGTCTGCTGGAAAACGAGTGTGAATTCTTGGGGTTCTTGATGACGAGCTTCGTCAGCGCAAATGGCGCTTCGCCGCGGTGCTTGATTATGATGTTGCACTTGGGCGTCTCCGAGCAATACGTGCTCTCGTTGTCGAGCAGAATGTTCTCCACCTGCAAATCACCCTTTTCGTACATTTGGTGCTCGCCACCGTCGCATGTCATGACTTGCATCTGCAGCTTGCCGGGCACAAACCGTCCTCGGTAGCCGTATTGCGGAATCTCCATCTGGCTGAGAGGGTCATGGTCCCTCTTCCTGCGTTTCCGCCGCGGTTCGCCATTGTTCTCCTCTGCGTCTCGATCGGCGTCGTCGGGCATGGGCGGCAGCGGCTCTCGTAATGCTGCATTCAGCGATTCGTTATGCTCTCCAAGTTGGTCGACTGCTTGCTGCACTGTCATGCCCTCGGGGTCGTGGTCTCCCCGTCGACTCATCCTGTGCCGTGCTAGAGTCGACATGGTTGCTGCTGACCCAACCTCACTCTGCTGGACAACCGGCACTGGTGGTGAGGTGCGTATATCTTCCGGTAGTGCATGTCCCGTACGATCGTAGTACTCGGTTCTGTCAATATTATTCCGCCGTAGCCTACGTTGCTGACGAGAGGGATCGGAGCGCCGTTCTCGAGTCGCTCGACTCGACGGGCCTGGCGGAGGATTCGACGTCGGCATATTTGCCGGAACAGAATTCTGATTGTTATCGGTCATAATATAGGAGCTTGCAGCAGTCCATCAGGGCTTAGTGTTGGGTCGACAAGCTGATACGTGAGCGGCGCCTGATTCACGATTGTGGCACATGAGGCTTTCTCTCGGACGTAAAGCTTTGTTCCGCTTTCAGGCTACTGTTTCTGAGATCTGCGAGACTCGGTGATCTAGAAGATGGGTGTTAAAAAATGAAGTGACCGTTGTTAGATTCCTTGTAAGAAACAAGATAGGTGCGAGGCAAGTAGTAGTCGCTGCTGTACCCCGTCAGCTGTGGCTCAGCCCCACCAAAGATGTCGTGGCGGTGTTCTCGCGCGCAAGCCATAACATGCCTGCCGTCCTTAAGTACTCTTCAGCAACTGCCTTCATCCAAGCTTCACTTCCATTCACGCCCTTCTCGGAATAGCTTCGTTCGGACGCCCTTATTGAGCTCATCGAGCTTATCAGATCGCATTTGGTTGTCTTACATCGTTGAATAAATATTCTTCGACAGCCAAGAAGCCACTACAAGTCATGGCCGACAGCGATGCCGTGCCTACAGTGGCTCCTCAAGAACCGCAAGCTCTCACACAAGCGGCGGAGCCCGATATCATCAGTGCAACAGCCCAGCAACTCCCCACACATTCTGTAGGAGCACCAGCACCAGCACCAGCGCCGACAACGACAACGACAACGACGACTCCATCTACAAACGGAACGCACGTACCGACCATGGCAGCAAACGGCCAAAGCATCAGTGCAGACGAGATTGCACTCTACGACAGGCAAATCCGTCTTTGGGGCGTCCAGGCACAGGAGAAGATCCGAACTGCGAATGTCCTGTTGTTCGGTCTACGCGGATTAGGCAACGAGATCGCCAAGAACTTGGTTCTGTCGGGCATTGGTTCTTTAACTGTGGTTGACGATCAGGTAGTGACAGAGGAGGATCTGGGTGCACAGTTTCTCGTCACTCAAGAAGATGTTGGCAAGAGCCGAGTGGAGGCAGCAAAGCCCCAGATTCAGGCCCTTAACCCCCGCGTCAAAGTTTTTACCAACAGCTCTTCTGTCCTGAGCCTTCTCCAGAATGTTCAGTTCTTCAGCGACTTTACCATCGTCATCGCAACGGACTTGACGGTGGACACCTTGCAGGCCATCAACTCGGTTTCTCGGTTGTGTGGCAAACCGTTCTATGCCGGTGCATCACATGGTCTCTATGGGTACGTTTTTGCCGACCTCATCCACCATACATTCATCATCGAACGTGAGAAGTCCAACATGGCGACAAATATCGGACCCGAGACACTCACGCGGAGCATTATCGGCACGACCACGAAGAAGGCAGACTCGGGCAAGATCATCGAGCTGGTCACAATGACAGAGCAGTACTCACCCCTGAGTGAAGTCATGGCAGCACTACTTCCAGCCGACCGTGTCAACAGCGCTCGGCGCCGGAAACAGATCACGCCGATATTATCCTTGATCAGGGCTTTGTGGCAGTTCCAAATCAACACGGCCAGACCATACCCCGACGAGAACGCGCGCGAGGACTTGGCAGCCTTCACTACGTTGGTCACGAATTGGCATAAGAATCTGTTCCGGTTGCCAGCAGAGACACTCAAACCGGAGACGATTAGGCAATTTGTCCAGGGGGTTGCCTGTGAAATCAGTCCGGTGTGCGCAATGCTGGGTGGAGTGCTCGCTCAAAATGTCATCAATGTTATCGGTCAGAACGAGCAACCTATCCAGAATCTCATGATCTGGGACAGCGACGAACTAAGTGGCGAGATATACGCAATGCATCCATTGAGCCCGGTCTTGATGTCTGATTTCGCGGGACCTGCAGCATTAGCGATGCCAGTGGCTCCTGCGAATGGACTGGTCACGAATGGGAATGGCACCGTAAATGGGGTTCAGTAGGCGCTAGGAAAAGCATTGAGGGTAATTGGCATTTGTTTAGCGTGGCGTTGGTGGTAGGCTTCTGGATTGTGGAGAAATTACGAACTCTGAGGAACTCCTCGTGGGGAGTATCTGAGAACTTGGCATTCCATTCGACCATTCGACTTGTACCAATATTGCCTCAAATCACGATGATAGAATCCGTCCTCACCGACCATACGAAGCATCTTGTTCTGGTCCCCTTTTGGTATTGGATTCATTTTCAAATATGAAGTAAGCGATCAAGCTGGAACATGATATATCGCGTTGACCAAAGACCTCAAAGACGTGTCGAGTATGTTCGTCTGTTCCAGGTTCGAAATTCTTGCGCTGGCTTGATGTGGCACAGCATGGTATGGAGAGCAAATCGGTATGCTTGCTCCGCGCCACGTGGAATGGCTGAATTAGGGCGAGAAAGAGGCGCCTCCGACAGCCATTCGCAGCCCACGAAACCAAGTTCGCAGTTCCAGCTCTATTGTGAACAAAGACGTGGAAAGCCACGACACGGCAGTCTGGCCGCGGCAGTACAATGAGAAATGGTACCTGATATGCCATTTTATGATCGTTGAGAAGCGGAGGTCAAAGATCGCAAAGCAAGGCGGGTAGTTGAAGGTCGTTGCGCAAGTCCTAGAATGTTTACTTGCGCTATCATCTTCAAATATACCTTAATGAACACTGCTCTAGGCACGTGTAAGAGGTGAGGGTAGTATACTTTACGATGAAATGTTAGGGGTTGCCATCCAAGCAGTTGAAGCAGGATATTGAGAGGTTCTCCCAGCCGTATGTGCGCCACGACTTTCGATTATGGGCCCTTGACAGCGGCATCAATAGCCTCAGCAGCCACGATCGCTAGCAAGCCCCCGAGAATTGGCGCAAGTGTGCATGCACGATATCCGGTCTCTTACCATAGTCGCCTGCATGTTGAAACCGGGATGGGGCCACTTTGCTCATCACGTGCACATCGAGATCTGTGTCACTGAGACCGAGTCGGTGTCTCACTGCGAAACCGCACCGGCAGCGATAAACCTGGTTGGCTGATCGGTGTTGTAGGAGCAGCGGTAATAATGCTGCAATGCGAAACGTAGCGCGGTCGCTCACGGGGCCGGCGGACGATGCAACGATTGGCTACCGGCGGACCGCACACGGCACAGAGTGGACGGCGTCGTCTCAAGTCGATTTCGAAGCATGGAAAAGGCTCTGGAAGCGGTCGCCGGGTCGCGTCACAGCTGGGATCAGTGGGAGGGATGCCAGTGGAGCTTTGTCGTGTCCTCGCTGTGGGCAGCGTTGGGTCGGCTGCCACACCGAGAGAGATATGAAGGTTGCAGAGCAGCAGGCCAGACGCGTAACGCAGGACAATCCTGACGTGATGTTGTGGATGGTGGAGGTCTGAATAGAGTCGGCTACTGCAAGCTGAAGCGATGGTGGTGTGGGAGAACATTTTTAGGCGACGACGGCAAACGCAGCAGTTTGTGTGTGTGCTTCTGTGCTTCTCGCATTGCGCGCCAAGGACCCGCGCGGGCATCAAGCGATTCAACCGGCGACGCCGCAACTCCGTCCATGCCTCTGCCCGTCTCCATCATTCTGTCCACCGTCGTCCTCCTCATCCTGCTTTGAAACCTCTCTTCGCCACACCTCCTCATCCATCGCCCTCTGGCCACCGCCACGGCATTTTTACAACGATCCGGGCTGTGCCTTGTCAGTGAGCTGGTCACTTCTCCGCCGTCACGTACAGCCCGCCGCAGCCGCCGGCCTCACCATAAGCCGCGAAACCATTGACTGCAACCTCCGCCTTACTCTGCTCAGCACTGCAGCTCGTTGCGTATCCTACAAGACCTTGTCGCCGTCTGCCCTGGAGTCCTTTCTTCCCAGCTTGAGCCACATCTCGCACCGAGGTCAGAGGCGGTTTCGGCCTTTGTCCGCCTAGACAAGGGAATCCTTCCACCAGCTTTCATTTCCATACTCAACCGGTCGCCGGTATTTGCTGGCGTTTTCTGTCAGTGATCAAACTAATCACATGCTTCTATAATCGCTGGCCTTGCTCCGAAAGATTCCAGGTTCACTCTCAGTTCACTGGGCCTGGCCTTTTCGATTCTCGGCTGGCTCGAGCTCGCTTTATAATTCAGCTCCTGCACCTACAGTCTTGATTCGCCATGCTTGCCTCAAAGCAGTCCGTAACGGGCATACCTGCGCAGCTGCAGCCTACCAGGGACTACACTGGTCTCCCTGGTAGCCGCCGGACGCCCCTCTCGGACACTGCGAACAGAGAACAGTTCGCCAGTCCAACCGAATCGGAATTTTCGGAATATTATGACACAAGCGACTCAGTCAAGTCGTGGGATGAGAAGCAGGTTGGAGACTGGTTGAGGTCTATAGGCTGTGCTGCGTATGCGCAGACATTCAAAGGTGGGTTCACCTTCATTTGGTCAGAACGAACAGTAATTGACATTTACAGACAATAATGTGAACGGCAGCAACCTGATAGAGTGTGACCAGGCGGTACTGAAAGAGATGGGAATCAAAAAGATTGGTGACAGGGTTCGCATATTCGTCGGCATCAAAGCGCTACGTACGAAATCAGGTTCGAATCAGAAGAAGCGCAACAGAGAGTCAATAGCGAACTTGGACAGATACACCTCCCTCGATACACCTTCTGCAATCTCACCACACAACACCACATACAGACCCCGCGATCGCTCCATCGGCAACAGCAAACGTTTTACAACCGCCCTCACTGCCACGTCACTCAACGGCTACGCCTACCCGTCACCCAAAGACGGAGGCCGCGTCGGAGCTAATGGTTACTTCAGCCAGCCCGCATCTGCAAAGACTGCCACGGGTCGCCGCCCAGAGACGCCCTCTGGCATGGCAAGCAAGCTGCCACCGGGCACGATTCGGGTCATCTACGGCGAACAGACCAAGATGTTGAACATCAAGGAGTGCAAGAACACCGACGACATCATGGCGTCCATGCTTCGCAAGACCATAAACAGGACAGAACAGCACATTCGCAACTATTGTATTTGGGTACACGATCCGAGTGCCGAGGAGCTGAACCGATGTCGACGACTGAACGAGAAGGACGTTTTCAAGAACTGTCATGATCAGAACAGCTTACTTCGCGGCCGTCTCATCCTCCGAGCGCTCCATGCTGGCGAGCCGAGCGCCGTAGAGATCGAGAGGTCACGTACTTTGGCTGCAGAGGATATCAGGAGTGACTATCAAGCTTCCTTCGAGAAGACTTCTGTACGGAACCTGGACAAAGCACAGCGCATGCTGGGAGAGTCCATCGAGACTATGCGTGAGCCCCACAGCCCAGCTGTTACAAATCACACAGCCATCACCGATGTGAGAAGGCCAATGCTTCCTGCAACGCGTCTGCCAGCATCGCGCCCTACACAGCCTGCCAGTCAAGCGAAGGAGTTCTCACCTCCCAGACGAACCGACAGCAAGCCGAAGAAACCACTCAACAAATTCATGGGAGCCAGACCGCCATCCGAATTCATCAGCTACGACCTCACCAGCTACTTTCCTGACCATGACCAGAAAGCGATCGAGCGTACTGTCAGTATGGCGCAGAGACGAAGTGCTCGTATGAGCAAAGCGTTGAGCCGGCTCAGTACAGCTAGCAATTTTAGCGTCAAGGATGCTATGAAGGACGCACCGGCAATGCCCAGCATACCTCAAGCTTTCCTCAGCCAAGATCCCTTCGCCAACACAGGTGTAGAGGGCAAGGCCGGGCGTCCTCTGAGTGTCTGGCGACAGAGTGTTGCAAGCACAATGTTGCAACCTCTCCGAGAAGAGGACTCCAACGACATTGAACCGGATCGCAAGAGCTATGTCAGCTTTGGTGATAGTGCCAGCGAACTCAGTGCAACGCTGGGTGGCAAGAGCACCGACACGGATAGCAACGCGACAGCCTTCTTCGATGAAGGAAGCAGCATGAGTGGATCGACTGGTACCGGTCCAAGCACGATGCATGACCAGTATCGTGAGGCTCTCGCTACTGACGGAGAAGGACCCGACGAAGAACTCGATGCATTCCTTAGCGGCAACACGTTCGACAAGTTCTCATGGATGCAGGGTGCGCTCATCGGCCAGGGTTCGTTCGGCTCTGTCTACCTCGCCCTTCATGCCGTCACCGGTGAGTTGATGGCCGTCAAGCAAGTCGAGCTTCCTGGCAAATCTGGCGCCGACCCTGCCCTCGACAAGCGGAAGGAGAGCATGTTGGCTGCTTTGAAGCGCGAAATCAACCTGCTTTCCGAACTGCAGCACGAGAATATTGTGCAGTACCTTGGTGTCCAGGCTACGGAGGAGCATTTGAACATTTTCCTGGAATACGTTCCGGGTGGTTCCGTCGCGTCGATGCTGAACAACTATGGTCATCTGCAGGAGCCGTTGATCCGCAACTTCGTCCGCCAGATCTTGTCTGGTCTGTCGTATCTACACAAACGTGACATCATCCACCGAGACATCAAGGGCGCCAACATCCTGGTCGACAATAAGGGCAAGGTCAAGATTTCTGATTTTGGCATCAGCAAAAAGGTCGAGCTATCTGCCACTGGAAAGGATAGCAGCACAGGAGCCGGTGGTAACAAGCGTGTCTCTATGCAAGGCTCCGTATTCTGGATGGCCCCCGAAGTGGTGCGCCAGACCAGCTACACTCGCAAGGCTGATATCTGGAGTATGGGCTGCCTTGTCGTCGAGATGTTCACTGGCGAGCACCCTTACCCGAAGATGAACCAGATGCAAGCCATCTTCCAGATTGGCGGTAGCAAGAAGCCTGAGATTCCAGAAGTCGCCAGCTCCGAGGCCAAGGTTTTCCTGGAGCGAACATTTGAGATTGATGAGAACAAGCGACCCGAAGCGGAGGAGTTGAAGAACCTGTCATTCTTGCAATTGGCAGCGTCATGAGGGGTATCAGCGGGGCCTGATGCTCTTTCGAGTACAAAAGCGAGCTACGGAGGTGTTCTTCTCGGATTTCGTGGCGTCGCATAGCGTGTGGCGTATGAACATGGGATCAGGGTTTACATGATGGTGTTTGATTTACTTCCAGGCTGAAGTTGATTTACTACATGACCTGATGACGCACGTACGAGTGTATGCGCATATGAAAAGAATGCAAATGGTGCACAGACAAATACGAAGTCTTATTCTGAGCAGAGTCCCTTTTGTTCGAATTGAGATACCACATTTAAGTAAGGTTGAGACATGCAAAGCCAGCTGGCTATACAGGTGGTTGTAATAGAAAGTAAAGACGAGCCCATCCGTGACCAGTCAAGTCGAGCCCAAAGTTTGAGCCAATCCCGCTTCAGACCATACTTTGGCTGCTTGTTGATCCTCCTGTGTATTGAGTAGCCTCGCAACACACATTGGCTCGGGGCGGAGCGGGGCATTGAGGGCGGGCGGGGCCGCTTGTGAGCTTCTGCTAGCTGGCCGAGCGCCGCGGGATTGGGCGGTAAAGCTGCCTGGCGGGGCACCACCTCCACCCTTTTTGGGATGCTATTATCCTTACACCGCTACGTACCTCCCCCGACATCCTCTGCTGAATCAATCAGAACCTATAGTCCATCGTCCCAAGACTCTTTGCAAACATGGATGAGATTGCCCCCGAGTACGATGCCGTGGTGCTGGGCACTGGCCTGACCGAGTGCGTCCTGTCCGGCGTTCTGTCGGTCAAGGGCCTGAAGGTCCTGCACATTGACCGCAACGATCATTACGGTGGAGAGGCTGCTTCGGTGAACCTCGAATACGTGCGTTACAGGCGCTACCGTTTTTGAAAGGACATGAATCTCGAGGCTGACGATTGTACAGCTCTTCAAGAAATATGGCAATGCCCCCGAGGGCTCCGAGCCGTGGAAGAAATATGGCCGTGCAAACGATTGGAACGTTGACCTGGTACCCAAGCTACTCATGGCAAACGGCGAGCTCACAAACATCCTCGTCTCCACCGACGTTACACGTTACCTCGAGTTCAGACAAATTGCTGGCAGTTACGTGCAGCAGGGTGCCGACAGCAAAGCGAGGGTGGCCAAGGTTCCCTCGAGTGCCAGCGAGGCTCTCCGCTCCTCGCTGATGGGCATGTTCGAGAAGAGAAGGGCACAGAAGTTCTTGGAATGGGTCGGTTCGTTCAAGGAGGATGACCCAGCAACTCACAATGGTTAGTACATGGAACCGTGCAGGAAAGAGCTTCTCAATGGCTGACTGGATACAGGAATTGCCGTCAACCAGGTCACGATGAAGGAGGTATATGACAAGTTCGGCCTTGAGACGACCACTCGGGACTTTGTCGGGCACTCCATGGCTCTCTACCAGACCGATGATTACATTGAGGCGCCAGGTGGAGCCAAGGACGCCATCCAGCGAATCCGTCTATATGTCAACTCCATGGCCCGCTACGGCAAGTCACCTTACATTTATCCTCTCTACGGTCTTGGAGAGCTGCCCCAAGGTTTCGCTCGTCTCTCTGCGATCTACGGTGGTACCTACATGCTCAACGCCGACATCGATGAGATTCAATACGACGGCGGCAAGGTGTCAGGAATCAAGGCGACAATGAAGGAGCGCGGCGAAGAGAAGGGCATGACCTTCTCCACAAAGACGAAGAAAATCATCGCCGACCCGTCGTACTTCAAGGACAAGGTCCGAGTCTCCGGCCACCTCCTCAAGGCGATCTGCATCCTCAAGCACCCTCTCCCCAGCACCGATAACTCCGATTCCTGCCAGCTCATCATCCCCCAATCGCAAGTCGGCCGCAAGAACGACATTTACATTGCTTGCGTCTCTTCCGCACACAACGTTTGCCCCAAGGGCTACTGGATCGCCATCGTGTCGACCATTGCCGAGAGCTCCTCGAACCACCACCTCGAGCTGCAGCCCGGTCTGGACCGACTCGGTGAAATTGAGGAACAGTTCATGGGCCCGCCGATCCCACTGTATGAGCCGCTTGCGGATGGCCGTGCCGACAACATCTACATTAGCAAGAGCTACGACGCCACGAGTCATTTTGAGACGACGACCGATGATGTTCAGGATATCTATGAGAGGGCCCAGGGTGAGCCGCTGAAGGTTGAGGGTCTGCGTGAAGGCCAGAGCTTAGTAGGAGAGGAGTAGACGTGTTCAGTAATGGGATCAAGAACAAATGTGAAAGTGGACAGAATTATTTGATGCCAATCCAGCAGCCCGTATGGGCGTGACGACTACCTGACAGTAGCTGAATTTGTGGTTTTCTCAATCTCGACGAGCTTCAAATTATTGCTGGGAGATCTGATGTTAGACCCGTACACGCTTGGATGTTGTGGACGTTGCTGTCGAGCGAGATGCACATTTGCTCTGCTAGGACATGTTTTGAACAGTGTCGCACAATTCTTTCTCCAAACGATTTTAAATGGCCATTTCCGATGATGAAAGACGCCTCTCAGAAGATTGCTTTGCATACATATCAAAACCAAGAATCAACAATATACATTGCAGGAGCTTTAAAAGTTTACCTGAGAATAGATCTAGAGATTAGCTGGTGCTATAAGTTGATGAAGCTCGTCTCGTCTTGGCACTGCATCACCTGCCTTTTCAGGCGAACTGCGTTCATCGCGACCTTCAAACACGATGCACGACAATGCTTGCAGACGCGCAGCGGGAAGAGGATTTCACCAAACGTGCACTGCTACAGTCTGTGCAAAATGCTTTTGACATCGCGGTTACATGATCACCGGAACCATAGAGCGTGGCATTGGCTTTGAAGATCGATCCGTCGCGTTCTCATGATGAACAACCATCCATATCAGCCCCAGCGTACGCCGGGCCAGCAAAGGCAGAATTATCATGCTTCTCAGCCTCAGCCCATGCCTCACCGTCAGGAATACCAGTCGTATCCCCAGCATGACGTTCAAACGCTCCAGAACAACGGCTATCTACCTCCACCTCCTCGGCAGATGGCGTACAACCCGAACCAAATGTACCAATACCAGCAACCGGCGGATCCCAATATGGGATATCAGTACGCCTTGAATGTCCAACCTCAGCAGATGACATATAGACATCCGCAACAGCCCGTAGCACATCACCAGATGCCGCCGCAGTACCATGGAGGTCCTCAAATGCACGTCACGCCGGACATGCGCCCTCCAGTTCACCAGCATCAGATGCAGACCCAGCAGATGCCTGTGCATAGTCTTAGTCCGATGCAGCAACAAAGCTATGCACCTTCCCATCCGCAGACGCTTCACAGGCATCAGATTGCCTCGCCACCAGTTCAGACACACTCGCCGCGCCAGCCCGTCTACCATGTGCAACAACAACCTCATCACGTACCTCCGCAAGTAGCTGTATCTCATGCCCAACCTCCACCTCAAATTCAACCTCAGTCCCGACCCAGCTCTCGACCTCAATCTATATCTCGTCCGACTCCTCCGCCTCCGCCTCTCGCCCAGCCTCAGGCTCGGCCTCATCCTCAGTCTCATCATCCGCCTCAGTCTCACGTAGAGCACCCGCGCAAAACATCCTCACCACAGCTCAACATGCAGAGGCAGAACTCGCAGCCGCATATTCAACGAAAACAGCAAACGAAAGACTCGCCCAGTCAGCCGTCGCCACGTATAATTCCGCCACCAGCACCCACCTCGAAGCCTTCAAAGCCGCTTCAGCAACAAAAGGCTCCAACAAACATCAAGACTTCCAAGACGTCGTCGGACGTGCAAAGGACCCCGCAAACCGCTCCAGCCCAACCAGTTTCGAAACCAGAATCAAAGCCATCAGAGCACTTGGTAATTGCCCTAGCAGAGGAGTATCTTACCACTGCTGCAGATTTGAAGCAACACTCGGGCGACGATCATCCGGTGGCGGAGTATTTTGCGCTTCTTTCAGCTGGGCTACGAAGTCTCAGAGTCCTGCTGACGAACTTGCGGCCACAGCCGGCGGTTGAAGCAGCGGTCCGTCTACGCTATGCCTCTGTCCTTTTCGACGAAACGGACCAGTACGATGAGGTTGAGGAGGTTCTCAGCAAAGGGATCACCGTCTGTGAGCGAAACCGGCTGATAGACTCCCGGTATCATATGGCCCATCTTCTGGTGCGATGCATGTTCAAGAGCAAACCGCGAGCTGCTCTCAAATATTTGGACACGGCCCAGAAAGACCTCGAAGACACTCGACATACCGCCTGGCAATATGCGTTCAGACTTCTACGAGCATCGCTTTCCGTGCAGCTTGGCCAACAACAAGACGTGGTCAACGCCATTGCTCAGCTACGCTTGGTCACAGATAAAGCGAATCGCAAGGGTGATCGAGTCGTTGCCGCCTTGGCTGCCTTGATGGAGGCACATATCCACGTCAGTCGAAACAACACCACCGAGAGCATCGAACAGGCGCAACGGGCGTTGGCAACGGCTAGAAGTCTGCAGCAGACGCCGGATGCGAAAACTGTTCCTCAAATCACTATCATGACGGGTTTCGTCGACATCGTGTGCAGTTTATACCGCTCCGAAACGAAAGAAGCGGCCAGCAAAATGCAAGCTCTTCGTCAGGACATGGATGAGCTACTCGACTCGCCAGTGTGGTCGTCAAACGGATTGTTCCAGGTTCCTTTGGCGAAGGGGGAAGCCGGTCAAGGAACTCAGGTTGCTTCTCAACTCCCCGGCATCGTGCAGTCCGACGAAAAGGGCAATCTGAGTCTATGTGTCAACTGGCTGGATAGACAACAAATATACGGTCTAGGCTACATGCTATATGCCATCACTCGACACTCCAAAAACGCCTCAGATGACACCGCGCAGTCCGAGAAGCTACTCAAAGAATCCCGAGCCATGTTCGAAGACAGCGACGCTCGAGAACCCTCAGAACAACAAACCTACATCCGTCAATCCCTCCACACCCTCCTCCTCGTAAACAAAATCTTCGAACAATGCTCCCGCTGCCGGTGGACAATGGCAAAAACCCTCCTCACTCAACTCCACACCACGATCAAAGAACAACTCCCCGAACTCCCCGGCGCGCCCTGGCAAGCGCTAGCACACTACCTCGACGGCGTCACGCAACAAGCAACCGGCGACATGGCCCTCGCCCTCAACGCCTACCATCACGAATCCCTCTCCCTGCCCCGCGGAAACGAATACCGCCCGCCCTATCAGCGTGAGCTCGCTCTTCTCGCGACCATGAACTCCCTACTCATCATCCGCACGCCGGGACATCCACTGCACAATACTTACGCCAGCACGCTGTCCGCCCTCGAGCCACTGGCTCAAGCTTCGCCCAGCAAAAACATCTACAGCGCGTACAACTTTGTCCGCGCCGCGATGCCCGACCTGCAAGCCACAGCCTCCATCCTAGAAACCAAAGGCTTCGTCCAGACTGCATTGTCGGCCGCGAAGCAAGCGGGGAACAACCAGCTCGTCATGATCACGCTCAACATCTTAAGTTACAAGTTCTTCCGCGGGGTGGTGGGCGAGCAAGCGGAGAAAAGCGGGCGAGCGACCAAAGCTTTGGCGCTCAGGGGGAAGGACATTTTGTGGTTGAGCGTTGCGGATGGGGCGCTGGCGGAGACGTTGGAGGTGCAGGGGAAGAGCGAGGAGGCGGCGAGCGTGATGAGGGAGGCGGTCGAGTTGGCGGGACGGCTGCCGAAGCCGATGAGTCGCACGGTCGAGGAGAAGAAGGGGGAGCCGCTCGAGTTTGCGGACTTGGAGGAGCATATGGAGTTGACGGATCAGTTTGCGATGTAAGACGGACGTGGCATCGATTTGTTCTGGGATGCTAAGGAAAAGAAGGTTGGGGTGGCGTGTTTGATCTGCTCGTACGTTCTTTGGACGAAAAGCGGGTCCAAAGGTGGCTAGTTATGATGGAGTCGATATTGGAAATGCCATTCATCTGCTCCACTGCGCTCTTACTCTCCGCCTTCGCGATTCTGCTGCAGGACGCGTCCTTGATTCGCATCTCTCGCGCCCGACGCATGCCAATAAGCCTTCCCACGCTTTCTTCCAGAAACCATTCTCAATCGACTTGGCGATGCCCCAAAAACCCGTTTCGACGCCATGGTATATCCTCCTTCCCAAACGCCCGCAAGCTCAAAACTCCAAAATTTCAAGAAGAAAAAAAAAGAAGGAAAAACATCTTTCATGTCATCGTAGCCATTTCCCCTCCCCCCCCAACGTGCCCTATCTTTTTTTCTTTTTTCTTGGGTACGATCACCTCCCCTCAACCCAACCCTCCCCACGCGCCCCGAATCCGTCTCGCCAACTGAATATCCTTCTGCATGATCGTGACCCGTTTCGCATGAATCGCGCACAGGTTCGCGTCCTCGAACAGGTGTACCAGGAACGCTTCGGCGGCTTCTTGCAGCGCTTGGATCGCTTGCGATTGCCAGCGGAGGAGTTCGGAGCCGTCGGGGACTTGTTGCATTGCCACTTCGCGGACCTGGAAAAGCTGTCAGGATCCGCCGTGAAAGGGAAAAAAATGGAATGGAATGGGAGGGAGAAAGGAATGTAAGGGGGAAGGGAAGCACGTACCAGCCGGGAAAAGGGTAGTTTGAGCAGCAAGAGGTCGGTCGTTCGTTGATATCGTCTGATTTCGCGGAGCGCGAGGGTGCCGGGTTTGTAACGGTGCGGTTTTCGCTGTTTCGCCAGTCCTGTAGGAACTCAAACTGTTAGCGAACGAATTGCTTTTGATTCCCTTCGAATCGTATTGAAGATGCATCTGATCCCGGTTTCCCCACTTGTCGTAGATTTTTGCGCGATTCGGCGTCCGGGGTTCGGAACCCACCTTTTGTAGCTCCCGTACTCGCCAGCCCTGACGGTCTTCCAACTGTTTTCCTGCCAATTGCTCCTCTCGCGGCCGTTGGACTTTCTCCTGGACTCTTGCTCGCGGTCGAAATGTCGGATCTTCGTGAACCTTTGGCTGGTCCCCTGGCTGCTGGTTTTGGCGCCATCTTGGGCGTGGGCGGACGCGACGCGTCGACGGAATGAGGAATTCGCTCGCGCGCGGTGGTTTTGCGCAGTGGTGATTTTTAGGTTGATGAGAGTCGAATCGCGGTCGCAATAAGTCAAAGATCAAGTCGGGCTGTGGTGGAAGTAAAGGAGAGCAGGGTATGCGGGCGTGGGCGTGAGTGTTGAATCGGTGATTGTTTGACTTGCGGCGGATGTTGGAGCGGAGACGGACGCGGCGGCGACTGACGTTGATGAGGTTGGATGAACTCGAGTCTGCCGCTCCCAGCCACAGACTTTCACATTCACGACATGGCGACTTCACAATCCTGTCTACCCCGCGCAACTGTTGTACCTGGTTGAATTGTAATAGCATGGTTCGAATGTTTGATCTCATCATGTCAACCATACATTCTCGATCTGTAACAGCGATTCAACAGGCTCGTGGCTTTACTACCTTTTTCCCACCGTCGCTCGTTCATGTAAAGCACATTGATCGGTCTTGCAATTTGTCCCGTCATCTGGCCTGTCATAATTGGAAGTTGATTCTCATAAAAATGTACCAAAGCGATTCAATGTTTCATGACCTGCTCGCACCCCGATGAGAACATTGATTGCTTTGCGCCACTGGTTGTTTGACCAATGCTTGCTTACCAATGTGATTTAAACCCGCTTTTCTCCACGGCCACCTCGTCAGAAGCTTCAGGTAAGCATATTTACAAAGCTTCATGAAATACTTCATACAGTGGCGGAAAAACATGTATATAAGTCGGATCTTGCGTCTAGCTGGATATCAGTGCCATGCTGTGACAGACTACCACCTCAAACCCACCCCTTCAGTCTCATTTCTCCCCTTCAACTCTGACTCCAAATGGCGCCGATCCGTGTAGCGCTCGCTGGCCTCTCAGCAAGCGCAAAGACCTCCTGGGCCGCTCAAGGCCACCTCCCCTACCTGCTCTCCGACAAAGGCAAAGCAAAGTACGAAATGGTAGCTTTGCTCAACTCATCCACCGCAGCAGCAGAAGCGGCAAAAACAGCCTTCAACCTACCCTCATCAATCAAAGCCTTCGGAAATCCCCACGATCTAGCAGCAGATCCCGAAATTGACCTTCTCGTCGTTAACACGCGCGTCGACGTGCACTACTCTGTCGTCAAACCGGCCCTCGAAGCCGGTAAAGCCGCATACGTCGAATGGCCACTCGCCGAGAAACCCCAACGCGCCAGCGAACTCGCCGACGCCGCCAAAGCTAATAAGGCGGTTACGATGATCGGTCTGCAAGGCCGTGTAGCCCCCGTCGTGCTCAAAATCGCGGCTCTGCTGCAAGAAGAGAGAATTGGGAAAGTGCTCAGCAGTAACGTGCAAGCTTATGGCGTCCTCTCCCGCCACGCCGCCGTCTCAGAAGGACTCTCCTATTTCACCGATCGCAAGGTCGGTGGGAACCCAATTACCATTGCGTTCGGGCACGTCATCGACCTGATCCATGATGTTCTGGGGGAGTACACACCTGGTGCCTTCCACAGTTACATGCAGATTCAACGACCCGAGTTGCCCGTCATTGGAGCAGATGAAAAGCCTATCCGCACCGTCACGTCAGACGTCCCCGATCTACTGTCCGTTCACGGCACTCTCGATGGTTCCAAACCCTTCCTTGCTCCCGGCGCAAGCCTGACAGCTTACTACCGCACCGGGCCCACTAGTTTCGGCGCCCCGGGCTTCGTCTGGTCCTTCAACGGCGAAAAAGGCGAGATCAGGGTTAGTAGTCCCGCCGGCGCGTGCCTAGGCATCAACGCTGACAATGGGATTCAGGTCACGAGCCCGAGCGGGCCATATCTCCAGAGCGATTCCTATCATGCTACCGTTGTGATCGAGGTTCAGGATTTCGGGACGGGGAACGTTGAGAGGGTAGACTGGGACTGGGCCGAGTGGCAGAGGGAGCTCGGGTTGAGGTCGAGGAATGTTGCAGAGCTGTATGAGAGGTTTGCGGAGGGGTGGGCTGGCGGAAAGAGGGCGTTTCCGAGGTTTGAGGAGGCTGTGGGGAGGCATGAGTATTTGGAGAGAATCTTTGAAATGTGGGACGTTCAGCGGGAGTGAGAAGTTGGCTGCTACTTTGGTCTGGCCGTTGAGAGCTGGAAAATGTGATGGAGCTTCGGGTTCGGGTTTGTCGCGGGCTAGGATTACCCACTACTCAAACAGACCGTGGTAGCCATTGATCCGGCCCTGCGACGGCCTCATGTTATCCTCGACTTCGACGGCTTCAATCTTCTCGTAGGCCTCGCGAGGGCATTCACCAAATGAGAACTTTAGCATGGAATCACGCAAGAGCACACTCTCTGACTCTTGACGAGCTGATAATGGGTTCAGCGAGACAGTATGGGACGAGAAAACATACCTAAAAGCCCCGGAGAGTTGGGCGTCTCCACCTAACTTGGAAAAAATGTGGTAGTGAGCCACAGCAGGGCCGTGTTGGCTGCAGTTTATGGTATGTCCGACCACAGCGGAGTCTGCGCTAGGACTCGGGCTTGCAAACAACATGTGCCGCCAGAAAGCCTTGCGCGCCTCAACTGCGAGAAGTATACTGACGGACATGAGCGTGAAGTACAAGAAGAAGTGTATCTGTCGGCCTGGTAAGATCTTCCGATTGGGCCGCAGCTTTCGAAAGTCATTCTTGTAAGAGTGGTCCCAGCAATGTCGTTGTGTGCCCTCCGGGCCGTGGTACTCGTAAGACCCAAGTCGCGATGGGCAGTCCGTGATTGCGGCTGATCTGCAAAGATTGGCAAATGCCAGGGCTGTTGCGTGGAGCTACACCGAGGGGTGCGTCGCCTTCGCAGTTTAAGCATCCGGAACAAAGCGCTGCAGGATCGTGGTCGCCCTTCGTGTCTGGAAATGGAGGAACGCCCTGGTCAGGAGTATCCTGGAAGTCGCCTGAAGGTTCTGAGAAGTCGTGTGACTCGTCATCGTCGACCCGGACATGTCCTCCGACTGTGTTTGCGTAAAGGTGTTCCTCTGATTTGCGATACCGGTCTTCTATTTCTTCATTGGTGAGCGCGTTGCTGCAGGCTCTGCAGCCCAGAGGACACCAATTGTTGTCCGAGGAGCGTAGGCGGCATCGTCGAGATCACCGCGGAACAAGGCCCGTCTCCGGTGTCTGTAAAAGTCCAGGTCTTGGGCAGAGTCCTTCCGGGCAAACGTGATCGAGGATCCTGTATTCAGTCAGCATCTGTAAGTATGCACAACTTCCCTGGGAATCTTACATTATCCTGATCTCTGGGGGAAGGATGGGCTCCATTTGAAATGATGTTTCAGCTTCGACTGAACAGCAACTGACTTGAAGTTCAGTGTGGTCAAAGGTGGCTGCAGAAGATGTGCAAGATATGCTGCAAAGGAGCAGACCCTCAATGCTTGATGGTGCAGAAGTATCCGAGGCTTTGCGAGAAGTGACTGTGTACACAAAGAGCGTTCACGTCGGCTGTTCTGACAGGGGCTTCTTGCTGTCAAATTCACAAGCAAGCAGCCAAGACACCGGCTGCTTTCTTCGATTGATACTTTATCATTCTGTGAGGAAAATGGGAATAAAGTCCTTATTTCGAGCGAAATTCATGTCAAGACTGTTCAGGCCATGAGAAGGTAGTTCATTGAATCTGTACCTGACTAGATTCAACTAGCATTCATTTTTATTTTATTTTTTGGCATCAGGACAACCGTCGTCCCGGTGCGTCTTACCCAAGTGTTTCAGTTGGGCGCCAGTATAACCAGCATTGCAAGGCGAGCTGACAGAAGTGTTGACAGGAACACTGAACCATTCACCTCCCTGCCCAGGCCCCTCAAGACTATTCAACGTAGCTGTAAAGGTGCTCAAAGAAGTAGCATACGCAGGAGGGGGGAAAGTGAGTGCGCAGCGACTTCTGTCAGCCCGCCTCGATTGTGTATCGTACTCGTTGAAGTTAGTACTTTACCTGTAGAACGAACTCACAGGAAGGACGGTCTTTCACCTGAGTCGGAATGGAGCGGAGTGGAATTTTCGGGCCAGTAGTGGATCAGCATTCGTGCATCGAAGCAAAGCCGAGCTCGACGTTCGTGGAGGGAAAAGGATATGGATCAAAACTGTTTCTCCGCAGATAAGAACAAGGGCAACCAAAGGCGTCGTCCGAAGAGTCCGGGTCTTCGGATGGGGCTTCAGTTTACTATTCCCAGACTGCTTAGCCTGTATGTTGGCCGTTCTGGCGTGCATCCAGGCCGTCGTCTTTCCCCTCAGCAACCGACGTCGACAGTGTCCAGTGAGATGGCGTGGAGCGCGTGCAAAGTTTAAATTCGATCCGTTTCACCAGCATCGGATGCCGTCGATAGGATTGACTGCGATTCTTATTGCCTGCTTCTTTCGGGCGTGCATGCAGGTCCCAGATCCAGGGAAACGAGGTGGTCTTCTTCTCCACTTTTTTTTGCAATTCCCCCTCTCGAGCCGCATCGCATCGCATCATATCACGTCGTGCCGTGACGATGCTGGCTTCTCACCATGCCATCGATCCTCCAATAATGCCTTTATCATCACGCACCCGCTGCTCACCCGGGCTTAGCCGCGTTCTTATTCTGGCCTGACCCGGCCCTCAGTCTGCTGTAGCTCGCTCCCACTGAAGCGGGCACTATCTCGGAGATCCTTCGACGACATGCCGCAGACGCCGTACTCCCCCATAGTCCCCATCTCTGCTTGTCATTGGCATGCACTCTGCAGAGCTCCCCTGCCGGTCTGACTCCGCTTCTGAGCGCATCTGCGGTGGTGGATGTGGTGTGAGTGGGCCTCGAAAGGGCTCTTTGCTCTGCCCATCTTCTACCCACACCCAACAGCAAATTTGCCTGTTGACCCTCGTGCCGGGCCCTCTTGCTGACCTCGTCAGCGTCACCCTGCTGAGGATCTCCGGTGCGCTGTCAGGGACGACCACGGTTCGCCCGATGCGTAGGAATGGTAGAGCGTGCATACATAGGCTTTGGCGACCCTGTGGCTCCTCTGCCCGCCGAAGACTTCCACCCATCGGCCTCTGCTCGAACAGTAAAGCTTCAAACTGAAGTCCAAGTCAGGCATTCAACTTACTCACAGTCAACTCAGTGTTGACATCTTGTCACTCCTGATGAAGTATCTGGCACTTCGCTTTTCCACCTCCATCTACATGAGAACCGGCAAACGAAGACACATTTTCTAGCCCTATCTGTCACATTGATAACTTGACCTGAAATACTGTCGCTACACAAAGACGAAACATTCAGCCTGCATATATACGCAGACAGGCCAAGTAGTCGACGGATATTGCGTCTTCAGTCTCTTGGAACCCATTCTTCAGGGTTTCGATCATTTTCCCATCCTCATACTCTTCCACATCACCCAGGATGGAGGCATCAAGGACTCTCATCAACGCGCAGATCAACTTTATAGTAAGTCTATCACTTTTGATCGACACCTCATTTCATCTCTGGACGGAACTACCTTATTGACCTCAACCAGGACGACACCTTACGCCTGATCCACATCCCACGATCATGCTACGATGCCCATCTCCAAACCCTCCTCCAACTGCTGTTCGACGACAACAGAGAGAATGGCGAATCTGCAAATTCGGAACAGCTCTGGTCCATGCGACATCCCTTCTTCAACATCTCCTTCAACTCCGTCGAATGCTCCGTCCTCTGCTCAAGTCACCTAGCCGAAAAGTACTTTGGCCACTGTGCCATCAGTTCCAACAACAGCACCATGACAACCTCCGCTCCCTCAGTCTCGAGAGAGGACTTTGTCGTTATTTCGGTCGAGGGCGAAGGACTGGAAGCAGGGCAGCGTGTGCTGGATCTGACCACCCCACTCGCAATGGCGTCAATGTGAGCAGATTCCACCTCGTCTCACCTCACCTCCTTTTCATTCCATTCATACGTCCCCTCTCCCCTGCATATCCTCCCTACTCAAACCACCCCGCACGTCACATGTTCGTTTCACTAACAACCTCGCCCCCTTCCAGTCCCATCTTCTTCATCACAACCTACTTCTGCGACTACATCCTCGTGCCCCAAACCTCCCGCCTCTCCGTAATCTCCGCGCTCGAAGAACGAGGCTTCATCTTCGAATCCGTGCCCTGCAGCAACACCCACGGCGCCCACTGTTCCTCCGACCCACACGTCAACGTCGCCGCCCACCACCGCAACCGCTCCAGCATCTCCTCCTCGTCCCTCGCGCGCACCGGATCCCAAACTAGCAACCCCTCCACCCCACCACCCGCCTCGATCGCCGAGCTCCAATCCCGGACGTTCGCCATGCTGTCCAAACGAAACATCGAACTCAAGGTGCTGAGCGAGATCCGCCTGACGCAGTGTGCGGGCCGCCGGGACCCGATGAACCTGGGCCACGGGCCGAACGCACACGGTCACGGCCCCAATGCGCAGGATCTGAGTTTGCAGATGGGGATCGTGCGGTGTCTGGCTCGTCCGCCGCGGTTTCTCTCCGCGACTCTGACCGCGACCGATCCTCCGGCGTTCCTGCTTGAGGAGTCGACGAAACAGAACATCTTCAACTGCGGCTGGGCGCCGGGGACCGAGGGCGAGATACTCCTCGGCGGGGCCGGGGTGACGTTGGTGCCGATCATGATGGATTTGGAGGTCCTACCACTAGAGGCGACGGGGATCGTGTGTGGTGTTGCGGGACGGTTGGCGGAGGCGACGCAGGGCGGGTTGGGGGCCATCGAGATGAGTTATCTGAGCACGGCACGCACGGGGACGGTGCTGGTTGAGGAAGGGGATTTGGGGGATGCGACCAAGGCGCTGGGATTGGGAGAGGGAGGGAACTGAGGGGGGGGCCTGCTGGTATTGGCGTGGGTGTCGGGATGATAGCGTGAGTGATTACCCCGATGTCTGAATGGCGTGGCGGAGGCGGTATTGTGTCATATGGCGGCCATTTGTACTATTAGGGTCAGGGACCCAAAATTTCATTGCCTCGCTTTTCGGCAGGCGGTGAAATCCACAGAGACGGCTGAGCTGCATCATTTGCAATCAATGGGACCATGTATTTGACGACGCTTTGGACAAGGTTGCAAATCCGTTGGTTTTTTGTGACAATCGTATGGCTGCCTGGAATTATACGGGTCAAAGTGGATGCCAGCCAACACCGTGCAGCACTGCATTTTCCTGGAGCCGAGTCAGCTTCTGCCTCCTGCCCAATTCCAATCACAAGGACTGTTCGAGGGCCTGCTGGCAAAATGGTAGAATCCATTCAATCAGTCCACGGTCCTGGACACGGTCAAGACTCTTCCGCGTGAGACGCTCTCTCAGGATCCTTTGATTCCTGCTCCTGCTTGGCCGGAGTATCACCGGCCTTTTCATCATCCATCTTCTTCTCATCCGTCTTTGCATCATTCGCACCATTCTTCTTGACCTCAGCAGCCGGCGCCGTAGAAGCCTGACCCGCAACCTTCTTGTCCTCGACGATCTTTACAATCGCATCTCCGATATCACCTGCAGCCTCGAGTCGACCGATCCTAGCTTTGAAGAAATCAGCATCCCGACGTAACCTATCCTACAATTAGCGATCGTTGCATCCCGAACATGTCAATCATGACTGACCTCTTCTTTGCATCCGCGGTCCGTAGCTCGACGTTTGAAAACGCCTTGCTCCAGACCTCCTTGTAGCCGGCCATGACCTGAGCCATGATACCCACGACCGTGCCCTCGGGTAAATGCCTACTCAACACTTTTTGCAGCATCGTCGTCTCTTTGACCAATGTCTCCATATATGTCCCCACGGCCCCGCCATCGGCCTTCTCCCAATCAATTTTCTTGAAGCTAACCACATGAGCCGTTGCCCGGCCATTCATGATTTCGACCAACTTATCCACGATCCCCGCCTGATGCTCCTGCAGCGTACGTTTCACTTTGTCGAAATCCGCCAATACACCGCTACCGACGCCCGCGCTGGGTAGGTAGCGGCGGACGGATTCGCGGATGTAGGGGACTAGGGCGGCGACGAAGGAGAGGGCTTGATTGGAGAGGGCGAGGTGTTTTGTGGTAATGTTTTTGAGACCGGCGGAGCGGGTGGCGCCGGCGCCGAGGATGAGTTGTTGGGAGCGGGAGTTGAAGAGGCGGAGGAAGTCAAGGAGGGAAAGGGCAATGTCGGGTGCAAGGGCGGGGATGCAGGTGACGAGCTGCAGGTGTGTGACGATTCCGGTGAGGGCCGCGAGAGCAGAGGAGGGGAGGAGGAAGGACTGTTCGTCGAGTTCGGCGGTTCGGACTGCGGGTTTGCCGGCTTTCCCTGTATCGACTTGGGGTGTCATGGGACGACTGGCAGGTGTCGAGAGGCCGTTCGTTGAGGATTCTGTCGGGTCTTTTGACGCGGATGAAGGATCTGGCTCTTTGATGGACGGCAATTGGACGCCCAGGCCGTTGCCATTGGCTATTGCGGCATTGCTTGACTTTTGAGCTTCGTCATGCCATATTACAGTCGCTTGAGACCAAGTCTCGATCTCTTTGGTACTGGCATCCGTGATCAGCTTGAGTTTCTCGGATTCATCAGCACCAAAATCGCGTGCATCCCAGGTGTCAGCGTCCATCTTGCGAACGAGACCCTGTCTCTCAGCTTCACCAGCAATCTGAACAAATGTCTTGATATGGTCTTGGACGACTGTTTTCAAAGCAACGCCACTTCGACCTGAGATAGCTTCGCACTCATCTGCAAACAAGCGATTCAGTGTAAAGTATTGCAGGAAATGTGCAATATCGAGGTGCGTGCTTTGTTCCGATCGCACCTTGAGAAGCTTTGTTATCTGGTTCTGCGATATGTCGACGGCTTGACCAAGCTGACTCGACATGTCGAGCACTTGCTGGATCTCGTCTTGCGGAATGATTGCAGGGCTGAGGGGACCGGTCTCTTCGCGTAATCTCACATCCATCGAGCTGTTTCTGGGGCTCATCATGGGACTTCTCATTGGTGACCTCGCGCCAGACGGCGGAGCGCCAAGATTGCTTGTAATATCCAAGAGGACTTTGACCTGCGTGCCGAGCCGGCGAAGAGCTTCTCCAACGTTGGAGTAAATGCCTCTGAACATCTTCTCTGCATCGTGCTCGTCGAGAGCACGAAGGTTGCGGGCGAGGACGGCGGATCGATCTTGCGGCGTCCTCGACCGGCTTGCTGTCGTAGCTACCGACGTCGTTGACTCGGCGTCATCGTCGCTGGAGCTTGGAATATGCCGGCGAATAAGGTTCTTCAACTCCTTTTGCACCGCCTCGCGATAGGTAAACGTCGCCTGCATAATACAATCCGACTTGGCCAACGCCTTTAGCTGCAAGCGAAGGTCTTCTCGAAACTTGGGGTCGATCTCCATATACGCTGGCGTCTGCAGTCCTGACGGTGTTCGTGAATGCTGACCACGTCTCCGACTCGAAGCTGAATCCCATCGCCGGAAAGTGTCGTTCGCCGGAACTCTGTCCACATGTTGCCGTAAGTCTCCCAGTAACGTGGCCATAAATTTGGCCTTCAAAACCGTGCCAATGCGCTTCTTAAGATACGCAATGTCGTCGCCAGCAGATTCAAGAGCCTTCAGCTCTCGCAGATTTATTAACGGTCCTGTATGCGATACGAGTTTTGAGTGATCTCCTTCCTCTGCGGAATTGCTCTCCTGCCCCGAAATCAGCCTTTCCAGCCGCGACAAGTTGTCCAGCGCAGCCTCAATCTCGCCATGTTCAACCTGCTTCTCGATACTGCCGAACCCGTTCATGATGCTTTCCAGCTGCCGTACCGCATCGCCAAGTCGCTGCAAGTTATCTCGTTTCCGCTTCATAGCAACCACTTCGAGGCCTCCAACCGCCATGTTCCGGTCCAGATTCGCCAGATCCTCCCTCAGCACGGCAATTTGCTTGACACTATCCTCTGCCTCCGCATGCAACTCTCTCAAGCTCTTGAGCGCGTCGAAGAAGGACGTCGATGCCGTAGATATCGCCGAAATCAAATGTATTTCCACCGTGTCCATGTACCAGGAAAGCTTCTCCTGCAAGATTGCGTTTGCGGCCAGCGCTTTCCGCCCACCACTACCGGCCGCTAATTCCTTGGACTCGGTGCCCGCGGGCGGCGTGACCAGCTCCGACTTTTCGCTGACAATGTCAAAGATCCTCGGGTTCTCCAGGTGGAAGTCCTCGTCCAGATATACGCTGGGTATCGTCGATAGCGGCGCGACCGCCAACCCCGGTCTTCTCCGCCCATCTGCGCTGCCCCTCCGCCTCAGAGACGGAGACTCCAGCGGAGTCGCAGGTACCGTAATCGAAGGGGTTCCCGGTGTCTGTGCTACTCCAGACGGCCTCCTCTGCATGCCATGAAATTGTGTCTGCGCCCCGTCAGCGCTCGAGTTCCGCCTGTGCCCTGATTGTGGTCGGGCTTCTGCCTCCTCTTTGGCCCGCCGTAATGCATCGTAGAGAGCGCCTGCTTGCACAACGTATGCATTGAACGTGCTCGGCTCGACGTGGGGTATCGAAGTGAGTATAACCGGGGGAATATCTCGAGTCGACGGGGGCCTGACACCACTGGGCGCGTGAGTGTGCGGGAGCAAACCGGTACGTATTATAGGAGGCTGCAGCAATGCAGATATGGCTATAGAACAAATGTCAGCTCAGTCTCTTCGTCGCGGGATCGTTCGGCTCAATGTGTACCGTTGCTGCTTGCTTCTGCGATCGTGTCGCCTGCCTGATTCGACGTCGCCAGCGACAAGATCGAACTTGTCGTCGATGTGCGCCGCGTCCGCAAGCTTCCGGCTCGCGAGCCAGACGGCCGTCTCTGGCTATCATGCTGGGGAAACGGAAAGCCGGGCGATTGGCGTGGGACTGGTGATTCGGGCGCTTTCAGGGCACGAGAGGAACGGGGAGAGCTGGGCGGGGAGGACATGTCGTGTGCGCGGTGAGGAAACGAAAGTCGGTCCGCAGAATCATCGGAAGGGTATCATCATGCAATTATTGTAGCAAGGTCGCAGCATCCGCCGTTTGGCAAACAGACAGGATCTTGGTGGTTCTGGATGTCACTGTCTGAATGAGCCGCCGAATCGGGAAACTCTGGGGCTGACAGCTTGCAACTGCGGATCAAACCGATCCACGCCAACGCCTCGATTCTACCTGTGATTGATGTTTAATATACAAAAGGACCACGACCATGCTAGTTGTATGTATGTGCAGAATATGGGGGTGGCCATTGCAATTAGGATTCAGCGGCGAAAACGGAAGGGGAAATGTTCAAGGCATCTTTTCTATGTCATTCTCTTGGCTATCAATCAAGTGCAGCACCGCTTCGTGTGAAGCATAGTAAGCGCAACTCGGCCTAATACAATGATCGTCTAGCGATTACATATACCAGATGCCACCGCCAAGTCACTACGTTGAGTGTCTCGGACCAATTCTTGTAAAATTTGTGAGGGCTCTCTTGCCAATATCCACGCCGCTCGCAGCTACGGCCAGCACTTGGCCAAAGCCTCGTCGGGCGCGTGAGCTCTCTTCTCCATTCTCGGCGGTACCACGTTGTGTGACACTCATCGTTGGTGCAACAAACCCATTCTCATCTTCGACGGTCGACTCCTGATTAGTCCGGTTCGTACGATATGTCTGAGTCCTGAAAAGGCTTTCACCTGTGTCATCTAGGTGTACGGTGCTTGCCCGTCTCCTCAATTGTCTGCGGTCGCTTTCCTCCTCCTCCTTTCGGTGTAAGGCCTCGGACGGAAGGAGGATGGCCCTGTCCAGTTCGTACGGCAAACCTCGATGGCGACCACGAATTTGCATAGCAATGATGACGAGTTTGCTGATGACGCCAAACTCCGCTGAGAAGCTCGCGTTGATACCTGGATAGCCAAGACTGAGACCAACAGTACCGTAGGCGCTGACAATCTCGAAGAAAACGGCAAACATGTCGAAGTCTGGCTGGTCCACAGTGGCGATACGAGTTCCTTCAGCGATGGCGATAATAAACCACCCGATGAAGATGAACCACAAGTCGAACCCGAGCTGTTTCCTCAAGTGGTTTCCAATGTAGCTTGGCTCTTTGCTGTCGCCTTCATGTTGTTCTGCGGCCGAGAATATTCCCAGGGAACGCTCCTCGTAGACATTTGTTCTTCGAATACTGATAGCAACGGGAAAGACTGAGATGTACATCATGATGAGGTAGCTCATCTTAATGCCTGGATGCAGATTGGCAATGTTGACGCAGGACGTGCCGGCCGTTCGAGTCGAGACGGCCTGGAAAAGGCCGTCGAGGAATCGATACGCCGGGGGAAGGTCGGTCACAACGGGATCGTTCAGGTCCAGTATAATAAAGAAGACCAGATCGATACCATTCAACAGCACGAGAATGCCAAACAATACCCAAGTGGCGGCCGACGGGAAGAGCAGTGTAAAGCAACGTCTCGGATGGTCCAAAAGGAAGCGCAACTCCTCATACAAGGGCCAGTCTTGCGGAACCAGCTTTGAAATCGACCAGATGACGAACCGCAGCATACAAGGAAAGCCTGTATTGCCAATAACAATCAAGAACGATCCAAGAAGCATGACCAACCATGAGGTGCCGAATGATATGAAGGAATCGGGGGTCAACGTGAAACCAACGTCGTTGAAGAAGGTAGCCGAAGAGAAGAAGCCCCACCAAACACGATTTTGGCCGTCACCATCGACAATCTGACCCCATTCGTCGGTGCGAACGATCCAAGGTACGAGAATGATGATGCCGAAGACGTGGAAGAAAAGATAGTAGCCGACAAGAATCCCCAGCAGGGTTTTCAGCGAACGGTACTCGATGCCTCCAAGCTCTTCTCGCTGCTCCTCTGTCAGATCCACAAAAAGCGAATTGCGCCCAACTGTTGGTTGCCAGCTGAGATAAGCCACGGTACTCTGCGCAGCATCGGCAGAACTGTAAGGTCGGAGGCTGGACATGGAATTCGTGCGCCTCTTAGGCGTTAGGCTGCTGTTCTCCTCAATCGGGCTGGTCGGCGTTCTCAGCGCGTACGGGTTGCTTGGTGCGCGTCGATGTCTGGCCTCACTAGTGGCCTGATGGAAAGGTCGTGGTGGCTCCTCGATTGTGACGTTTGGACGAATCGAGTGGCTCTGACTCTCTGTACGGATTTTCAAGATACCGTGCGGGCGGTCGTCCTCGTCGTCTTGATTGTTGTCTTGACAGGCCTCCACTTCTTCCGGCACAGCGCCTTCGTCTGCCTCCCGCGGCCCGGGAATGCGCAGAGGTTTGGTGCTCGATTCATTGCGCTGCCTCTGTATGAACGAGATATGTCTGTCGGTGTTTTCGGTTTCGTCTGGAAATTTGATGGCACGCGGCGAATGCAAGACCTGTCCATCTCCAGTGTCCGGCGTCTTATCTTTTTCTCGCTTTTCCGAGCTTGATGACGATGAGGAGGTCGACTCGGGTACGGTTTCCATAACACCCTTGTCGCGGAAGCTCTCCGATTGCTCAATTGGTTGTATCGTGTTGTGCAAGATTCTGATAGGGCGACCTCTGACCCCTGCGGTGCTGCCGCGCTCAACATCGACGGAGTTCCGACTGAAGGATCTCATGAATGATCGCGATCGAGATTGCCTGCTTGCCATTGCTTCCTGAACGACGTGCCGAAAACGCTTTTCGAACCAGTAGAGCCGGGCGATCACCACACCAGTGTTGATGAAGATGGGCGTACAGAATATGGGGATGATGTAGATTGCGATTTGTTGATAGAGCGCCAATGTGTTGACGTCGATTGTGTTCAGTCCGGACTGGGTGGCAGCGCCACTTGCGAAGAAGAGGGCATCGATGTATGGGATCCGACCGCCGCCGTACATGATGACGGAGCCGACAATAGCAAAGCCGATGATGATGATATAGTGCCAGGAGATGAAGCTGAGTGATCGCTTGTGGGGCAAATGTTGCAACCTCCCTTTGTAGCCATCATAGTCGATTCCAACCTGCTCGCAGGTGACCCGAAGCCAATTCGCCATTTCGAACGCTCAATGCGATAATCAAGCTTTCAAGAGATCCTGCTCGGGGCAGTACGGGGATGTTGTGTGCAAATGGCGATGGAGCTAAACAGTTTCCTGTCAACGGCAGAGAGGGCGGGTCGCTAAATAGGCACAAAGGCGAAGTAGTGTTCGCCGTGACGCAGCTGGCAGGAGCCAGTCGTCCCCATCATCGCGAAGCCGCCGCCGCCAGAGGCATACGAGAGTCCGCGCGTGGGTGACAGAGTGAAAGCGAGAGTGTTGTGTGCGGAGAAGGGAAGGCGGAAGTCAAGTCTCAGCAAGGAATCTGGAATCCTTCTCATCGGGTCCAACCCGCCGCCGGCCTGACTGGGAGACCGTCTTGGCGCTGCACCTCCTTTGTCCATCTGTGATTTCATCAACTCAGCTTCTCCCTTCACGTGCACGCGCACGCCGGTCTGGGCACCAACGCACGACCGATGATAGTCCATGCATGCTAATCGCTATTTCTCATCCAAGTGTCTCACCCCTCCCATCACGCTACCAAGTCGCCGATTCTCGTCAGAACCAAGGCGGGTGGGCAAAAGTGATGGCACAAGTTCATCAGCTTCTACTTACGCTACTTCATACAAACATACGTCGATGTACGCCATTATAAGTACCTATAGATCTCGAGGCTGGCGTACTCCTAAAAGCAGGATTCGAACTCGGTAGAAGTGTTCCATTCGGAGATACTCCACGACTTCTACTCATCCGCCTTGCAACACTGTCAGAACGACCAGTCCGTTTGCAACTTCTCTTTATTTCTGACAGTCTACTGGCGCGATTCGAGTTGAGTGGTCACTGCACGGAACAACCAAACGGCGAGTATGTCCACGGATTTGCCGAGACCCATCTTGGTGTACGACGGCAAACAAGGTGATCGTTGCACGGAAAAGGCTCTGAAATTGTGAGGTCACAAGTCGAAACATACTTAAAGGCTGTCGTTGGTACATATGCAACACCATCATCCTTACAATCTAACCGTACCCCACTCTATTTCACTGCTTGTTCAACCTCCTCTCCCAGATGTTCCCTGCGTATGCGACCACTAATCAAATAAACCGCCGTCCGCACCTCGATCAAAGGATCATCACCAGCCTCCACCCCTTCCATGTATCTCGGCTTCGGATCATAAATGATCTTCTTCTGCTGCTCCCCCGCCGGCTGCCCCTCATCCATAGTCCAAAGCCGATCCAGGACGATCTCACCCATCTCCGCAAACTCATTGGTCTCGGGCCACGTCTTGGTCGAATCATTGGTGGGGTCACCTGGCTCCGCAAGCTGCGCCAGCAACCTATACTTGATAGGCTTGTTGTGCGTCAGTCGCCACTCCAGATCGTCGAACTGAAAGTTCTTGCCCTGTTTTGCAGCGTCGGCTTTGCTGTGCTTCATGACTCCCTGCCAGGGCGTGATGCGCCAGCGGAAGAATCGCTCTTGGTTGTCCGCATTGACGAACTTGAAGGCGTGGGTGCTGTGCCATTGCTCGGTTGCAAAGGAGTAGGCGTGAGCCGGGGCCTGGTTCTCGGTGAAGTATCGGGCGTGCGGGTATTTGTTTAGGAAATCTTCCATCTTGTCGTCGCGCATCGCCTTGAATTGCTCTAGGAAGGCCTCGCCGGTGCCGACCACGAAACCAAAGGCATTGTTTGTGATGATGTCGTAGTGCTTGTGTCCGTCTTCCGAAAGCACGAAGCGGATGGCAAAGCCACGGGACCCGTTCTCACCGTTGTCTGGCAGGTTTTTCGCATCGTCTCGACGAGCTCATCGCTGAGCTTGATCAGCTCTCGGTCTTCCGGAAGCGGCATATTGGACTGCGTATTGATTGTTGGCTGTAAGTGAGAGTCTGTCTGTTCTGATGTCGGCACCGCGATGTTCAAACGAGGGCCAATTTGGCTTAATTATATACCTTGGTGGCCTTCTCGCTGCATACCTACTTCGACATTATGAGGTCACCATCGAATTTAGATCGTGAACTGCCATGCACTGCGGTTCACGTCAGCGGCTCTGTGTATCTAAGTTTTGAGTTTGATCATTGCAAATAGCCAGCCCCATGGTCTCGTCTCGACCGCCCGAGACACTGGAAATGTGGTTTACATGCGGGAAGCTCAAATCACTAGCCACATAGACATGCTCTGAGATCGATCTGGATGCGATTACGGGGCCGTCAAGACCGATTCGCATCTGTAAAGATGCAGCTGAAACGCACAATAGTTCCTGGGCCGTTCGAGAACAACTCAGAGAAGAGAACCGCCTCGTCATTCTGTGTGGTAATCGCGCAAGAAATGATTGGTGGGGCTCGAATGTCGAAACTCTATCGCACAGCATCGACTTCGGCTCGTTGATCCGCACCCCGCTAGCTACATTCACGATCAGCCGCTAGGCTAAGTATAACTCTCGAAAGTATGCAAAGTAGGTCTGCAATGACCTCTTTCTAGGCCGAACGTCGGAATGCTCTCCTGCCGTGTGCTGACGCATGGCATCATAGCAAAGTCCTCAGCTGCAGTTCATGCAAGCCAGCCTCTCCCGCCCCCATGCATGCGAGACAAACTCCATCGAAACAGCAGCGAGCCAACAGTCAGCAAAGCTGCGCATGCAAGGTCAGCAAGCACGATTCCATCGCATATATCGAGGCTTGGCTGACGAACATGAGGCACAGCCCGCATGCAGCGTGATTAAACAACCCACCGGCGTTCAGCAGTGATTGCAAAGATGCTCGTACCGCTCACGGTGGCGATGAGACTTGGCATTCCAATCGTCGAGCATACATGTATCACGAGCTTGTTGTAGCTTCCTTTCTCGTTGTGCTTTGCGGCGTCGAACAGACCAGGGTGTCTGAAAAGAGCTCTGGTTGCTTCAGCTGTCGGCTTGAGGTTCGGTATTTTGTGCTATTTTGCCATGCGGCTCTCGAGGCTTACAAGGCCAACTATGGTCATGCTTGCTGCACCCGGCTGATCCCTTGCTCGCTCGATGAAATTCGGACTCGGACTCGTATCTGACCTTTTCGCCGTCAAGATGACTTTTGATTATTTGCGCAGTGCGTCCGGTGGCATAGAAGATAATGTTCGTTGTCTCATCTCTGATTTCCCGCCTCTCCAAAAAGCATCCGCAGACGATACATGACTAGTTTCAATCCAGCAACACGAAAATCTACTTCCTCTTTCCACATGTTGATACACGTCAGCGCCGTCGAAGAGCTCGTCGAGACGCTCCTCAAACAGCCCAATACACCAAGCTCGGGAGCATCCCACAAACACTTCGTCGAGCACATCCGGTCCGTGGACCACAAACTAGCTCACTACGTATCAGAACGGCTCACAGCACTCGAGAAGCTATACCCCGGGACTACCCATTACGGACAGGAAATGCACCACCTACAGCACGGCATCCAACAGGCGAATAGAACGATTACGAAGCTGAGAAAACTACGGCGCATCCTCCGGGATCCCTTGATGGTCGAAAAGAGGCCGGTGTTCGCCCTCGGATGCAACGAGATTCATCTTTATGATAAGGACGATCCCCCTATGGAGCTGGCGGGAGATTCGGTTTACGTGCCGTATCATCGCTCTCCGCTGGGCCACGAAAGCACACAGCGCTCAATCCTCACGAAGAGCCACGAAAGCGTGGATGACTCAATGTCGGCTGATCTATCCAATCTCACGCTGGTGGGCAAAGCAGCAGATGTGTTTGCCTAACCTTGACTGGTCGGCTACTCCACTGAACTAGAATTTGAGGATGGTCTGAGTTCCAGAAGAAAATAATCTTTGCAGCAAATAGAACAGACCGCCGTCGAGATCGTGCTCGGATACTACTGATTTCCAGGATGCACCTGGGAACTCAATTATCCCGTCGAAGTCTTGCTCGATGTTGCTAATCAGACTCTCGCTCGGTTGCATCTGTTCGTTCTCAGGAACGCTTGCAGCCTGTGAAGCGGTCTGTGTACGAGGTTCGAAACTCGCTATGCTACGACTCAGGCAATGTTGTAATCACGCATACCATGTTCCAATCAAGCGGTGCTGTGATCCATGTGAGACAGGTTACAGCATTACCCAGTAAATCCGTCTCAAACTGATCCCTTCGCCGATTGGACTCGCGACGTTGCTCGCAAAGACGTGGCACACCCCCATTCGATCCAGGGCGAAGGATGGACTAGGCTGCGTCGGGCATCTCTTGTCCGGAAACATCCAGAAGTAAACTGCCAACGCAGTGAGAACGATGACTAAGTCCAATGACATCTCGGGATCGAAGGAACATGTGCTAGAGCATATTTATGAAGGGGCAGGGTACTAGTTTGCGCCCAAGTTCTCTGCTGGGGAACTCACTTGGGGACGTACGTTGGCGGGATGCGTCGCTCAGCCGGGCAATGAGCACACCCTCAACTAGCATCTCGACCAAGATCTTGTACTAGCCTTTCGCATGAAACTAAGGTGGTCTGGAGACCTAATGTTCGATGCACTAACGCGCCGTTGGAAGCCGAAAACATGATGAGAGAATCTCTGCCACCTTAACGTTCGTGAAGAAGCCAGCTCCCCGGCCATCACTTTACCGCTCTTTTGCGTCCAGCTCATCGCTGCTCCCATTGGACGTCTGCCATAGCCTGTAAACGCTCGCATCAGGAGCAGAGCCTCCGTTCGCTTTCGCTGCTGTCTTGTACGTGACAAGGCAATACGCAACTAAATGTGAGTAATTTTGGGTATTTGAATATACCTCCAGTGCCAGAGACTTTTGGCTGATCAGCAGTCATGATGCTCGCTGGCAGAAATCTCCACTCACCAAATCATTGAGCCAGATTGTCAAGCGGGCACTGGCTTCATCGGTTCCAGAGAGCGTTTGGGGAACGCGATCCTTGAAATAGGTCCCACTGGCAGCGGTCCTAGAGATGAATTCCAAGAGGAACTGCAACTCGGTCAGCACACATGAGGGTTATGCCTACGAGGCCGGGAGAACGACCTCGGAATCAAAGCCCATATCTCGTCCCAACGCTACCGTATGTGCCGTGGCGATTAGGTTGACCCCCTCCGACGAAATTGTGTAAAAGTTTCACAAGACTGGCATACCCGAATCTGCCAATGTCGAGGATTGTCGTCGCGTATTTACGTAGAATCGGTCTGTAACGCTGCACTGTTCAAGAGTCGCCCCCCCCCCCTATCACTCTGACCAAGCAGAACGCAAAGACAACGCCAACAAGAAGACCAGGAGACGTTCGACATGGGCCGAAGCACAGATGCAGATTTCACAAACGTATGGCCGAACGAAAGCTACATACCTTCCTTCCGCTCCGACATGGAGATTGCCTTCGAGAAGCAGCATCAATGTCTCATGCAAGTGCTCCAAAAGCATCGCGATTCGGGCTGGGACTGGAACAACATCGCTTTACACAGCTTCATACTCGGGGTGAACACGAGTTCCGTCTCTTGCATTACCCAGAGGTGCCAGCTTCGGAGCTGGGTCCTGAAAGTGGTATCGCCGAGCACAGCGACTTCGGGAGCATCACTTTCCTTCTCCAAGACGGCGTCGGCGGGCTGTATGTAGAAGACCAACAGCGGCCTCGAGTCTTTCATCGCCTGAAGACGAAGCCTCATGAGGTAATTGTCAATGTTGGGGATTGCTTACAACTCTGGACAGGAGGAATCTTGGCTTCGGCAAACCACACGGTCACGCTCCCTGAAGCGGATGACGGAAGTGGTCAAGCTTCTACCGTTCCGAAGAAATTCTCCATTGAGTTCTTTGGAAAACCCAATCGTGACGCTATGGTGAGTGTCCTTCCAGAACTCAATAGCTCGACATCCACTCAATCCGCACCCTTGACAGCTGGAGAATACAACATGCAGAAACTTGTAAGGGCCTACTGAACCTGCTACAAGTCTGGAATGTGCAACAGCACGAAGAAAGCGGAATAGTGAAGTCTAGCTCAGCGGCTTCAAGCCAGGCTCGGTAGAAGAGAAGGGAGTAAGTATCAGCTCCCTCCCGGATTTCGACCTTACTGCTCTCTGCGATGATGAAAACCGGCCGTTGTCGACGTTGCCACTGCTTGATCGTTCCTCAGACAAGTATCCAGACGTCGACAAAGCTCACATGGGCGGGGAAAGATGTGATAGCATTGGGGGGACTTGCATTTTGAGAGTCAAGTTTCACTCGTACGCACAAATTTCTAGCACTGACGAGGCTGTGCATTCGATCGTCCAGACTGGGAAAGTAATCATTTACTTTGGGAATGGTCAATCACACAGACAGAAAAAAAAAATCCTTGCGACTCAACAATCCTAGGAAAAATAGTGTTGTCATCAGAGAAGCTACATGTCCGTGCCATGACTCTGTTCGTAGCTTCCTTTGAGGACTGACAAGGTTGGGGCACAGTGTGGTGTCTGTGAGATAAGGGTCAAGGTCTTATGGGCTGTCGATTTGTTTTTCCGCGGTTCAAGAAGGCATGATCAGCTTTCTGTAGCTTCAGCTGTGGTCAGCAAATGATTACACAGCAACAAGTTCAGTTCCCAGATTGCGGGTGAATATGGTAGAACAGCGACCTCCTAGATCTGCGGGCGTGCTGCCAACCTGAGAAAAAGCAGTGCCTGAGCGGCCATTACGACGAACCCGAAGGGCCTCGGCATCGACTCCAAATTCGAGAGCACCATACGAAGCTTGAGGGCTCGTATTATATGCTACTTGAACACCATCCACAAGGTTTGTCACCGATCTATATGAGCGGGTTTCGACAACTCCTATCGCAAAGTACAGTCACTGTGGGGGAGAAATTGTTCGAGAAGGTTAAATGCCGCGATCCATTCTGGAAGAGCCGACTATGAACTAAGCGGTGATTGCTGTCCCTAATCATCCATCCCCGTTTCGCGACATGCTGTGCGTCGTAGTTCAGCTATACTTTTCACACTCGCGACTCATTGAAGTTCAAGCGACCTGTTACCGATCGCAGTGACAACTTGAGCCAGAGATGACGTGGGGTTTTGTGCTGAAATTCCGGCTCACAGTTGGAGATCATGCCAACCTCCAACCCACTCGACATCCGCGTCGTCCTCAGTGATGTCCGCGACACCACCGGGCTGGCGCACTCCCTTGCGCCAATCCACAATCCTAACCATATCATGCTTGGGTATCTCTTTGTTGAATTTGCTGCTAGAGCCTTGCTGTTCCTTGCGACCAAAACCGAAAACATTGCTATCCCTTTCGCCAAAACCAAAAGCAGAGCCCACTTTCGCTCCGAAGCCAAAAACGCCTTGTTGCTTGTTATTAGGAGTGTTCTCCTGATTATTGTCCTCTGCACGGCGCCAGCTACCACCTGTATTCTTCCGCTCACGCTTCTGCGGGCGCTCAGGCGTGGTCGCGTGACTGCTCTTAGTACGGCTGTGCGCATTCAAAGGCAATGCAGGCTGGCGATTGGCAGCTTTCTTCAAGTCGGCTTGACTTTTGAAAGCGCGACGCTTGGAGCCGAGCGCGGCCCACTTATCCATGACTCCACGCTTTGCCGGGGGTGAGTAAACCTCCGGGAGCTTGTAGATCGGCGCTGGTGCATTTTCTTCGTAACTAGAGACATCCTCTGAACTGCTGTCGCCGCCAAAGACAGGGCTTTCGGGATCGCCATGACGAGCCGGAGAGCGGCTGTGAGGTCGAGGGGTAGCACCAGGAATGGGGACACCCCTGGGCTCCACGTCGATCGGCTTGGCAGCGTGGGGACGTGGCGTAACATCGGCGTCGTGAGATTCAGGCTCAAGCTCAATGCCAAGGCTGTCAACGCTCCAGTTGTTGGCGGGCTCGAAGGGGCGGTTCTTGTCGCCGGCAGGCTCAGAGAGCCAGTCGTCTTCTTCCTCGTCGAGAAGGTCAGACCAAGACTTGGAGATGCCCTGGTCCTTCTTGCCAAAGATAGACGACAGAGCCTTGAAGGGCTTGCTAGCGGTAGTCGGCAAGGATCCACCAACGTTCTGAGGGGTGCCAGAGGCACGACGGGAAGTGCTCTGGAAGTTTGACAGGAACGATTTTCGAGGCTTCGGAGCTTGAAGCTTGATGCTCTTGATGGACTCTCCCAGTGCCGAATCGATGAGGCTATCGATCGAAGCATATGGGGCAGCGCCTTCGATAGGAACGCCATCGATAGGAACGCCAGGCTGATCGGGGAACAGTTCCTCCTCGGCATGACGATCGGGAATAGCCGACAATTGACGGGAGTCTTTCATTGGCGATAGGTGGAGCTGTCTTGACCACGGGAAAGCACCAGTGCCATCTGGCTGAGGGCTCTGGATGGAAGGTGTGCGGAGCGGCTGTCGATTGGCAGATGCCGGGATCATGTCGTGCTCCTCGGCGCAGAAATCGTCAAAGATGTCGTCATCAGCGGTGAAGGACAGCACGCGTTGCAGCGCCTTGCGCATCTCAGTCAAAGACCGACGAGCCGGGTCCATGCTGAGGGAGTGCTCCAGAACCTCAAAGGTATCCTGGGACATGGCCGGGAAGATGTCAAACAGCGACTGCCTGTCGTTGGCAAAATCTCTGAACAGGACGTCGTCTTCGCTAGGAGTGACAAAGGGGTTGCGAGCGAAGAGCACGTTGAGCAAACAGATACCAATTGCCCAAATGTCCGCCTGAGCCGGAGAGTAGCCGACGTCCGAGGGATCATATTGCTCCGGGGCCATATAACGATCGCTACCGACAGAAGCCTCGTGGGACCATGCATCGGTGGTAGACAAGCCAAAATCGCCAAGCTTCAAAGAGCCGTCTTGTGCAATCATGACGTTCTCAGGCTTGATGTCGCGATGGTAAAGGCCTTTGGAGTGCATGTAGTCGACAGCGTCAACGAGCTGAAGCATGAAGCTGCGAACGTGCTCGGTCTCACCGGGGCCACGGTTGTGACGGATGGCCTCGTAAAGGTCACCCATGGGACAGAACTCGAGGACAAGGAACATGTGCGAGCCATCCTCAAAGGCATGGATCATGTTGACCAGGTTCGGGTGGAAACCCAGGCGCTGGTGGCAGTTGAGTTCCAACGAGTGATCCGGTGCGGCGGCAGCAGCTCCGGGAGAGATGGGCGCGGTCTGAGCCTTGGAGACGCACTTTATGGCAACCAGGTCGTTATTAGTGTTGTCTCGAGCCAGGAAGACCATGCCAAAGGACCCATGGTTCAGTGGAGAGAGCGTTTCGAAGCGGCCGTCCAGCAGAAGGTTGGGAACGAAGCCATTCCTCAAACAGTCGGTAGACATGACTGAGGTGGACAACGCCCGTGAAGGAGTGGGGAGATTTCCAAAAGCAAGAAAGGGTTGTAATAAGAGGACAAGAGATCACCAAACAAGAGCGATCTCAGGTCCAACACCGTCCGAAGAAATCTATCGCGTTTGTTTTTGTGCTGAGTGCAGCAGTCTATTGAAGCCAGACGATGCGTGGATGAATTACTTCGACAACGAATCCGCCAAGGGCAAAAAGCAAGAGGCAAAACGCTGCGAACCGGGAAGAGTTGTGAACCAATTAGGAGTACCGACGGGGGGGGCTATAGGATGGCTGCTGAAGGGTGTTTGAGAGCAGTGATCATCGATCAGGTAGTGTTTAGCAGGGAACGCCGGGTTCGTATCGTTTCAGAGGGTCATGTACAAGGGAAGTGGTAAGAATAGTGTCGTAGACTGGATAAGGAAACCGAGAGAGTGTGTTCGTTCGAGCCGAAAGGAAGGTGCGAGTGTTGCTGCAAAAAGGGATTAGGGTGGCATCTCCTTTCTTCCGTAAAATCTGTCGGTTGCTGTTGTCTGTGTAAGAAGAAGCAGTCGTTGCAGAGTCGTTTGTGGTGACCAGACCGGGACGTCGACGCTATCGACTGAAAGCAGAAGGGAACAAATACGCTTCGTTAAGTTCGTAGGAGCGCGACCGGACTACGCCAGTGCGTAAGTAGAAAGCAGTGGGAGAGAGACAGATGCCTGACAGGCAACTGCTCTACTCCAGGGTTACCGAGTCACCTTGCTTTGGTGGTGGTGGGTCGATAGGATATATTCGCTCTGGGACGGGGGGCGTCCGAGAATCTTCTTGTGTTGCCGGCGTTTCGCCTAGGAGCTCCAGGCAATGGTGCCGAGAAGGAGGACTGGACCAGCGATGGTGAGAGAGAGGACGATGACAAGACCTCCCGGCATGCGGCAAGCCTTTGACCAATCGTCCAAACGCCGGTGTAGTCGTTGTCGTCAATTGAGTGCAACCGATCAGAAGTTGAGGTTGTCGTGATTCGTCAGGTCCACAGGAGAGAGTTGTTGGAGAAGAGTCGAGGTAGAGGACGTAGGAGGGGCGGAGTGCGTGACAAAGGTAGCTCAACGTATAGCTTGGACAATTGCACGATCAGCTGTAGTGATTCGTGAACGTGGTCTGTGTGTCGTGTACTGGTGAGCAATGCCAGGCAGCAGGAGAAGAGGAGCGAAGGCGTAAGAAGGAGATGGTTGATGCAAGGAGATGTCGAAGAGTCGGAGTGTTGGACGGGATGGATCGAAGGTAGGTGCATGGGAAAGACAAGGCGAGGCCGAGAGAGTATATGGGACGGCATGGGCAGGAAGGAGCGTTAGCTCAGCAAGTACGACTGACCTGGAGTCTTGCCTGCTGTTGGCCCGTGCTCCAGGCGGTAAGCATAATAATAAGGGGAACTCGCTGGAAGGAACGACGGAGGTGGGTGTGTCGATAGTGAAAGCGCTGTTCGGCAGACCTGGTGGTGGCTGTACGTTGGCGAGAGTGAAGGCAAGTGGGGACCGACCAAAGTTGTGAGGTTACCATTCGCTGCCATCGCGCCTTCTCCACTTCCGGAGCAACGACGCATGCCCGCACGCACTGGTGCGAAAGCGGCCTAGCGTCTCCCTGCAGCGTCTCGACTCTTCCAGCGTCCGCTGTTTTCATCGACTCGCTTTCGTCCAACGTCAACAGCGTGTGCCGGCCCATTGGCTGCCACAAACTGCTCATCAATGCTCCAATCGCGACGCTCCGGTCTGGCCGCTACGCTGCCGCGGCACTTTTCTGACCTGGCCGGGAACTGAGCAAGAGAGGGAACACAGCGGCGAGAGCCTCCAGCGAGCCCAGCCTACGCATGGCCTAACCGCCTGGTTGAGGTACTGCGACGGCCAGTTTGCCGCCCGCGGGCATTGCCAACTGTTAACCGCTCGCCGTTGAGCGTGGTCACAGGCCTGAGGCTCACTTTACAAGGATAGAAACCGACATCTGCTGCAGTGTGCTGCCGCTGCGACAGGGACGGTGACTGACAAGCATCACAATTGACGGATAGAGTGCGTTCGTCTGAGCACGCTTGGCCAAGGTGCGATGGCATCCTCATCGAAGCGTCGTCAGGGGCTGTCGCCAGCTGCACAGCAGACACGACGACTATACAGCTGGGCAGCCCAGCGACAGCGACAGCGACAGCGACAGCGACAAAGCGACGAAGGCGTTGCCCGCGTGGGCTCGCAGCCCCCGGCAGCCACCTTCATTTCCCAGCCGTACCGGGCTGCGACCGTCGCTGGAAGACGCTGACCGCCAGGGTGTTATCCTAGCCTGGGCGGGCCCACTTGGCACCCTCTGTTCCTCTGGCCTCGACCTCCCCCATGTCTCTATTCGTCGTCCGCCACCGTACACTTTGTTCCTTCTCGAAAGCGGTGAACGGCCCGTCTCTCTTTGGTCGCTTCCTTCACGGCCTCGACACATTCGAGACATCCACCGTCGCATGGCAAACATCAACACAACACGTTGCCACACTAAGGTGTTACGGCCTGAAGGACGAGATCCACCAGGCTCCTCTCGTTGTCCGCAGGCCATCTGCATCCTTCAGCATCACATTCTCGCTCAAGGTTTCCCCTGGCGTAAGCACTTTACTCGCTCGAAAGCTACCTGTGCGTGATCGTCTGCAGGCATGCGGATCGCCTCGTAGAACCTCTTGGATCCACAGCTCTACGTACAAGTTGATTCGTGTCTTATTGGGAAATGACCTCGGCCGCGAGCGTCGAAGAGGGTAGGCCTTCGAGTCTTGCTCGAGCCGTGGCTGTCGTCACGCACTTTACTCGTTGTCGCTATCATGCTCAACAAAGGGGTGCAATCAACGCTATCAGGGTCTTGCCTATCGTCAGATCCTGTCAGGAACTGGAGACCAGTCCGCGTGACGTTTATCAACTTTCGTCACGCCGACTACGCCGGTTCCGACTCGTTTTCACGCAACGCACCAGCTGACCATGTCGGGGACCCCTAAACGTCTGCCTCACCCACAATGATCGCCTTGCAGTCCGGAAAATCCCCCATGAATTTCCCGAGCTTGGCCATGTTCAGTGGCCCAAAGTGTGACAGATGTGCATGCTCGACACGTCGCCCGGGTGATCGCAATGAAGGACATTCGTCGATCCCTCACAACAATCATCGTTGTACATACACAACCTCACTCTTCGTGCCCAGATATGCATATACAGTACCACCGAATGGTAAAGACGCCGTCGCTTCTGACAAACCTCTGCTGAGAACGCCCTTGCACCTGTCTCCTCACACTGAGAAACAAGTGTATCTTTCTTCGAGGTCAAGTGAACGCAGTAACCGAGCTAGAGTTGCAAAACCTCACCGCTACGGTCTCGCTGCCTCATTATTTCCAACTCTTGCTCTTCGTGTGAACGAGTGTGCGGCGTCTCATGTCCAGAACCTGCGACGTTTAACATCTGTCCAGATCGTAGCCATTTCTGGTCTGGTCCTTTGTCTAGCCGTGGCCCCCTTCCTGTCAGACCAGCCACCTGTCAAAAAGATAAGCTACTTCTCCGCCTTTCCCGGGATGGTGCTTCCTATCTCAACCACTCACATCGCAGAATTTCACAATTCCTGCTTCCGTCAAAAGCACCGAAACAGGCTGTCTGACCCTAGAGACCAGGACCGGATCCGGCCGGGTCAGTGCTGTGGCCAGGTGCAAGGAAGTATGTACGTCCAGCTTCTCAGAAGCCGTTCAGATGCATGTCCTGGCGAGACGGCAATTATCCATGGCATGCCGTTCTCAAGACTCAAGATTACTATCTAGACTAGTCCCCCTTCCGAGTCGGCTATCTTGTTTCTGGTAAGGAACAAGATATCTTGTAATCATTCTGATCTCACGCTAACGCGATTGATGGCTGGACTCGATGACCATTCCGACTGCTTCTGATACATATGAAGTTTAATATTGGCCAACCCATCCATGTCAGGAGTTGGAAGGGACACAAAACTGATGGAAGATGGTGTGCAGCGTGCTGACCGCCTCCCGCGAATTTCAACAATAATGGCTGCCGATTCGCGAGCTTGGTCGAATGTGGACAGAGACTTCGTGCTGTGCCTTGCCGTAACTTGCGCTAATGGTCGACATGACAATGCACGACATTTCTGACAGCGGCTTCCTGGATGTCAAGGGAATTTGAGACCATGCGCCGCATATGTTTGGTGGCTACCTGCCTTGCACAGCAGCTAGGTACTATACTAGTGGCTCGGCAACATCCCACGATTTGCAGATTCTCATACGTGCAGCTGCACAAACGGTCTCCACGATCAAATGCCACACCAAGGTGATTAATCGCCAGCCTTGAGAGGATACGCGCGTCATTATTTAGTACGCTAGATCGCAGCTTTGCTATATTCCAAGTCTATTCATGAGTTTCACAGCATGTGCATCGCTCCAAGCCTCTACGCCAAGCAATACATTTACACTGGCGAATCGAGATTCGTGGCGTGGCTAGATCGTTTCGCCAGCAGAAACACCCGAACGTTTCAGAGGTGTCAGGGAGCAGGCCTAACCTGCCCCGACCCATCGAGCCTGTTGCGGCAATAGTATTGCCTGTCTACCCACAAGATCGATCAAGAGCATCACGCAGCAGTGTCTTCTCCTTGCTCTTGCACACAGTGACAACCATCACCGGTGTCATTCACGACTTCCTCGCAGCAAAGGTGTTTTGGACAGCATCAAACGCTTGCGCCGGGAGGCCAGATTGAGTGTTTCACTTCTACAACGTTTGCTGCGTTCACGAGGCTGTACCCATGTATACTTACAATGCATCTGCTGCGGGAGACTTGCACGACAACAAACAACCCGGATGCCCCTCCCCCTGAAACCACGGCCTCGACCGCGAAGCTCAAATGCACGCAACGTGCTCAGCCCTTGGAATGTGGTGTGAGATTCGATGCCGGCACACCTTCTTGGCCTCCGAGCTGTCAACCCGCTCGCGATCCTGCGGGGAAGGTGAGGTGGCTTGTGACGAGGCAGTGTATCAGCTTTTAATCTCGCAGCCTGAAGTCGGACCATGGAACGAGAAGTACGCAATGCTGATTGTGCTTTGACTCGTTTTTGTTTGTTTTTTGGCGTGCTCACACGACACTGCGGTACGAAGTAGGTTGTCTCAATGTGTCTGGATTGAGGGGTAGGTGGTAGTGGACACGTTTACGCGCTGTCGTGAGACGGTTGTAGCATCGCCAGATTCACGGCAGTTGAGCGCATCGATGGGCGCCCGGTGCCGTTGTACGAGCACCCCGATTGAAGACCGAGCGGCTCTCTGTGGAATTGTGCAAGTTGCACTACCATCATCATCTCTGGATTCATCCTATCAAGACACAAGATCCTTAGTGCTTCGGACCCTCGATTGCGCTATAGCAATCGCGATCACAGACGTGCTCGTCGGTACGCTGGCCTCGAACGAGACATTTCGTGCTTTCAGCTACATCAGCAGGCACAGCCGTGCCAATGCTCATAAGCCTCATTATGGCGTGGGCGGCCAACGTGGCTGTCGTCATCATGGTACCTCCGTACAAGCGGCGCTATGAATACAATTATGCTGACGAGAAGCGGAGGCGCATCAGTGAGAGGATCGAGGGACCAGAGGCTCGTAATGCCGCGCACGTGCGCTTGATCAGGCCGGCTATTCCGAAAATAGATCCAACGAAAGCGATCGAATGGCTATTGAAAGCTATGTCGACTGTTCACAGCAACCGATTTATGTCTGGTAAGCAATTATCCATTCGTCTGATGCCGGCACAATCATGTCCGATGCAGAACATGGAAATCGGGTGGCTGTTATTCTTGCGAGGTCAAGATATCCAGTTTCATAGTGCTGTTTTGATCACATATCACGTGACTGCCAGCAGCTGTTTGAGCTGAAGCCCACTTGGACTCCAAAGAATCGATGGAAACGAGACTCGAATGTCTTCATGAGTTCTCTATTTGATCCTGGTCTGCATCTCTGCGAAACTCTTTTGATCCTGATTCGGATTGTTGCCAGAACAATAATATAAATAATCAACTCGGTGAGGCCGAGCGCTCAATTTTGATTTGTTTTCTTACACATAAATAAATAGCATGCGCGAACAACAAGTTGAAACCTGCCCATACAGAAGTTCGTACTTCCACGTCAGCCCAACACCCTAGACCAACATTCTGCTTCAATGCTGTAGTAAATCAATCAGCTCAGCGCCAACAGAGTTCAGTGTCTATAACATGGTTGGAATGCTCGTGGCCTACAAGCGAACGCTGACATTGGCGCCCAGGCATGCAACCAGCCCCACTGTTTCAGTTGCAGCAGCACCAGAACGCGGTGTGTCTACGGCGAAGGCAGCGCAGGATCGAGTGTTGAGGAGAATCATCACAACTCAAAGGTGAGACATCTTTGCATGAAATGCCCAAAAGGTGTGATACCTTAGAAACTCTCGTGATCGCTGTCGATGACCTGGTTACGTACGCCGAACGATTCCTTAGATCAACCATCGGGCATGCCTGCAGGACCTCGCAGCACCACTTGCATCGGAGAATGTGAGACATCTCTGGCTGTCGCCACTCTGAATCGTTCATCTTCACAGGTCGAACTTCATGCATGCCCGATCCGGCAATGCGGCATCAACGCATCGTCTAAAGTCTTCAGTGGTTGAGCCTGTCGGGCCACCAGACTCCCAGCTTGACCACCGGTCCGACGCACAATCCGTTGGCGATGTCTCAACTAACGCATTAGCGGGCCACCTTAAAAAAAAAAGTCGCACGATATACATCTCGCTAAACGACGGCGCGACGCGCAAGAAGCTTGTTGGAGGCGTTTTTTCGTCGTTTCGCTCACCGCTCCGCGAACGCCGCCGCTGCTGCAGCACCCAGATCGGCGGCTAATGCAGCCGGCGGCCGTGGTGGACCGGTTACAGATCTCCACTTTTTGAAGCAACCACACAAGCGTAAGGAGATTTCTTACCCACCCACACGTTCGCATCCTCCGAAGACGACCAACCAAGAATCCTCATTTCTTTTCTGCACTCCTGCAACAAAAGTCGTCGCCACCTGGTCGGGAGCATCGAAATTGTTTCGGTGGGGCCCGAATTCAATAATCTGGTGCGTTCTTGTTCCACTTCGGGCTAATATTTCATGCAACGCCGCGGAAAGGAGCAAGAAATATCGGTGTAGATTTTCTCACCATTCGAGGATTTTCATTCGTTGCTAACTTGCCAGTTCTCCGCAGCGCCACTGGCGAGTACCACAGTTTTCCTCGTATGTTGTCCTTTTTAACCCCCTGGACTACGCCTAGTCTGGTAGCGATGCCAGGTGGACACAAGGGAACGCTGTGGCGCTCTGCTCTTATTCGAGCCTGGAGCTTGGGCGCGAAACTTGTGGTCCTGTGGAGCTATGGCCGCGATGATGCACGTTCGTTGGCTTTTTTCTTCTTTTCTCTCTCTCCTGGTTTCTGATATTATCCACCTCGTGGCTGGTTCCGTCGCCCGTACTCAAATACCCATTGTTCGATTGGATGGTCTTCGGAATGGTTGTTCCGACAAGGGCGGGTTTGAACTACACTTCGTCGTCGAGACCACACCGGGCGCTCTGTACGGAGTTGATTCGCTTGTACAAGTTCTCTACCCGTCTTTGATTCGAAGATGAAGATGGGGCAGGCACATGAGGCCGAAAAGGGGCACGGAGCCGATTCCTTGACTTCACCGTCTCTGGTATTCGAAGTTTTTTCATGCTTGTTCGCGTGCTCACCGTTTGTTTGACTTGCTTGTCGATTCGATTGCAAATTTCGACCGATCTCGATAGCCTGGGTGCCGATAACATTTTCGTTCTGCGGAGACGGTGTAGGCTGTCGTCGAAACGAAGTGATGCAAAAGCAATCATTGTTTGGGCCGTGGGAGAGTGGTCAAGCCTATACGCAGATGTCGTACTGAATTCTGCTGGCTCGGAACCACTTGGTGCATCGCGGTGAGATCAACGTCAACCTGTCTTCGTTCTTGCGCGCTGTGCTCATCTGATCTTGGGCCGAATGCTTTTACCTGCAATGTTATTGTCTACGCCGATCTCATTGACTGAAATCGTTCTATCCTTGTTTGTATCCCTCCCTCAGCTCCCCTACCTCTCAAGAGCTCGATTCATGTGAGATATCGATTCTGTCAGAAGCGAAAGTCATCTCAGATGTTCATGCCTTGGGTGCACAAGAATGGGTATCGCAGTCTCGATGGAGGCTTTGGCAACCATCCGCAGTATCGGTTCTCCCAGGTTTGTTGAATGGGTGCAGCGAGTCGATCAAATGCCTCAAGGCCAATATCTGCTCCGTATTCCAGCCAGGTAGATGTACACTCTCCTAGTACAGACGGCTTGACATGCCGCGTGCAATTGCTCTAGTACCCGGCCCCGGACGAAGGAAACTTGACGGGCGCAAGAGATATTGGCTTCGCGATGGAAGAACAGCATTCTACTCAAACGATTCCAGTCCGTTCGACGATGCATCAGTGTTGCTCAGCATCCTACAATGGACCTTTCATGCTCCTGTAATCGCTAATGTGAATCTGCTCGCGCGATATCATACTCTAACAAAAGAATGTCCATGCCAGGTTCTTATCCTGAATCACGGCCATCCCGGAAACCCGTTCTCCTTCAACTCACTCGCCGTCCAGCTCCACAACTCATCCGCCATATCCTCCCGATACGAAACCGCGGCCGGGTTCTCCTTGCCCACAGGCTCGTAATACCCACCACTCTTCAACCCCTTGGCAACACTCAAGTAAACCTGATTCTTCGCCCCCTCGGCCGTCTCCACCCCCGCAACCGCAAACACGATCCGGAACAACAGGAGCAAAAACCGACTCGACGTCTCCCGGCTCGTATCCGCGATGCTCGACCTGACCGTGCCAGGGTGCAAGCTCACGCTCGTCAGTTGCGGATACTTAGCCGCAAGTTTGAAAGCGTAGTGTGTCCGCGCCAGCATGCTTTGCGAGTACAAGCTGAAACCAGAGGCATTCGCCATCGGCGTCTTGAGCTCCGGGAACGCAATCGCTTTCGCGGATTTGTGGCCCACGGAACTCATGGTGATGACCCGTACATCCGCGCCGGGCTCTTTCGCCGTCTGCAACAGCTTGGGCATGAGGAGCTGCGTCAGCGCCGCGTGGCCGAGATAGTTCGTCGCAAACACGATCTCGTAGCCGTCTGCGGAGACGCCCTTTGGCGGTGCGCCGGCGCCGCCGTTTAGCTGCAGGATATCGAGGCGAGGGGACTCGGCGTCGAAGCGCTCTGCGGCGGCGCGTATGGAGGCGAAGGACGAGAGGTCGAGTTCGAGGAATTCCACGGGGGCGTCCGGGTGGTGTTCTCTGATTCGCGTGATGGCGGCGTCGGCTTTGGATTTGGAGCGGGTGGCGAGGTAGATTTTGGAGGGGTTGTGGGGCGCGTAGTGCTTTATTGTTGCTTCGCCTAGGCCGGAGGAGCCGCCTGTTACGAGTATTACCTTGCCGGCGAGGGAAGGGATGTCGGTGGCGGGATTGAATTTGTTCATGGTAGGTGACTTGATGGTCGAGGTCGAGGTATAGATGCGAGATGAGTCTTTGCAGGTTGAGGCTGAAAACAAAAGTCACAACGAAGTCAATGCGGAGCTATTCGTCTTATACCTTGATGCGATCGTGAATTGCGACATTCAACCTCCTTGAAGCACATGTTCAAAGCCCATGGCAAAGCCAAACCCCCTTGCGCGCGACGGCTATATCAGGAAAAGTCCGTTGATAGGCAACCATGGCATTGACAGCAACATACCGCACAACGTGTAAGGGTCACGATTGGGAGGACTCCCCGGATTCACAACACCCAATTGAGACGCCACATTTGGCACTTGCCGCAATTACAGAGGGGTTGAAGAGATACAAAGTAGACGCACGTTGTAGAGAGGACAAACTTTGAGCCGCACGCGGTCTGTGCGTACACTACAGAAACTTGCCCGACGGCATGTCTTTGCGCCGACTCCGTTCTTGACACTGCAATGCATCAGGGCAATTAGCTCGAAAGGTGTATCTCCGCCCGAAATAAGGTTATGATGTAATTGATGCAATCGCTATTGCCGCGTCCGCAAGATTGAGATCGTGTTGGCGGCGTACGCGACCACAGGTATCAATGTCTTGGAGTCAAGGGCAGCGGACTGACGGCGTCGTGGTCAACTTATATCCTCGACAGAACCTGCTCTTGGCATCAGTTGCTCTGCGGCGTGTAAAGTTTGCACGAGCGGCTTCTTGTGTTAGCATCGAACGAAGAAGGTACTTTGGATGGTTGTTGGGACCGACGAGAGGAGAATTGAAGAGTCGGAAGAACCCCCGTCTGACCTCTGAGGGGCATACAGCCGGAGCACAGCATGCGTCTGGAAGAAAGTCAAACCAAGCATGAACCAAGAGCGGAGGGATTTGAAATTTACTGCAGCTTCTTTTGTTGTTCCTGCCGCATTGCCTTCCACTCGTCAAGCAATCCTCGATAGTCCTTTAGTTCATACCATTTCCCAAACACCTCTCCCAGTATTCCCCATCCTTTTCTCCAGCTTCGAAGTCCAAGATCACGGAGTAGACAGTCATAGTATGGAATCCCGTCCATCATGAAGTCTGCTGTCTTACCCTTCATCCCCATCGGCCGGCTCCATTTACCAAATCGACTCCACAGAGCAGCTTCGTACCTGACCGCCGTCTCAGATTCGGGTTCGGTGTTCAGCTCGTTGTGAAGATATGCATATGCCCACAGTGAGGTGATCTCGCACTTGAGACATGTCTGCAGAGAAGTGATTGTGTTTAAGAAGACGAGCGATCGCTCTGACTTGACCTGGGATGGCGGCGCGATGAAACGCCACAGCCTCCATGGCGTCAGTTCGGGCTGTCTCTCTTCTGTGGAGGGGCCGTGCTGTAGTTCAGGAAAGCGGGAGAAGAGCTCCGCGTCAGCTTTGGTGTCAAGTGGCGGAGACACATCATCTGTTTGTGCCTCTACGGGCATTCCCCACGTAAGTTGCTTTTCACGTGGCTCGAGAGGAAATGTAGGACCGAATCTGTAGCCCGTCGCGCAGAACAAGACATCAGTGTCGATCTTCCGTCCGTCAGCGAGCACGACCTTGCCTTCCTCAAGGCCATGTACATTCTCACGAATGACGTCCACATTGTCACGGCTGATCAAGTCGTAAAAGTCGTTCTCGTACGTAAGACAATTCGCTTGGGTGCCGTACCACATCAAGTTCGCATCCGGCAGCAGAGACTTCGTCTTTTCATTCTTCATGATGCCAGACTGGGCCATCGAATCACCTGTAAGGCCGCTCCAGTAGCCTCTCACAAACGCCCTTCCCCAAGTCGTGCCATGGAGCAGCCATCGAATCCAGCCGAATCCGTCACCAGTACTCCACGGAGCACAGCCAAACCATGAGAGAGACCTTGTCATCAAAAGACCCTCGAGCCAGAGGCTCCATGGCCCCATCTGGCTGTATGTCTTCGCCATGGGCATCGTGCCTCGTCCAGTGCGTCTGGTGATCCACGTGACATGCTTTCCAGCACTGGCGAACATGTATACGATATCGTGAGCGGATTTGCTTCCACCAAGCACGGTGATGTGGTTCTTCGTTGCGTCAGCGAGTATCGGCGGTCCTTCCTTGGTCAAGTCTGTAGAATGAATGATGGATCTCTGAAAGCTGGATGTACCGACCATGGCTGGCGTGAGAGGTCGTGATGCCTGGCCCGTCGCTACGATGAGCTTCGAACATGTGACCTCCGACTGGAGCTTCTTGCCATCCGGCTGAGTCGCCTCCAGGGTCAAAGCCCATGTTTGACCAGATGCCGCTTCATTCTGCCTCGCCTTCAGCACGGCAGTTCGAAATCGAATCAGTTTGATCAAGTCAAAATGCTCCGCATACTTGGTGAAGTATGCATTCAACGTCTCGCCAGTGAGTAGCTCGCGCTCCTTGACACTGTGCTTGCCAAGGTCGGCCTCTAGGATTGGGAAGTCCGTAAATTCGTACCAGCCTTGCAAGTTGTTGCTTCGCAAGCCCGGATACAGCTGTTCGGCTGCCCAGACGCCGCCGACGCTGGCTTTGTCGTCGATGATCAGGACGTCGAGGGACGAATCGAGGGACAAGAAGGTGTGGGCGGCGCACAGGCCGTGAATGCCGGCACCGACGACGATCACGTCGTGTTCAGCTGCCATGTCCGCGAAACACAACTAGGCGACCAGGAGGCAAGGGCAACGCAACTCTGCTGAGGCACAGACGAGAGGGCAGCCAGACATGATAACCGAGCGGTAGTTCAAGGACTTCAAAGCCTTGTTCAATGTGCTTGATCTCCCATAGCCTGCTTCATGCAGGCCGCGTGCTTGGCGACCGCTTCGCTGATATAAACCAATCATATTCAAAGCCTGTATCTGCAGTCTACCATCACGGCGGCTAAGTTCCTTCCGTTCAAGTCGATCTAAGTATCTACAAGGACCCTGGGTTGCGAAACTCAGCCTGGCCGAACAGTTTCACGTGGGTGGATTTTTGCCAGCTTAGAACACTTGCAGAGTAACACGAACTCTATCATGTCCAGCCGTCCAAAAGACTGCCTGAGGTCATACACAGGAAAGCTATAGATCCGACGAGTCTTATACAGTGCGATGGAACGTCATTCCGCCGCAGACAGCTAGAAAATCAATGTCAGTGGTCAAGATGAATTGAGACTATCTTACAACTCACATACATTGAACAGTTTCGTTCTCTCGCTCAACAACCCGGAGGAAGCCCACAGGAGCCTTGTGGGCCTCTGACCTCTATCCGGGTGGGCTCCGCCGTCTGTGCAGCTGCAGAGGTTGGATCATTAGAGCTGTCGAAATCGTACTTGGACTCTTCGGCCCTCTCTAGTCGAAATAGATCCCAACGCCGACGCTCGTCTCTGAGCGCACGCAGCATCGGTGAGTGTGGTGCGGCAGAAAGTGTGACACAAGTGGTGACTGTCGACAAGTAAAGAACGATGCTGAATTCCAGTTTCATCTTGTTGACAGCAGGGGCGAAGCTTCGAGGGAATTGATTGACTCAGGCAGCCGTCGGGACAAATCGTGTCAACAAGCAAACTGTAACGCGGGCACGGGTTGGTTGACTGTGTAGGCGACCAGTGAAGGT
>UYJD01000002.1:2727293-2767366 GCA_900618795.1 Cyanodermella asteris
TGACGCCGTCCTTCACTGGTCGCCTACACAGTCAACCAACCCGTGCCCGCGTTACACCATTCAAGAGGAAGAGTGGCAGAATGGCGGTTCTGGCAGTCATGACGGCTTCGTGCGTGACTTCAGGCTGCATGTGATAGCCACAGGCTTGTGTTTGGCGGTCATTTTGATGGGACTCGTACGTCTATTATAACTATCTAGGTAGCAATTGTCATCTTGTCGCAACGAAACTGATCTCGGTTAGGACATTACACTACTTGCCTCCGCTGTGCCGACCATCGCGAATGAGTTCGACTCACTGAAAGATATCGGCTGGTACAGTAGCGTTTTCTTCATGACAATCTGCTGCTGCCAGGCGCTCGTTGGCCCACTCTTTCGGCTTTTCAACCTCAAATATGTCTACGTCTGCTTCATCGCCATCTTCGAGATTGGCAGTCTTGTTTGCGGACTCGCGCGCTCCTCATTCGTTCTCATAGTCGGTCGCGCCATCGCCGGGATAGGAGCAGCCGGCGTGTTTTCGGGAGCGCTTGTTATCATCAGTACCGTTGCCGAGCCGGTGAGAGTGCCTTTCTTGACGGGTATTATCACTGGCACTTTCGGTCTAGCTAGCATCATCGGACCGGTACTCGGTGGTGCGCTCACGCAGCATGCGACCTGGCGGTGGTGTTTCTACATCAACCTACCATTTGGCGCACTTGCGGGCTTGATTCTTGTGTTATTCTTTAGGCCAGTACGTTTTCCAAGCTCACAGCGATCAGTACTGTCCAGGGTGCGCAGCCTTGACATTATCGGCTTTTTACTTTTCTCGACAGCAACAGTGCTACTCCTCTGCGCGCTTCAATGGGCTGGGCAGGCATATCCATGGAATTCGTCTCGCGTCATCGCGTTGTTTGCCGCTGCCGGCATTCTGGTCCTTACGTTTGCTGTCTGGGAGTATCATAAGAACGAATCGTCGAGCTTTCCGAGGAGCACTATTTGCAATCGAAGCACAATTCTCTGCTGCATCATCGTGTTGTTCGCAAATGGTGGGTTCCAAACCATGGCTTACTATCTCCCCATCTGGTTCCAGGTGGTCCAAGGTTTCAGTCCAACACAGAGCGGGTCAAACTACTTGCCGACCGTCATCGCCGATGTGGTAGCCTCATTTGCCGGCGGTTTTCTCATATCCAAGCTGGGCTACTGCAACCCATTTCTGCTTCTGGGACTTATCGCGCTCACGGTCAGTGCGGGCCTGGATACCTTACTCACGCCCACAACGAACAGCTCATTCTGGATTGGTACGCAAATACTCTCCGGGGTTGGTAACGGACTGTTGGTCCAGACGCCCTTCACAATCATTCAGCGCGACGTGCCGGCGGAAAAGGTCCCGATCGCATTTAGCATAATTGTGTATTTTCAGTTCCTCAGCAGTGGGATACTCCAATCGGTGGCTCAGAACATCTTTCTCTCGCGCTTTTCCGCCAGCATTTTACGAGTCGTGTCAGCAGCCGATGCCGAATTGATAATCTCCTTGAGCGTTGCAGATCTTCGGAGTTCACTGTCGGCTTCTATTCTTCCAAGCATCATTGAAGCGTACAATAACGCCATCGTTGACGTGTTTGTAAGCCATTTCGTTTCCTTACTCAGGTGCCAAAGCGCTAACGGTGCAATGCAGTACATCTCACTGGCAGGAGGCGGCCTTGCTTTCTTGGCTGCGACGGGACTGAGGTGGTCGAGGCAGAAGAATGTCGTGATGAAATAGCTCCACGAATTACGAAACACATGATGATGAAGATTCCAAGTTTTATGAAGCAAGCGTAATAATGAGTGCAGAGATTATATGACGTCTCTGCTTAAGGTATCAACGGAGACATTTTCACGTGCCGGCGTCGTCCTGATCAACTGTATGCGAGCGGCTCCACTGCTTCCAAGCGTCACAGGTACTCCCGACAACTGAAGGGACGCGAGAGTTCTTCCTAATATCACCTGGCCGCTCGAGGATGTTAACGTACAGGCCTACCGCGTTGTGAAGGATGAAATGGCAGTGAAAAGGCCACACGCCAGGATTATCCTGCTTCCATTCGAACACGGTATAGCTCGGCTTCACACCATCAACGCCGCCCGGAGCTAGAATGTGCGTATCGCGACGGGCGGGGTTCGAAGGATTGGTGACGGTTCCGTCCCAGGTACCATTGCCCTCGGCAAGAAGCCAGAAGTCGTGGCCGTGTAGGTGCATTGGGTGCGGATTCGGGAAATAGTTGTACCAGATAGCCCGTACGCTACTGTTGGAGCCGAAGTTGTATACACTCCACTGCTCCGGGTAGGTAGTATTACCATCGTGGGCGAGCCCAAGGATAGGACTATCGTAGTCGGCGTAGAAGGCAACCTTGTTGACCGCTAGAAAGATGTGTCCCGTCGCATTCTCCTGTACGGTGACACTGAATTCCTGGGTCGCGGCCGGTGAGCTTGGAGGGGCCAACGCATAGAATGGGACTTGCTTGCTGAGCGGATCGTTAAGACAGAAATCCTCGGCCCAGTTGTATGCTATAGTCGCAGGGAGAGCATCCTTCTTAGCCTGTTCATAGTTCACGATAGCCTTAGCATGTGGTTGAGTAGTGTTTGGAGTGGCGCAGAGGATGCCGTCCTGGAGATCAGCTCTCATCCAATAGCTATCTGACGGTTTTCCTGTCCCGAAGACAAGTACGTCAGTCCGTTGACCCGTTCCGACGGTGACTACCGACGTGTTATACGGCTCGATCGGGACGTAATCCTGAGCGATTACCATGAGATCATGCCCATCGATGGAGAACTTCTGATCCATGTTACCTCCGGCGTTGATAATTCGAAGGCGATGGGTCTTTCCACTCCAGAAATTGAACTTGCTGTACCCGATTCCCCTAGACGTGCAAGCATCTGTTGAAGCGGTTTTGTTGCAGTCGAAGGGGTTTTTTCCATTGATGAGATTACTCGTCGTAGGAGGAACACTGTACGGGACACTGAGCAATGGTCTCTCAAAGCTTCGGTATTGTTGGTGCTGGTAGTCCTGTAGAATCACAGGGCCTATATCGATATCGTAGGGAACGTGCCTAGGCCCATAGACGACCATCGCCCCGAAAAGACCGTCAATATACTGAGCGCTAACATGTGCGTGATACCAACCCGTCCCAAAAGACTCTGCTCGGAATGTATACGTGAAGCTTGATCCCGGGGGAATAGGGCATTGACCGACGGAAGGTACTCCATCCATCTCAGGATAGAGTGTTTGTGGCTGGCCATGCCAATGAATGGTAGTACCTTCGGCTGGATCCTGGAGCTGGTTGTGTACAGTGACTTGAATAGTATCGCCCCAATTTGCTTCGATCGTTGGTCCAATGTATTGTCCGTTGATTAGGATCAATCTCCTCGAAACGCCGTCTGGAGCCTTTATTCCCGTAGTGATCCTGAAATCATATCGGCGTGTCACCCTAGTATCGGGAATGTCCTTGTGTGGCTGGGCGTTTCCCCATGGCGTGACGTTGTCCTGAAAGATGTATCAGTACTGGCCTCACAAACCCGTGTTGTTCATTGAAAAAGAGGCAACTGGGTAATGGAAGGAGACTTTACCGTCGAATCATTAAGAAAGCGAGGTGGGAAGTCGCCGTCCGGTGTGGCTGCAGGTTATCAGTGAGCTTCAAAGTTTCCGCAACCGCAAACATCGAACAACCATACATAGGACCAGATGAAACGCGCAAAAAGCGCAGAGCACAAATAGATGAGCGAAGGCTTGCCACATCGCGGATACCGAGGGCAACACAAGACTAATTGACAAGGGAAATACGAGAGATGATGATGGGAAAGGTGCAGGAGGGCCGTCTCATGTCTTAAAAGATGCTGAGTTTACCTCGAGGCGAAACGAGATCTTTCCGGTCCAGCCCACGTGGCGGTCGCGCCACATACCACCTTGCAGACTGATATGCGAACGTCAGCAGATGAGAGCACACGCCAACGATACTACATTACCTAGTGAGTGATCTCTGCAAGGCTGCCGGGATGTTGCGCACGACCGACCTTGGCAACAAGTCCGCTCCTAGCCCAGCACACCATGATGACTAGCGCGCATTGGCTGGAACTCCGTCAAGGATATTGCTCGCCGTCTTGAGTCCAGTTCCGCTAAATTCCATGTCGATGCGACGTTGGGCCGTGCCATTCTGCAGATGCGCACATTCATAATTGCCGATGAGGTAACACGGTGGCATGGATCTCAAGATGGACCTCAGCATCAATTCTACCTCTCATAGGTACCGCATCGCTTGCGTGGGTTCTCCGTATGGATGCGGCCATGTCACAAGCAGAGCGAGTGAGAACACAGATCATAGTTGAAGCCATTTGAGAAGGTATTCTAGTCCGCCTTTTGTATTCTCGCTTTCGCTGATCCCCTTTCCATGTTCTCTTTTCCTGAAGTCATGCTATCATCATTAGCCGAGGCTCAACATTTCACACCCTCCTCCATTCAATCTCTGCCTAAAGAGCAAACCTCAGCAGATACCTAATCTTGATCTGCTTCACATCGTAGCAGATATACTCATTATACTGCAAATACCCATGCGGGTGATGCGTCTGATCCGCCGGCTCCTTACTCGTATCCGGAATGAGGACCCCCTCCAACTCGTCCGAAATGCACTTTGCGTCGACCCACCCCTGCGGACACGTGCGTCCGACGCCAAACGTCGCGATCCGGCCCGCGTTCTTGCACTTTTCGTCCGCTCGGTAGTCGCCGGTCGTCAGCTCGTACATCGGGTTTCCCAACTCGGCTTCGCAGAGGAGGAGCAAGCCGTGATTGCCACTCGTCGCTGCTTGGCAATAACCGGCGCTCTTAGTTGAGATGTCCGCGAGATACACGCCTTTGCCAAAAGCATATCCGTTTGCCGGGGCTTCCGGGGGCGCGATACGCAGACCCTGGGATAAAATGCCACCAAAGTTCGTAGTCCGGGACCCATGCCAAAGCAGCCTCCGACACCTATCCCCCCTCTTATCATACCCCGACTTCTTGAACCTCTCGTCCTCGCCCGTCCGTTCAACCTTGAAGATATCCTGCAACCTATACCGAATATTATGCGTCTTCCCCGCGGTATTGAGCAGGTACTTTTTTATCTCCTCGTATTCACTCGATTTGTGGTCCAGCGGCTCGATGGTGTCGCATTTCAGTTCGGAGAAACGCTTATCCAGGACGCTGATGGTGGACTTGTCTTTGGCGCGGTCGGAGGTGGTTTTCATGATTTGGTTGGCGACTTCCATGTCCGTTAGGGTGTCGAGCATGGCGACTTCGCGTTGGAGGATGTCGGCGTTGTCGATCATGGGGGGCCGGTTGCGGCCGAAGACGTGGGGAATTGCGCTGTAGTATTGGTTTGTGAAGTCTTCGATCATCTAAGGAAGGTCAGTATGGCTTCTTGGCGATTGGAATACCTGTGGCCACTCACGTCTCGTTGAGACTTTTGGTATTTGTTCTGAGCTAGAGAGGGGTGTCGGATCAAGCTGGAAAGCTCTTTCAGGTGTTCGAATCCTTTGGTGATGGTCGACTTGCCGAGCTTACCCAATGGTAGCTTGTGCTGGTTGTAGCCGATATTCTCAAGAACAGAATTGAAATGGTTCTCGTTAAATATCAACTCAACCAGACGCTGCGTGGCCAGAGGAAGATTGCTCTTCGTGTCCTCGTCCTCTTCGTCTTTGATCTTGACATTGTTATCGTCACCATTGCCGTCATCCTCGTCGTATGATCTCTCGATGTAGGTGTACTTGGACTTCTTGGGTTCGTCGCCACGGTTCTCCCAGGTCAGGCCTGTCTTTGATTTGAATTTGCTGTTGAATTCTTCCTTGGCCTTTTCCAGGTCAAACGGTCCCAATAGAGCGCTCTAACAAAAGGATTAGCACCTCAAGCCAGCCGTATGTAGCATTCGCTACGAGTCTCGAGACTGAGTCTCACCTGTCCAAATTCACCAAGACGACCCCAGCGTGTCCAGACATGGTTCTTTTGGCTTCGACCTTTACCCTCGACAAGCAATTGTAGCCGATAAAACTAGATGTTCCAAGTCAGCCTGAGCCCTCGGACAGCTGTTCGGCGTCCAATTGAGGTCCACGTGGCATTCTGTCAATCGGACCTGCCGCAAACATCGCACAAGCCATCTAACCTTGTTGTTATTGTTCGAAACATTGCTCTGATTCAAACTCGCATCATATATGGTGTCGTCGTCGTCAATGAAGACATGCGGATTCGCACCACCGGAAAGGTGGGCGCCCTCGTCGATTGGGACATTGAACTCCTTCTTGACAGCAGCTTGGCCGGCTTTCTTGGCTTGCTTCTTTCCAGTGGCCCCTCCGGTGGCGGCGGCGGCTTTGCGTTTCGCATTTTTGGGAGGCATTATGCAAGGTAACTATAGGACAGTGAAAACACAATTGACAGGCGAGGTTTGGGTTCGGTAGCTTCACTTCAATCGAGGGAGAGAACTGGAGAAGATGTGGTCTTGGGGATAAAGAGTTGGGTCCTCCATCGCAGACCAGCGACCCTTATGAAGGTCCACGATGTACACGATGTGGCAAAACATATTCTAGGCCATGGCAGTAACCAGCAGTGGCCTGGCAGTGTGCTTGAGTGGTCATGTTGCGCAAAGCGTGCATATTCGCCGTCAGAGGCTGGTCTGCCTGGACTCGAAGTGGCACGAATGGCGTTGAAAGCTGGACTTTCAGGCTACAACGCGAGTAGGGCTGAGGACGACCGACACTAGCGCTGACAGCTGCCTTCTTGGCGGGCGGGAAGTGGATACAGCGGGGCGCCCTGCCTGGAGGCTGTGACGCAGCCGCCTAAATTCCAGCGAGTCCAGCCGGGGCTGCCGGGGACGATCCATCTTCAGCCTGCTGCGAGGGATGCTGGACACGGAGTGGAGAGAATGGCAAAGACGCGAATTGGGCATGAAGATATGCATCTGTGATGGCAAGTAAGATGGGCAGTGTTATACGTACTCCTTCATTCTCGACATTGGGTGCTGAACTCTGGCCGCAGGAATTTTACTAGCATTATTTCGCCGACTTCTCGCTGAAGTTCGCTGCACGTGAGACCAAGACTAAGCTTAATTGACTTTCTCTGACCAGGAGCCGAGCAAACGCTGAGCCCTCATGTCGATTGGACGGATTGATTACTTTGCTGTATTTCTCGACTGTCCTGCGTGTGAAAAGTGCTTCGAGTGACGTGTCAAAGGCCCTGCATTCGGATGCGAGAGTGGATTCAGCTCGACTATTCAAGGTATCGCCAATGGCATCTATTCCGGTCGTTTTAGGTATGCGTGATTCCGTGGAGTCGCGTTGTTGCCCCCGCCAAACGGTCCAAAAAGAATATTATATGCAGTCGTCACTTCGTGGTCTCATCGTTAAATCGTGCAGTCAAGCCCCTCCGCCTTGACGGACTCCCCGGACTTCTCAACGTGGGCGACAGTATCGGGCTCGTATCAATCGAACTCTTGGGTTTATGCGCCAGGCCGTTAATACTCGGCTGATCATAATAAGTCCACGACAACCTCTCTCCAACAGGCAAACCCTTGACATGGATGAGCTGAACATCACCAGGCATAATGTCAATGCAATTATCGCTGTACGTGACACCGTCTCTTTCCTCAAGTACAAGACCCTTTGTAGGTCGATTCGCCGAGATCCAGATCTGATCAGTATCAACTCTGACATCGACGCCTCGCATGTCGAGGGAGAGGTATTTCAACGGTTGAGGCCAGTCCCAGTCGCGGGAGACGACTTTGCCTTGGAAGAGTCTTGCGGCAATTACGTATGGTTCGCCGGTATTGTCGAGGGTTCCGGAAAGGATTTCGGTCGTGCCGTTGGGGGCTGCAGTGATGCTCTTTGTGATTCTATCTTGAACATCCATGCCGGTTCGCGTTGAGATGAAGCGTAACTCGACCATAACATCCTTTGGCAGCTGATAGCTGCTTGATATCCATACGTTGAAGCCAATGTTCTTGGGAGGTGTCTCATGGGGTTGGCTCCAGTCGTAGTAGTCCCTTCGTACGGAGACTGCTAACGGCGCAAGGGATATTTTGATGGAGTAGTAGGCGGGCTTTCGGCGTAGAAAGTAATCGCAGATCGCCCACGAAGTCACTGGCCAGCAGTCGTTGAGCTGCCAACATAGCGCACCCCCGACCTTGCGATTGTCGCCCCACTGTTTGCGCCATCCCTTGTAAGCATAGGACATTGCCTCGGATTGAACAAGCTGGGTCAAGTAGATGAAACCATCCAGGTCGTGCCGGATGCGCAGATTCTCCATCACGTACATAGCCAGCCTCCGCTCGCCACCTGTTGCCTTGTCGTGAAAGTCCAGTGTCCTCGATTGTGGGTACAGCTCGCTGAACTTGGTCGTAAATTGTTCAATGGTCCGTCTGTTCGGAAGAGAACCCATGCCAAATTCGGAAACAAAACGCCCACCGAGTTTGTCAAAATTCTGATATTTCTCCTGTGTCCCGTGCCAGACGTTCCACTGATGTATATCGCCGTATCCAGGTTCGGAGGTCGGTTTGCCATGACTCCACGGTGAGCCCGGGTGATATGCCACGTTGGGACAAAATCGGCTCACCATGGTTGGCAAAAGATATTCGTAGATGTATCGTGCTGGAAAGTCGCTTTTCAGCCACTTGGCTTTGTCTTTGTCATCGTAGTTATATGTCAGGCCTTCACTCTCCTGGATTACATAGTCTTCGTTGTTGCCTGCGAGGACCGCCAAACATGCGTGATGTCGTATTCTTGTTAGCTGAGTTTCGCACTCGGCCGTTATGGACGCAATCATCTCTGGCGTAGCAGGGTAATTGCCACAAGCAAAGAGAAAGTCTTGCCACACCAGGATTCCGAGCTCATCACAGAGATCGAAAAAGACGTCAGGCTCCCAAATACCACCTCCCCAGCATCGCACTATGACCTGGCGGCCTTCCACCATCATCTCGAGCCATCGGCGGTACCGAGCATCGGAGATCCTGGGAGTGAGGCTGTCTGCGGGGATCCAGTTCGAACCAGCGCCAAAGATGTCAACACCATTGACGCGAAAGAAGAACGATCTACCGTATTTGTCCTTGTCCTGGACGAGCTTGACATTGCGAATCCCCACCTTCTTCCGCAGCTGTTGGCCCTTGGGGCCGATCGAAGCGACAACTTCGTACAAATGTTGCTGACCGTATCCATGAGGCCACCATAATTGAGGGTCTTCGATAATGAGTGTAGCTCGAGCACTGCCGGAGCTGTCAGACTTCACAACACGACTCGCCTCGCATTTGCCATCCTTCCAAAGCTCAAAAGTGAGACCTTGACTAGGATCTCCGTCCACCAGTGCGTTGAGCTCAATGTTTGCCTTTTTCAGCGACTCATCAAGCACAACGTCCACTTTCAAGTCGGTTATCCGAGTACGGTAAGTTTCGATTCGAATCGGTCTCCAGGGCCCACAGGTCATCAACTTAGGACCCCAATCCCAGCCCCAGTGGTACTGTGCTTTACGCACGCCCAGTCTGGCCGGCTCACCATTCCAGCATATCCATTTGTGCTTCGGTAGCGTTGTCTGTATCTGTCGAGCTTTGAGAAGAGCAGGATCGAATCTTATGGCCAGATCGTTGTTCCCAGCAGTGCTCAAATGCTTGGTGATGTCGATTCGATGCGACACAAACATGTTGTCGGATTCAAGAACCACTTGTCCGTTCACCGAAACTATAGCAAACGTGTCCAGCCCTTCGAGAACAAGATCGGCTTGTATTCCAGGGCCGAAAGAGGCTGGAAACGTGCATCGATAAGTCCATGACTTCTCGCCTACCCACTGGACTTCAAGCTCGTTCAAGTCCAGGAACGGGTCAGGAATTCTGGAAATTGCAAGCGTCAACGGTGATCTGCAGTGACACGCAGTCAACAAGCACGGCGGGGGCTTACCTGTGATGCGCAAGAAGGTCGAGGTGAATACTGAAATATATTAGCGCAAGGAATCACGAAACAAGCTCAGGAAATCCAACTTTGATGGGACCGATTCAACGGTAAAGGGTTGTGCGTCGGGATTGTCAGCTTCGCAAACGGACCAGCCGTGAGTAAGGTCGGCGACGACAAAGGCATCAGGTGCCAGCAAGGCTGGATCTTGAGGCACGATCATGGCATGGGCAGGGAACGACAGGTTGAAAGACCAAGGTCAAGAATGCCGAAAGCAAAAGAGATAGAATGTGCAGGCAAGTGTCGCGGTTTTGTGATCTTCACGGTGGTTCCGAGTCGGGCTGCACGCTTTGAGCAATCAAGACGCATAAAAGGGGATCATGTCGAGAGACAGCCAAGGCTAGGCAATGCTACGGTCGGAAGTGGACGTCTGAATGTAGGCTGTCGACTTGCTCAGCGACGCACATCACCGTGTTATTAGTCGGGCGGAGCGTCAGCAGCAGTGTGACAATGCGCGTCGGCCGAGATTCAGCCAAGGCGGGGAAATGAAATGCGTGAAGCTTAATGTCACATTCAGCCATCAATCAGTGAGCAGAAGTGAGCCGGCCTGCAACTCCGGCCGCTATGCTGACCTGGAACTGTTCGCCTTGCGCCCTGAAACGCTTTCGGTTAGCGGACATCATCCGCCGCCGCTCCCGCCGCTCCCGCCGTACAGCCCACGCCTCCCCGGGGCAAAACTGCGCCTCCCCCCAAGATCCCCCCCCAAGACCCCTCGACGCGTCCACCCCACTCCCCGGGCCGCTTGACGCGCAACAATCGCCTTGGAGGCGGATTGACGACGCGATCGCCAACTTTCAGGCATCACCACGTATTCCACAACTCCTGGTGTCATGGCTGACACGGATGCTCTGAACGGAGCAGGGGGCTTGCGACGCCCTGCCACAGTCAATGACTTGAGGCGAGTGCCTGCGCAACTTGCTGGCCTTGCCGACGTAGGCCCCTCAGACTCCGCCAGCAATCTGGGACATCGACGGACGGCGTCGAATTCACAGCGCGCTCAGCCTGAGCCCCGCAAATCGCAGACTCGCACTCACGAACGGAGGACCGAGAAGACCACCACGACGACAAAAGACACGCTGCAGTACAGATCCAAGCGGGCGGCTAAATCACCAGAGCCGGCTCGAAATGGCAGAGCCGACAAACCACGACCGCGAGAGCATGATCCGGAGAGTGTTATGACCAAGATACCTGCCAAAGAGAAGCATTCAGAGCGGCCATGGAGACCAGAGGCTTTCCTCGTCCCTCATACCAGTGCGCCGCTCGCCAGTCGCATATCCGCGCCTCCACTTGCGAATCTACTCCCAGAGACGCTCGAGCCTACGCCATTGAAAGAACTTTCTTCAGAAGAGCAGGAAGCGGCAGTAATTGATGACATTCTGTATGTGTTTATGGGCTTCGAGGGGCAATACATTCGATTCGCCGACGACTACGCTCCGACAGATGAAAAGAGCAGGCTTCTCGGGCCTCAGTATCGTGTATTACCAGGTCTGGACCCCAGTCTCAGGGATTTGACGTTCGACATGCTGGCCATGGCATCCCATTACACGTCAGTAGAGGCTTTCGTGGAGGTTCAGAGCAGGGAGGAGTTCGGTAGCATCAATCATGCGCTGTGCGCCTCAATACGAAAGCTCCTCAAAGAGTATCTGGTCATGATTGCTCAGCTGGAGCATCAACTCCTGATCAGCGAATCTTTCACTTTACACGTTCTGCACATCCACGTCATGCCAACCGCGAACACGATGCTTCAGCTTTATATTCTGGCCCAGGAGATGCTCAAAAAGAATCAAATCCTAGAAGAGGAAGAAGAAGAATCGGACGACGATGACGATGTGGACAAGATTATCGAACGGCTGAAAGAGGGTGGTAACTTGGCGCCTGGGGCTCTGAAACGAATACACAAAGGTGGGAGTGTGCTCCGACTTCTCACACAACGGCTTGCGCACTTTTCCGGTGATCCTGCAGCCAGGAAAGTGCTCGAAGCTTTGCTACGAGACGCTAGTAGGCCCTACATGACCATGCTAAACGAATGGCTTCACCATGGTACAATCCGGGACCCGCACGGTGAATTTCTGATCCGTGAACAAAAGAGCATCAACCGTGATCGTCTTGACGAGGACTTCACAGACGAGTACTGGGAGAAGAGATACACGATCCGCGATGGTGAGATACCGATTCAACTCGAGTCTGTCAGGGACAAGATTTTGCTGGCCGGAAAATACCTGAACGTGGTTCGGGAATGCGGCGGCGTGGACATTAGCAACAGCGTGCAAGACGTTCCCTTAACCTTTGACGACCCCCGTTTTCTGAACAACATCGGAGAGGCGTACGCGCACGCAAATGCTTCGTTATTGGATCTGCTTCTGACCAAACACGAGCTTTCGGCCCGATTCAGGTCGCTCAAGCATTACTTCTTCCTCGACCGCTCCGATTTCTTCTCCTACTTCCTCTTCCTCAGCAAATCCGAGCTACGCAAATACGCCCGCGAAGTCAACGTGGGAAAGCTGCAATCCCTACTCGACCTGGTCCTCCGGCAACCGGGCAGCGTAGCCGCCGCAGACCCGTACAAGGAAGACATCAAAGTAGCCATGAACGATCAAACACTCACAAAATTCCTCATGTCCGTCGTCAACATCCACGGCTTCGAAGAAGGTGAAGAATACTCCTTCCGACAACAAACACCAGGCATCACAAACGAAAATGACACGAAAATGTACGGCTTCGATGCGCTAGAGTTCAAGTATACGGTTCCATTTCCCTTGTCCCTCGTCATCAGCAGCAAGACGATTGTACGGTATCAGATTCTATTTCGCTACCTGCTTTCTCTCAGACACGTCGAGGGCCTGCTCGTTTCGTCTTGGGAAGATCACAACAAGATCATATCCTGGACGCACCGGTCCCCGGACCGCCGTCTCGAAGCTTGGAAACGGCGTGCCTGGACGCTGCGTGGCCGGATGCTCAACTTCGTGGAGCAGTTCACATATTACTGTACCGCGGAAGTGATCGAACCGCGGTGGCACGAGCTGATGGCCAAAATTACCAGTATCGAAAATTCCAAACCCGTCAACTCCACCAAAATAACTGATCAGAGCACCGCCTCCGGCATCAACCGCGCCGCCAAGACCGTCGACGAATTAATGGAAGACCACGTCGACTTCCTCGACACCTCCCTCAAAGAATGCATGCTCATGAACCCCAAACTCTTGCGGATCCGCGACAAACTCCTCTTCACCGCCACCGCATTCAGTCAATACACGTCCAAACTCTCCCGTGATCTCTGTGCCGCCGATGCTTCCTTAGCCGGGACGCCTCAAGCAATTTCATATCTCGAAGAGTTATACGGGTCGATGAAACGGAGCGTGCCGGAACAGTATCTCAGGTATGACCCGGAGGCGCTGGGTAAGATGGAGGAGATGCTGGTCAAGTATGAGGGGAATTGGGAGAGGCATATGGGGGTGTTACTGGATGTGTTGGATTATTTCGCGGCGACGGAGACGGTTGCGTTGAGTAGGCTTTGTGCCCAGTTGACGTTGAGCAGCGAGAAGGGAGCTGAGGGGAGGGTTTTGGTTTGATGATGGTACGATATGAGGTGAGGATCTGCGGGACTCGGGCTCTTGAGCATTTTGAGGTGGCGAAGGGCTTTTCGTGTTCGAGCTGAGGGTCTGACGGTTTCAACTGAGCGTTACCGAACGAAATCTAACGAATTTGCGGGGCTAGAAATGACGAATTACATACCTTTTCTACTTGAGCTGAAGCTTTTTCTTTTCGTTGGTCTGACCAACTTTTCACTAAACCTGTTGGCGCGGCGGTAGGCTCGTGAAGGCCCAGTAGACGAACAGATGGAGAAGAGCCATCAAGCTCGTCTGCACCAGCAGCAACTCGATTGAAAACTCCATATATTCCATGTTGCTGGGCCCGCGTGAGGTTGGGCGCGGGCTAGGAAGAAGAAAAATCCCTTTGTAGTCCCTCGAAAAGGGATAGAATGGGAAGGAAACACAGGTGTTCAGATCGAGGTGGAAGGTGTGATGTGAGCTTGAGGGAATTCTATGTGCGCCTGCGCGTGGGTGGTCAAGGAATGGCGAGTGACGAAAGTCGCAGTTCAAGCAGTTGACGGGCCAGTCTTTTGGGATAGTGTGGGAGAAATTAAAAGATGGAGCATGGACGATTGACAAAGACTGTGTGTCGAGTGAAAGAAATGTAGAAGCAAAGAAAGTCAATGAATGGAGCTCGTGGTTGTTCTAAATACTGGTACATGACAATGAAAGCTGCCTCATCATTGTTTCGAGTCTCAATAGGCTAGTTGCGGCTCACACATTGGAGTCGAGCCATCCTTTCTGAGAAAGCAGCCCAAATTTGTATCGTAGTTTCATTTCCGAACTTCGCATCGTTGGGATCGATAGTCTATCTCATGGCTGTGTCCCAGCACCTCAGGCCGGGTTGCCAAATGCGCACCATTTCTACCTCTCACACATGGATCACTTCCATTTCTGCACAACCGTCCCGCCGCGCTTGAAATCCGCCAGGTCTTCCAGTACGGCACTCTTGTCCGTGAGCTCTTTGCTGGGGAAAGTAGTCATCAGCACCCACGGTCGAGACTGGCTCGCGGCGTTCGAAGCAGAAACAAAACCGTAAAGATCACCAATGGTGTGAGATGTATTAAATCTCGATACCAGCCTCGTTCCGTCACCGAGTCGGATTTGTATTGAGACCGTTGGCTGAGAATCATTCACGTCCATCTTTGGCGCTTCGGCGGAGGCGGCAGCTGGAGCCGCTGCGGGTTGAGCAGGCGGCTCGACGACACCGGATGCTCCAGGTGTAGGACTGCCTAATCGCTGACCTTGACCGCCGAAGGGCTTGAACTTCTTCTTTGGTGGGACGTAGGGACCGTCGTGCTGTTCGAGCTTGACGTCCGCTTCCTGGTCGTAACCTACGTTGAGAATGTCGTACGGTGCACGACCACGTCTGATCAGCTCTAAGCGCTCGGCATTCTGAGGGTCGTCATTTCTGTACAGTGGACCATCATCGACAGAGAAGCCATTTGCCCAGAAGTGTAGGGTGCGTTCGACGCGAGGAGGCGGCTGAGCGACGGCTGAATTCGGATCGTCAATGACTCTGCTGGGTGCATCGTCTCCGCCGAGGGTCTGCGCACGACCAGTGAAGTGTGACTGCCTCGCCTCCGGTTCAGCGTCCCTAGGTTTGCCCTGCTGCCGCTTCGCCTTCTCCAGGATCTTCCTCTTGAGGTCGTCGGGATTCTGCACGGCAAGACCAGACTTCTCGCCACCTGCATACAGATCCTGATCCTCGTCTGGATCGTCTTCATCGTCTTCGTCGTCCGCTTCTGCAGCACGCGAGGAGCCCCCTGCCAGATCTCTCAGAGATCCAAACTTCTTCGCCTGCGAGCCGCCCTGTCTGTTGCTTGAAGAGGTTGCGGGGACATGGACCGATGGTGCTCCGTCGCCTCCCAGTGTGCGCCCACCTCCGGGCACGGGTGCTGGGCCTCGTGCTTGCTGTGCATCTGAGCTAGCTTCTTCTATATCCTCCTCTTCCTCTTGTGAGTTGAAGTATTCCGTGACGGCGGTCTCAAGATTCCAGTCGGCCGAGACGAGGTGGTTTTCTGCTTCGCTGGGCTGGGCGCCGGTCAACGCGCAGAAATGCGAGATCAGCGAGTCGTGATCAGTATCAACCATGGTGTTGGGTGGATGTGGATGTTGCTGTAGGAGAACAAGCTGTCAAGAAGAGCTGTGCGGGAGCTAAAGTAGGTGCTCAGAAGGTTCTGGAGCTCTTGCTGTGAATAAGCAGCCCTGGTTCGGTTCGGACGGGGAGTGGGTAGGTGCAGAGGAGTGACAACTTTGGAGACAGCTCTTTGGCAGAAGTTACCAACGCAGTCTCATTCGGGGACAAGAGCTGTGAGTGTAGCAGTGTTAAATAAAGCTGGATCGAAGGCGCCAAATCCCCCGCGGTTCAGTTCACTCCCAGGCGGCGGCCCCACGTTTGCCCGGCGGTGCCTGGCCGAGCTGATCGCGGAACTTCAGGAGTAGTAGTAGGCCGCCGTCACTGCTGGCGAGTACAATGATGACGTCGTTCAACTTAATCCCGAGCATCTGAATTGCCTTGAATCGCATATATTCAGACATGCAGTAGTTGTTTTCCACCGCTATCCCATTATCCTCTTCCCAAACAGCCACTCTTCCATCCATCCTTCAACTCGTAAATCATCATAATAAAGTCATTACATCATGTCTTCCAACACAAACACCAACGCCCCGGGCCTCGTCAGCTCACACGCCAAATACGTCCAAGGTGCCGCCGAGGTATGCCATTCCGACCATCTCGACTCACGCGAGCCCAAAGTGAAAGTTGGCTGACTATTTTCAGGAAGCTATCGGCTCAGTTACCGGCAGTCAGGCGTGGCAGAACAGCGGTGACAGCATTAAGGCTGACGCCGTCGAGGAGATGAGAGCAGCAACTCAAAACCGCAGCGCCGAGTCATCCGGCTTCGGCAAGGTCGAGGAAGCTGCGGGCAAGGCAGTTGGATGCGAAGGAATGCAGGAGGGTGCCGCTTCCAAGCAGTCTTGATTGCAACCAAGTCACGTAGTCGGCTCAATTGTACGATAGTTTGTACGACGGATATGAATGTCATGAAGTGGTAACTCGGTCAATTCAGCCCTGGGAAGTGTAAATGCCGTCCAGGAACGCCTGAGTGCTCTTTGCCATCCAAAATCAAGTGCCTAACGGGTATCATGCATCCCAATCAACGAAACAGCCTGCGTCCCCCCAATGCTGCCGATCTTGCCCCAGGAACTCCCATTCCAGTACTGAAGCCTTCCATGCCTGCACCACCAAGTTCGCCATCTCTTTTCATTCGTCGTAGAGCTTCGCGCAAGCTGTCAGGTAGTAGCGGTCCAATGTACTCCTCCTTCTCTTCTTCAGCATCATTCTCGCCCGCCGATGCATCCTCCTTCGGAGTGAGGTATCCCTTGGCCGACATCTCATTGATCCGCTGAATATCGAGCGATCGCTCAACAAGCTCGCCCACAAACTGCTTCGTATAAGAATTGATAGCCAGAATGACACTTTTCGGCACGCTCTGGCTGAGAGTCTGGTTGACGATCCTCCTAAGCTTCTGATCACTCAACCTGAACCGCCGCATATCGCTCAGTCGATCCTGCTGCTCCTCGTCCGCAGCCTGGAACAGCATCGCGTACCGTCTCTTCGCTTCCGCAGCCTGTTCCTCTGCTAGCTGCCTGTTATCTTCCACCATCTCGCCATCATCTTCGTCCTCGTCATCGTCCTCTTCCCCGTCTTCGCCATCTGCCTTGCTTAGTGTGTCTCCTCGCTGTACGTTCGCGCCGGTCTTGCTGGATTTCACTGACCCTTCTGGTGCGGCTGACTTGCCCTTTTTGCCTCGCTTGCCGCCGGTGAGGGAGGCTGTTACGGAGGGTGCGACGATGTCGGTGTCCACTGAGGGTGATCTGAGGCCGTTGCTGGCTGCTTCTTCGGGGGGAAATGAGGTTTGGCGGAGAGGGTGGTTTGAGCTTGTGACGGAATAGGTTGAGGGCTTCCTGCGCTTCGTGCCGCTTGGTTGACCGGCTACGGATGGTCGCTTGCGGGGATTGGGGAGTGTTGTGTGGGCTGGGGCTGGCGGCGAGCCGGCCGGCGAGCGAAGAGCTGATGAAGACATGAAGGTCGGAAAAGGATGTGGGGAGGATGATGATGATGAGAGCTAGATCTGCTGTGGACCAGGACGGAGAGGGAATTGCGGATACGACGGGTCGTTGATTGGCGTAGGTCGGTCAGATGGTAGATAGATTATCTACGGTTGTAGCCGTGTCGCGAGCCTTGCGCGAATATCGTCGAGATGCGCAAAGAGGGATTGTACTGCAGTGGCAGAGTTCCCTCCGTAATCAAAACGCCAATGGACGCAGAGTGCGTGTCAAATGAGGTGACGGCAATAAAAGAATGGAGCTGGCTCAAATGCGCTCGGTTGTTACAAGCGCGACCCGCCGCTTCACGTCGATTTTCGAGCGTGAGATCGACGTTTATGTAATGCAGTAACCACCAACGTACCTAGATGAAGGTCGGTGCTCTCTACTTACCACGGCCCATACCCACGTTGAGTCTTCTAGGACTCTATGTCTGAGTTTTAATGGGAGTCCAATTACAATATCTGCTTTGCAATTATAAGCTCTCCCTTCTATCCATCCCGAAGCTCGTGGTCCTGCCTGCGAAACTCCCTGCCGGCAAGAGAGGGGCTGCAGAAGTTGGCCTCACATAAAGTGACCGATATCACTGGGAGCCGGCATGCTCTCAGGTACGATCTGTGAATGAATCGTCCCTGGTGATGTTGTGTTGGAATTATGATCAGATTAGTGGCTCTGCCAAAGTTCTCTTACGAAGAACCTGCATTGGCAAAATACACATCTCTCGTATTATATACATTTCCAAGACAGCCTCAAATCCAGCATGCGAATGAAATTGAATCGTCATTTGGTGTTTGGAAGAGCAATGGGTGGTCCGCAAAAGCTGCCGGGTGCAACTCTCATTCCAAAAGCCGCAGATGCCGGGATGCAGAAGCTGACTGCAACTCCAAATACCGCATCTATATTTCCGTCGACAGATAATTTCTTTCAAGTACAAGGATCGACACTATCCTGTTCACGATCCTACCATCCGCCGCAGGTACAAAGAAGCGCGGATTTGTGTGTATGACCTTTTCACCGCCAATAATGGCTTCCCCGACAAAAGCATCAACAACATTCTCACCTTATCTCATCACTTGCCCAGACTTTCAGTAGACGTCAACGAGTTGACTTGGACTGCAGCCCTAGTGGACACCGCCGGTCTAGTCGGCTCGCACATCCTCTCCAGCCTGATCTCCTCAGCGATCATCCACCGCACCTACGCCTTTTCCCAGCGCCAGTTTCCTCCAGCCCCAAAGTTGGGTGCATAATCAACACTGACAGCAATAGTGAACCTCCACCCTCCAGAACCTGAGCCCCGGCCTTACCATCTGCTACTCCCCTCGGAATCAGCCGGCGACAAGCCAGAAGCCTCGTCGGGCAGCGCGCAGTCGACCACGACCTGAACCTCGCTCTCGCCAAACAAGCCTTCACATCCGGCGCTCGCGTGTACGTGCTCATCAGTACCGCAATGGCGGATACGGAGAGTAGGCTTGGGTATTCTCGTATGATAGGGGAACTGGATAGGGAGGTTGAACAGATTTAGGTTGAACATGTTGTGATTCTGAAACTTGGGTCCTTGCTTGGATATCACAGAGAGGGGATTGTCATTCAGAATCTGGGGCAGGGCGTCGTGAAGAGGTTGCGGGGTCTGGCGAAGTCTTGGGTTTATTTGCGCAGGATGCAGAGGTTGTGGCGAGGGCGGCGGTGGTTACGGGGGCGATATGTTTGGAAGGAGAGAAGGGAAAGGGGTTGTGGATCATTAGCCAGGCTCAAAATGTGAAGCTGATGAAAGGACATGCTTTGATTTGAATGTATGACTGATGCTGGTATTTGAATTGGACTTCTTGGAAATCGAAGACGATTCGACTTCGCACGGCTTGCCGAGAATAACACGATTTCGAACTAGATTAACAAATGAAAACTGGTTGGTACGTAACGTTGACACGCTGTCTGCGTGCCTTGACAGTACAACATTGAACAAGCGCTGAAACCTGTTCAATCGCCCCTGTGTTGTAGACGTCGAGGTTGGTGTCGCGTTGATGGGTTTGAGCGGTCGTAATTACGGGCTGCAGACCAGTCAATGCGGCAATCTTTAAATCCTATCCCGCCTCCGCCAAACAGCAATAGCTGTATCTGTTCATACAGAGCTTACAAACATCAGAAGACTTTTGATGTTCCGAGCACAGTAGTATGCTGCACTATGCTCCTAGGCCCGACGTTGTGCGAGCCTAAATAGCTCGCCCCGCACGAGCTGTATAGCCCACAATGTCACGGCCATTCTACGTACGATACAATGCGAGCTTTAAGCAGACCCAAGACATGACTGACCGGCATTCAGCTCAGTAGCGATTCCGAGGATGACGCCGATACCCTGCCCTATCCCGAACCACTCGCCCGCAATGCATTCCTAACGCCCGACTTCACCCCGACCACTTTCCTCTCCTCGCTTCACAACCGCCATCAGACCCTTGAAGACTTACGGTCAGAACTCCGGACACGCAGCCAGGAGCTGTCAAAAGAGCTACTAGATCTTGTCAATGACAACTACGAGCAGTTTCTGGGTCTGGGAAACGATCTTCGTGGCGGAGACGAAAAGGTCGAAGAAGTTCGAGTGGGCCTTCTGGGCTTCAAGCGAGAAATTGATGCATTGAGGGATCACACAGCGGCTCGGAAAGGCGAGGCTGCGGAGTACGTTACGGAGCGCAAGGAGATACTCAAACAAGTTTGTTTGGGGAAGCTTCTCCTCGAGTTTGACGCCAGAATTGAAGAGCTGGAGAAGGCCCTGGATATCGCACCGGTGGCCAGGAACGACAAGGACGACCACGACCAGGCAAATGGCTTTAATAGCGATGAGTCGGAGAGCGAGTCAGATGATGGTGGGCCCATGATACCGCTCTCGAGGATCACACGTCGTGTCCAGCAATATGCCAGCTTACAGAGACTTATCGAGCGCATTGATCCTGGACATCCTTTTGTTTCTAGCCAGGACGCTCGTCTAAACAAGGTCAGACAGACTTTGCTCATGGATTTGAGCAGCACACTGAAGCAGTGCAAGATCTCCAACGCCCGGGGCAAGTTATTCAAGGTCCTGAAGTTATACGAGAATATTGGCCAACAGAAAGAAGCGCTTTCGATCCTGCGACTTTCCAACAGGACTTGAACATCATCCACAAGGATTCGCAAATGTCCAGATGACCAGGAAAGCTCAGCCTGCCACTGCTGCAAGCATTCTTTAAGCGTGCATCGCGACGAGGGTTGGGAAGCTCGACATGCGGCCGAAAGCTTACGTGCGCTATAGAGACATTGGCCGGATAAAGAGCTCATCAGAAGTGCACGTGGTCAAAATTTGAAGCGACGCTGTGAGACTGTCGTCCAAAAGCGCCGATTCAGGTCGAAATATGATGACAGACAGGCCTCGGCAAGCCCCCCGCACGCCCGAAACAGCTCAAGCTGTGGACCACAAGAATACATTCAAATTGAGCTCATGATCACCTTTCATTTGCAATTCCCCCAAACAATCTCAGCACAACTTTCCATCCTTTCCAAACTTCAGTCTTCCAAGATGCCTCTCTATGCAGTCCACCATAGTCTGCCCCTCAACGACGCCCAGCGCGATCATCTTGCCGAATCTCTAACTCACACTCATTCTCGCCTCTTTACCACGCCAGCCCTCTTCGTCCACGTCATCTTTCACCACGAACCACATATGTACATTGGTGGCAAACGCCGTCAATCCAACATCATCGTCGCCAACGTGCGTCCCGGGCCCAGTCGTACCAAAGAAGACTACACCAAGCTCTGCAACCAAGTTGGTGATCACTGGAAGAACACTGTGACTCTGAACAGCAATTCCGAATATATTGAGACGAACGACAACAAGTTGAAAGCTGTTTTCGTGCTTGGAAGTATCCTGACGGGCTGGGAGGCGGGGTTCATGGTCCCGGATGCGGGGAAGGATAAGGAGTGGTTCAAGGAGAATCTGCCGGCGATGAAGAAGATCGCGCAGGAGGGGAACGGGGATATGAAGGAGATGTTGGAGGAGATTGGGACGAGGGAGGAGTTTAAGGATATGTTCGCCAATGGTGCTTGAGAAACAGACACGGCAACCGCCAGAAACAATTGGGAATCGAATGGAATGTACGTCTTGTATGATTTTTTGGGCGGAGAAGCTCGTGACCAGCTATATAGCAGCTCTCAGCATTCATGTGTGAGAGAATGGGCTGTATGAGCTTATGCCAAAACGAAGCAAAGCGCATCCAATGTCGCCGTGATGAGTACAAAGCCCCACGACCCCTCCTCGCCATGAGAGCGATAGAACAGGCCCAGAGAAGCCCACATCAGAGCGAGCACAACAGAAAGTCGTCTCGCATGCCTCATTTGGCTGATGTCCGTCGTCCAGGTGTAATGCAAATACGAACCCACCGCCATCCATACCGTTCCCGCGTAGTAATTGCCTTTGTAGCTGCCGAGCAACTCGGGCCGCATCGTGCTCAGGGACGACTCTCCAAATATTTCAGACCTGTGGAGCTGAGGAATGACCGATCAGTTCCGCAATTCGCCAAGACCTATATATTGTGGTGGAACCGAGGGGAGGAGTAATAGCTTACTTGGTGTCCTATCGTCATGAGCGCATACCACGCCGTGGTGAGGGCGTAGACGGCGAAGCGCAGCGACGACATGTTTTGCTCAGCGTTTCCAATTTTTGTCCAGCGAGCGCTAATTGATTCGATCAATTTTCGTTTGCGATGGCCGTCTTTGACGTGAACGGAAAAAGGGCTTCCGGTCTGTAATATGAGGAGAATCGCTGCTTTGAAATCGTCGTGCTTGTTCCTGGATCGAAGTGACGCTGACACGAGATCAGGGGGCCGAAAACGCCCGACGACGCGGTTTTCTGGAGGTGAGATGGCGTTGCATTCTCTTCGCTTGTTGCTGGATTATCCAAAGCTGTGTTGCATGAGCTGCTTACGTGGAAGCCTTGAATCTGGTGGCAACGATATTGGTCGCGATGCTTATGGCAAAGAGATATACATCAAGCATCGTCAATTCATGTCATTCAAGGATGTAATGTGCAAAACTCCATTTCACGAGAGACACATCATTGAGATCGTGATAGACATCCACCACTGGCACCTTAGCTAGCGTGCTCCCGATGCGTCGCCTCCAACCCACCCTTTTCAGACTCATATTCCACCTCAATCCCCATCGGCGCTTCCCTCGCGATCCTAACCGGCTGCAACGAATTCTTCACCCCGATGAAAAACGAATCAATCTCCTCAAGACTCCGCCCCTTCGTCTCCGGCACGAACAGGTAGAACACCACAAAGCCAAACACGCATATACAGACATACACCAAGTAATACTTCCAGCTGATGGTGTCGAAGGCAATCGGTGTAACCTCGGCGAGCAAGAAATTGAAGAGCCAATTCGTTGCGCTGGCCATCGCGGTGACTTGGGTACGGATCCGGGTCGGGCTGATTTCGGAGGCGAACATGAAGGGGATGAGAAAGAGGCCGATGGGAAAGGCGGCTAAGGCAAGAAAGTAGAAGATGAGGCTGCATTCTGCGGCCGTGTCGTTGGACGCGTGGGATTGCAGGCCTGCTAGGCCCGAGTGCGCCACCGCCATAAGGCAGACGCAAATGAGCAAGAGCCTGCGTCGTCCGAAGCGGTCGATGAGGAAGACTGCGGATGTTGCAGCCAGGAACTGCCAGGTCTGCAGACACGCGATTATGACGCGGGTCTTGACCCCGGAGAAGCCGAGGAGGCCTTGAAACACGGTATCAGCGTAAAATGTGATTATGTTGACCCCCGACATTTGCGCGAGGATGTTGACTGCGATTGCCAGGATGGTGCGGTTGAGATGGCGGTTCGGCGTTCGTGCAAAAGGATTGCGGGAGTAGCCTTGTTGGTCCACTTCGACGGATTCGCGGACCAAGCGGACTCGGGTCACGACTGCTTCGGAGGTGATGTCCTCTCCTTCCAGACGAGCTAGGACTTCAGTTCCTTCTTCGTGGCGGTCTTTGGAGATTAGCCAGCGGGGCGATTCGGGGAGGAAGGGGACGAAGGCGAGGACGATGAGGGGGAAGACGGCTTGGAAGGCGATTGGAAAGCGCCACGAGACGGAGTTGTGGCCCACAAAGTACAATCCCAGCTCGATCCAGCTTACGAACATGACCCCGAAGATGGCCTAGAGTCATCAGAACCAGTGTTCATCTCATGGTTGCAGTAAAGAGTAATGCAAGACTCACCCCAGACCCCTGAAGCATTACCAGCATACCACGCTCATGAGCCTCAGAACTTTCTCCCACCCATGTTGGAAGCGTTGCCGTGAATGCACCGACGCCGAGACCAGTGAAGATCCTCGCAAAGATGAGCTGTCCGAGAGAACAGCTGGATGCTTGTATCGTCACACCGATCAAGATGATTATAGCTGCTCCGATGACTGTTCGCTTTCGACCGAGATAGCCGCCGATGATGAAACAAAGCAAGGCACCCAAAGCTGCTCCGACCTCGTAGATAGCAACAGCAGTTCCTAGATGAGATCAGTTCGTGCCATGGAGAGCCATTCCTTGACTTTCATGAGCAGGTCCCAAAGCTGAACGAAACCAGTCCTCATAATTTGGCTAACCAAAAACACGCTGGGCAGACGGGCTCGTCTCCACAAGGGCTAATACTCTGCGCGTGGGGTCCCCAATCTACCAAGTGCGGAGCCACACGATCGAGTCGGAACGGGAACGGGAACATCCTACCTTGTATCCTCGAATTCTGATCCGCCTTCTCCGGTGTCGACGTATCGATAGAAGGGAAAACCTCCTCGAAAGCCGGCAACGTCAACAGCCCATTCATCAACGCCTGATCATAGCCCTGCAGCACAAACGCAATCGCAGCCGTAAAGGCAAGCGTATACCGCAACTTTTTGCCCTGCAATGTACCCAACATCTTGTCGCAAACAAAGAAAACAACAATCGAACACGGAAACTGGGATCTGGGTTGGGCGAAAGGCACGGACGAACGCAGAAAGAAGAAGGCTGAGAACGGGGGGAAAGGGCGGACACGCGTATAAGAATCTGTGCGGCACGAGCCTAGAGATGCATTCGCGTATATGCAGCTGGGGAGAAGATGCAATGCAAATCCCTCACACAAGAAGAAGCCAGCTACACGAAGACCAGCTGGAACCGCTGGAAAGGGGTTACGCATGCTCGGGATCACATACCTCGCACGTCAGCCATCGAACCGATCCGGCAGCGCGGCTCATATGTGCATCATTAGTCAAAGATCGGCTTTACACCGGTTGAAGTTCCAACGTGGATTTGAAGTGGGTTCGCGGGATCATACTTAGCGTGTTCATTGCTGTAAGGAGGGAATGGCGATTGGTGGGGATCTGGGGGAGGGCTGGCTCCCATCCACATTTTGACCACCGACGATCATTCCGGCGGTTTTGAGTTTGTTTGGCTTTTCAGTTTTCCAACGTTTTGTTGCCACCTTCTTGTGAGGCTGATTTGAGTTTTGGTGATCATGACCGTGTAACGTACGCTACCGTGCCGTGATCCGTGTTGTTGTGGGCTACCGGGAAATTCCCACGAGGACGATGGTGGTGCGAATAGTCCTGGAGGCGAGCGGCTCAAAGCCTCCAGTCTCTATCTTTTCGTGGGCATCGATATGGGTGCTAGAGATGCCAACGGAATCACCAGACAAAGGCTTTGAATTAGTTCAACTTCGATGACGGTGACGACGAGGACGACTGTGCAGGATGCTGTTCTGTGCCGTGGTACATCATGTTGCGGCCTTTGCGTCAAGCTCGTCGGCAAGTATGAAAAGAGAAATTCAAATCGAGAGCGGGAAATGCAAGCAAAACAACTTCCCTCCCCAATTGCCTAGACTCTCTGGGGCGGTGTAGATTTCGTCACAGCTTTTGTCGAGACCAGGTAGCATATGCATTGAAAATTGACAGTTCGACATGGGCCCCGATGTGCTAAGCTATACAATCGTTTTTCTCATAATATATTCCATTATTGGATGCGGTAAAGGGGCGATCAAACACAACACCCACCAAACGTTTCACCGTGAAAGTTGATGCAGGTCTAAGTCTAGATTTGATGTTGTGAAAGCTAGACTCCATTCGTGATGGAGTGATTTGCAATCTACCTCTACCTTTCAACGCATCTAAATGGCTAAATCTGATATCGTAGAAGCTAGATTTCATGTTGTGATGGAGAAGATGCTCTCTTTTCTATCTCTACCTGGCCATTGCCGCCCAAGACAGCGACATGCAAAGCGTAATACACGTAGCCTATGCTCAGCTCGTTCCCGAACGCAGCCAAAATTGCCCCTGAAGTCAGTGTCAATGGACAAGCTCAAGAAGCAAAAGTGATCATATCATCGTAGCAAAGTCAAAGCTCCATCCTCGTGAGGCAAAAGCCATCGGAATCCTCCCGGAAATGTTGTTTCAGGGCTTCAACTCCCAATGCTTGTCGATCTGCCTTTCCCCGACTCGCGCGGCTACGCGCTCCAAAGTCTCCGTCAACGAGACTTTCGGCACGCCGGGAAATTTCTTCTTCAGAACCTCCACCAGCCCCACCTTGGTAAGCTCCTTGTCTTGGAGGATTGCCGCTTTGAATGGTTCCATCAAGTCTGGTGGGAATGGTTGAGATGGTGGGCGGCCGGCCTTGGACTTGCCCGGATTCATCACGGCGGTGCCGGGGAAGGTATTCCATCGTGAGATCTGGTTGGGGTCATTCTTGTTTGCGGAGGGTGGACTTCCTTGGGCTGCCGCACCCGGCTGGTTAGATGCGATGGGGAGATTGGCGGCACTGGGGATGGAGCTCAAGGGAAATCGGGGAGGTGCCATGTTTGACGATGAGTCGGCGCTGTTGGTTTGTGGTGTGGATGCAGATAGCCAGTAGGATGCACTGTATGGGTCAATCGCAGTGAGTGGTTTGTCCAAGAACGTTTCGATCCGGAAAAGGCTGAGGTTCAGCATATCGTCGCCCATAGCGACAGTATCGCAGTTAATCGTGCGTTTGCCCGTTTCCCAATGGATGTGAGTCTGAACCGGTGGGACATCTGCGACTGGTCTACGACGGTGGTCATTGTCGGCACCTTCGTCGTCTAGAAACCCATCCATTTCGTCAGCCTCTTCTTCGTCTCCTTCTTCTTCGCCTTCCGACACCAAGTCCTCGCCCTCGCCAGGTTCTTCCCATTCCGCTTCTGAATCGTAGTCGTAATCAATCTTCGGCAGAGCTCTCTCGAACGGCTTTCGACTAAGAGATTTCATCGACCGTCCTTGCGGGACCTTGGTATACGTGCCAATGTAGGGTGGTCGGACATCTTCCCTGAACTTGAGCTGCTTGGTCGGTACTCTGCTCAGAAGGGCCAATGGCGAAACGCTGGTCGTCGTTGACTGAGAAGTCAGGTCAATTGGCTGACTCTGGGAATTCTGCATGCTTGCAATGATCGATTTCACCGAAGTAGGGCCAACGTAGCGTCGCCGCTTGACAGAGGCTGAGAAGTTCTCTTCCAAAGCCCGTTTTCGGCTCTGTCCAGCCCAAGTATCGCCATCGACCTGAGTCCTCAAAACAGCATCGATTTGTTCTTCAGAATGGCTGAGCGAGGGCCCGTCTCGGGTAAATCGATTATAAGGAGCAACAACGCTGTGGCTTGGAGGCACAAAGGGGAGAAACAATGCGTTCCTGCTCGGCTTCGCAGGTGATGGTTGTGGTATCTGCGCATCCTCAATTGAAGCAACCGAACCTCGTCTGCTAGACGCGGCCGATCCAGGAGATGCTCCCTTTGGGGCTCCGAAGAAGCTCGTGAGACGAATCTGTGCTCTTTCCTTCTTGGCCTTCTCCTCATCTTTCGCCTTTCGTTCGGCCTCCTTCTTGTCATTCTTCTCTTTCCGTTCTTGCTCTTTAGCAGCCTTCTCTGCATCCTTTGCGCGGCGTTTCTCCTCCTTCTCCTCGTCTTTGGCCTTCTTCTCCTCGAGCTTACGCTGCCTCTCCTCCTCTTTCTGTGCTTTTTGTACGGCCTTTTCTTGTCGTTCTCGTTCCTTCTCTCGTTCCTTGGCCTCTTTCTCCGCTGCTGTCAGTTTCCGCTTCTTCGCTGGCGGGCCCGCCGTTGACGTTGGCGCAGGGGCATCGAGACCTGCCGGAGGTTGAGGAGTTACGCTGCGGATGCTGGACAGCGGGGACACCGCACGCACACTAGCGGGGAGTGCATTCGGATGTGAAAGGGTATCAATGACATTGCCGGAATGCTCATCAGTTTCGAGCGAGCGTTTAGGGGTTGGCGATGCCATTGGTAGGACGAGGGCGCTCATATAGAAGGTGTAGTTGTGACAAGACTAGCATCGAGCAAGTGGAGAATAATTCAGCAGGATGCGTCTGGTTCGGTGCAAAGGGTATGTGTTGACGCTCGACGTTGTTGGGCTGTCGAAGCAGGTGCGATCAATGAAGGCGTAGCGGAGCAAACGCCGTGGACGCGACCGCGACGCGAAGGAAGGCGTGAAGCGTGAAGTCTTGGCGATTTTCAGGATCCACAGGGACCTCATCTGCTGAAGATCTGTGAACAGGCACGACAAGGTAGAAATGCAATCAGTCGTACGAGTGCATTGCCCATACTCATGCTATCATGCTCAAGAATGAAGGATACTGAATGCAGTCTCTCATGCGATCGCGGTCTAAAGGTATAGGATGAAATGGCATAAAGATGAGCATACTCCCGCTTGTATTGTCGAACTGACTGTAGAGAAGCCCCCCACAATTACTACGATTGCAGGTCTACGAAAGACACATGGTATCAATAAATGATGAATCTGATTTGGTCGACTTTACCTCGCTAGTCTTGACCACATCGACCTCTCATCGCCACTGCCCCAGCCCAGCCCACGGATCATGACCCTGCTGTGCTTGCCCATGCTGAGGTGGCTGGCCCTGTTGCTGCGGAGCCACATATCCATACTGTTGACCACCCGGCGGCGGCCCCGGCGGCGGAGGTGGAGGCACATATCCCTGCGGCAACTGTTGTGCATATTGCGGATACATCGACGCGGCTGGCGGCGATCTGGGGGTCTGACTCGGCTGAGGTGTAGGCTGTTGCGGATAACCCTGCTGATACGGGTAACCCATCGGGGCGGTAGGGTACTGCTGCTGCGATTGCAGCGGTTGTTGTGATGTTGGCGGTGGTTGGGACGAGTATGGCTGGGGCGTGTGTGCTTGGTAGGGGTAGGCCGTTGGAGGTGCTGGACTTGCAGATGGATAGTTTGGTTGTGCTGGAATTGAGGTCGGTGTTTTGCTTGGTGGATAGGGATATTGGCTGGCCGAATTTGTTCTTGCTGAGTGCAGTGCTGGTCTCGCAGCATTGTCCTGTGGGCTGCTTATTGATATGCGATCCATCAAGCCTCTCAGCTGTTCACCCTGTTTGTCAGCTTGACCAGCTGCAGAAGTCTGCTTCTTGCTCTCTATGATGTTCAGGAGCTGGCCTCCCTCTTCTCGTCTGTTGTTGACAAAGGTCTCGACGTTTTTACGATGATTTGCTGTGGTGTCTTTCATGTCGCTGTAGAATGATTGGGCGCGCATCAAGCCGGCGACGAGGTCGTTAAATGCCTGGTAGACCTTCTTGTACTTGGCTAGGACGGCCGTTCGCTGCTTCTGGAACGTATCAAACTTCAACTGCTCGGATCGCACGCGAGGGTCCTGCAGAAGGTCGCCATACGCTCGGGTAAGCTCTTTCAACACCGAAGTCTGCTTATGCGTTGACTGCTGTAGTCGAGTCTGGTACGGCCTGAACTTTTCCAACTCCGCATCAAAAAGCTGCTTCTCGTGTCCTGGCAAATTTTTCTTGTTCAAAATGAGAACGTTCGAGATATCGTCGTTGTGCACTCGCTCCTTGAGATCCTTCAAAATAGTCTGACGATCCCTTTTAACGGCATTGAGTTTCTTGAGCAGATCTTCCACCTTGGCGATTTGCTCTGACACTGTCGGACCTCCTTCGCCGTAGTCTTCATCGAGCAGATTCGCTTCTTCTGTTCTAGACGTTCCTTTCCCCTTTGCGCCATTCTTCATCATAGCTCGTTGGTAAAGAACATCCGCCTCGTCTGTCTCGCCGGCAGACCTCATCTCATCAAAATCGGACTCGTATTGTCGAGCGGTTGATGACAGTTGCTGATCGCTCACAGCTGCTTCATCAATTGCACCTCTGTAGCTCCTGATGTCGGATCGCAATGTTGCGTTCAGTCGCGAGCTGGGCTGCTGAGTCCAGTCTGAGCTATACTTGACTCGCATCTTCTCACAGACATTTTCTTCCATGTCCAGCTGTTTGCTACATGCCTCGAGTGTACTGATGATCTGAGCTTTGTCGGCCTGTAGTTGATCGAATGGTTTCTGGAAAGGTTCGTGGCCGGCCAGTTCCTCGCACCAGCTTTTGAATTCCTCGTCGACCGCGACCTCTTGATCCATTCCACCTTTGAGAACATTCAAACTGCCAGGAAGCTTCAAGTAATCCAGACTCGCCGCCATCTCGTCATTGGCCGACTCTGTTTTCTCAACCTCTGACCTGACAAGCTTGGCCTTCTCTTCGTCGTACAAGCTCGCAGATTCTGTGACAGCTATGGGAACAATCTTCTGAAAAATGTCGGGACCGATAATGCGCTGAATATCCTGTCCTTGATACAGCTCCGTTACGGGAATCGCCTTCGCCGCAGCCATCTTGCTAATTACGCTTAGTGCTGCCTCACCGGGGACGGTTTGGTGATAAATGAAGTCGTTGTCTTTTATCGTCTGCGCCATCTTCTCCTGGACAGTGGTCAATTGTCGTTTCAGTGTCTCCTTCATAATCGAGGCTGTTTCCGAGCTCAGGTTGGCCGCCGGTGGGATCGAGGAAGGAAACGAGGCATTGACCCGAGTCGCTTCGTTCGCCATGTTCTCTGCAACCTGTAGCCGGGCAATTGCTGTACCGTAGTTGTTGGCTTCCTCGTCGGCAAGAGCTTGGTAGTACTGCGCCAAGCTTCCGACATAGCCCAGCTTGATCTGGACCAGTTGCAACCACACCCTCTCAAATATCTGCTTGTTGACATTCTCTTGTGTACCTTCCAGAGCCGTCGCATAATGCCCGTGAGCTTGACTCGCCAATTTCGCCAAGAGCCCTGCTTTCTTTCCATCCTGTATCTGCTTCTCGAGAAAGACCTCTTGCGCCTGCGCAAGCATAATCGAGATAAGTGTCTTGACCGTGTCCCTGCTCAGATCTGTCGAGGGGGCGTGGAGGAAATTATCGTTGATGTATGTGAACATTCCCGCTGACGCCTGGAATGAATGGTATGCCGTCTTCAAGCCCGTCTCGTCATGTCTGTTCTGGTTTGCGGCGTGACAGGACAGAACGGCGGAGATGTTGAATATGATCGAGGCCTTCTCGAACGCAAGCGAGTACTGAGCAGTCGGCTTGTGAGTGAAGGCATCGAACCACGTGAACTGGACCTTGACGTGGTTCTCGTCGACGGGGAATCGTAAATCCAGCAGTTCCAGCTGTCCATAGTATCGATATAATAAATCTCTTCCCGATGCACTGTCACGCCCCGCTCCTCTCATGTCCTGCCTCAATCGATTCAAGGTAGCGCATTCCTCCGTGTAGCGTTCCGGGTCGTCCCCATAGCTCGACCTGATGTAAGCTTTCAGCGGGGCAATCCAGTCGATTTCGCCGGTCTGTTTGAGCGGCGCCGATATCATAGGCGTCTGGGCTGATGGCATCTTGCCGTTCGCTCTGCCAGTGGTTCTTGACAGAGCCTGGAGGCTTATCGGACGCGAGCCGTAGCTTGGTAGAGTATCGATATGGTGAGTATGAGCGGAGGCGGAGCTCGAAGCTGAGCAAGTTGGATGTAACGTGCGTCACCGCGCGTGGATATGGAGGGGTCCGCCTGCCCAGGCATCTATCTACTACCTAGGTATCCTGTGCACCTACACAGAACATATCGCTTCCGTGCAGCAGGGCGCCAAAACAGTAGACAACGTGAAGTCTAAGGTAGGCTCCAATCGTCTGGATTCAGGTGCATCACCGTTAGGCGCCAAGTGTCCGGCCATGCAGCAGGGTTCGGCCATCGCTGATTGGTGACCCGATCTGGGACCCGCTCCGACTGTGCTCCCATGGCCCGGAGGCATCTCAGACGAACTTGTTCATTGGATGTTTGCTTCATATCGACGACTAGCCTCGGCGCTTCAAAAGAATACAACAATTTGAGCGGTGAAGTCCGTAGTTTCTAATATCGTAACAGATCTAGTCTGCCCATCTCCTGCGCCGCGTACACCTGAAAATGCTGGGACACGCTTTCTAGCCCCCATCAACGCTATCCCCATATACTGTACAATGTTTTATACAAGCACCGGACAACCTTTACCCTGAACCAGATGCCTTCTTCTTCTCTTCCTCTTTCCCCGCGCCTTCTCCTGTGTTGTTGTCCTTTTTCTTGACGTCCTCATCCGGCACCAGGTGGTCGTGTTGGCCAGTCAAGCTGTGCCATACTCCTTTCAGGAAACCCTCGTTCTTGTGCGCAGATTCGGAGTTCGGGTTGGGACTTGCAGCATCGTGTTGTCTGGAAAGTGTTAGCACACGGGAGACTCCCGGATAAGAGAAACGGCAAGTCTCACTGTCTCATTTTGTCGAGTCCCATGATTCGCTTCGCGGTCTTGTCTTGCATCTCATCCGCAAGCATCTCCAAGATGGTGCGCTGGTTCGAGGACAGATATTTCGGCAGATTGACGCGGAACTCAACCTTGAGGTCGCCATTGCCTCCCCTTCTGCTGCCAAGCTTCTTCATACCCATTCCGCCAAGCGTGATTGTGCTGCCAGTGTTAGTGCCCGTCGCGACCTTCACCTTCACGTCGTCCTCCAATGTCGGGACCGTGACCTCTCCTCCGAGGACAGCAGTTGTGAAGGGTATGGTAGCGGTGTAGAGGATGTCTGATCCAGCACGGCTGAATTTCGAGTCAGGCCGCACACGGATGAAAACGTAGAGAGACCCTCTCGTTGCCTTGAAGTTCGGGCTCGTAGCCGATCCTGTCGGGGGAGCGTCACCTTCGCCGGACACGCGCAACCGCATGCCATCTTCAACACCAGCAGGTATATCCACGTTGATTGTCTTGCGCTCGCGGGTCACTCCGTCTCCATGACAAGTGTTGCATTCGCCGCCGCGTGGTATTGTGACACCTTGCCCACCACATGCACCGCAGGTACTAGCCATCTGGAACCCAGCCTGCATGAAGTGAACTTTCGTACCGGTGCCCTCACATTCCGAGCACGTCGACTTGGACGTGCCCTTCTTCATACCGTTGCCGGAGCACGTCCTGCAGGTGACAAGTGGCGTGATGTGTATATCCTTCGCAACACCTTTGGCAGCGTCCATAAAGCTGATGCTTGTCTGGACTTCGATGTTTTCCCCAACAAGCACCTCCTCTTCCATTGGGTTGCTCCTTCTCCCTCCTCTCGCTCGTCGTCCGCCTGCAAAAGCCCCAAACAAGTCTTCAAAGTTGATGTCCTGAGCATTGAAACCACCCTGGCCACCTCCAAACCCTCCGAAACCGCCGAATCCACCCCCGCCGAATGGACCTCCTGCGCCAGCTCCTGGGTTGAAGCCGCCATTTTGATCGAAGGCCGACGAACCGTATGCGTCGTACGCTTCCTTCTTCTTAGGGTCCGTCAGTATTTCGTATGCGCTCTGTGCCTCTGCGAACTTTTCTTTGGCCCCAGGGTCCTTGTTCGTGTCGGGATGATATTTCTTTGCCAGCCCATAGTACGCCTTCTTGATCTCGGAGCTTGATGCAGACTTTGAGATGCCGAGAGCTGAGTATGGATCTTTGGTCGCACAAAACCGACCCGTTGCGTGAAACCCCCGGATCGGTGCTGTCTGGCGGCGTGGAAATCGCTGGCGACGGTGCTGTTGCGGACCGGAGCTTCCTAGGACTCGTACCGGGAGAGCGCCCAGTCGGCCTGTCAGAGGATAGGGAGCGAGAGCATTCATCGCGCAAACGACATGATCTTCCTAAGCAGTCAGATAGCTTACTTCGTAAATACCAAGTATGCCGATGATGGGCGTGCTGAACAGAATGATCTCGACATTTCCGAACTGACCCGGCGCTGCAAAGAAATTCGACGAACATTGGCTGACGTAAGCATCCTGCGATGTCATTCGGAGCATCGGCGGCCTAGCATATGATATGTATGACAACTCTTAAAAGTATTGGAAGATAGTCATCCTCACATCTTGAGAACAGTCAAATATGTACTGCTGTGTGCTGCTGTGTGCTGCTAGCGTCATTGCACAATCGACCAACGGCCCCTGATCCAGCTGGTTCCTCATTAATTCGAGCAGTATAGACAATGATCACCCTCGGCGTGAGATGGAGAGAGCCTGACAGCTGAAACGTTCCGCCTTGTCAGGGACGTGTCAGACAATTGAATTAATGCAACCTACTAATGGGTCAAATCGACACCTGGTACTTGCGTTGAAATCTTCGTTGCGACCCTAGATGCCCTCTAAGCCTATCCGTCAACCAGCCTCGCGTTCCCTGCTCCAGTCATGTTGCTAATATTCGGTCTGAAGTTTCTTCCGGGCTGTCAACGGAATCGAGCACGATTTACTTTTGCTTAAACACCGGCCAACTATGATGGACTTTTGCTTATGGCAGCGTCTCAAGTTGCTTATTTCAAGAGGTGAAAGTCTGATCCATTCTGATTCGATGCAAGCTATAACCTGCCGCAGGGCTGAGCTGCATGCTTGAGAATTGATGGAACCTGGCCCCAGGCGAAGCACCCTTGGGGCACTTTCACCTTGATGCGAGACTGCCACTTCACCCTGGATTCTACTCTTAATCGTCTTCGCTTACCCGACTAGATCGCAATAGCTTTGAACTCCATGTTCAAGCGTTTGCCGGAAAAAATATCGCTTACTCTGAGTGTGCCGCTCTAGTTCCCATCTTTTTTGTGGGCATGCTTGATTCATGTTTCACTCTATCGGGTTGAACAAATCCTGAGCTTCCCGTCGTTGCAACCGGTCTTCCTCAGATTATCCCGTCTTTGTGCTTCGCTACTTCAGAGGCCCCTCAAGAGCTGACGGTGGTCTGACGATCGTTCCGTTGGGACCAATCAGGGGCGCTTGACCGATGGCGATTTGTGCCAGGGTCGGTTGCAGATGTTGAGAGCGCGGCCCACGTGGTGCTGACATTGCTTACAATCGGCGTCTGGGCTCGTTACCAACTCGATCTTGCATCAGAGCCTTGTCAGCCTGGGGCTGTATTACCCATCTTGTATACGCCGCCGTGCCGCCTCCAAGCACACTTATCTCACTCTCGACCCGGCTGGCTTCTTTTATGCTTGTCATCGGGCTTCTTCTCCTTGACATAACAGTCTTTTGTCAATCTCATCCATCGGCGTTCTTTTCTATCATTGCTCTGCACTGGCGATTTCGAAGCTCAAGTTAGCTTTTCCGGCCCTCAGTTCTGAGCATTCGCCATCAGTAAACGTCCTTTGCGCGAGGCTGAAGTATCTCTCCATTGACTATTCCCGGCAAGGGTATACTCGATACAAGCTGAATGGGCGCCGGCACCAGAGACAGCCCTATCGCACTTTTCACAAGAAGATGTCACCACGACCGGCATCATCGGGGGCTATCAAGCTCATCGTCGTATGCTCCATCTTCCAAACCCTAGCTCTCATCGCCTACGGCCTCCGAATCTGGGCCCGAAGACTAAAACGCCGCGCCCTCGACACGAGCGATTGGCTCATCCTCGCCAGCAGCATCTTCGCCCTACTTCTCTCCCTAATCCTCTTCGCCGGAGCCGTGATAGGAGGAGCCGGCTACCACCAAGCAGACCTCACCTCCGCCTCCAACAATGAATCAACCTCAAGCACAACCTCCACCTCCCTCAACAACGCCGCCAAAATAATCTTCGCCTCCGAACTCCTCTGGCTCACAACCAACACCCTGACAAAGCTCTCCACCCTAGCCTTCTACGCCACCGTCTTCCGAGCCAGCCGCTTCATAGTCGCCGTCCGCCTCCTCGTCGCCGCAACCCTCCTCACATATCTCGCCTTCGTGCTCAAAAATTTCCTAATCTGCACGCCCGTGCAACGCAACTGGTCCTTCGACGCCTCGTCCCCGGAAGACTATTGCGGCGTGACGACTTCGGGCACGTTGGCGACGGGCATCGGCATCGCCGTCATGGACGCGCTGATCGTGCTCGCGCCCATGCCGGTCGTACTCAGGTTACACATGCCGGTGGCCAAGAGACTCGCGATTTGCGGGATTTTCGGCATCGGGTTGATGGTCTGCGTGGTTAGTGCGCTCCGGCTCGTGAGTGTCCTGCAGTTGGATCGCGAGGATTTGACGTATACGATCGTCGATTTGGGGATATACACTATTTTGGAGCCGTTGCTGGGGATCGTGGCGTGTTGTTTGCCGACGTTGCAGCCGGTGTTGGCGAGGGTGTCGGCTTCGACGGCGAGCTTGCTGGATTGGACGCGAAGAGGAATGAGGAGTGGGCAGAAGCGAATGGGCGGGACAGGTGGGAGTACGACATTGAGGGGGACGACGAGGAGTGAGAAGAGGGATGGCAATCAGACGAGGAATTTCAACAGGCTTTATGATCATCTTTATCCGATAACGACGGCGACGGTTCGCAGACCTGATCGTGCGGACGGTGAAGATGGGATGCCGGGGCAGCAGCCGTGGTTGCGGGATAGAGAGGGTAAAGGGGGGATCAGTGTGATGAGGGGGTTTGAAGTGGACGTCACACATGTTAAACGAGGTCACGTCGATAAGCCATTGCCGAGCGTACCAGAGGTCTATGGTTCCGGGGATGTGGAATTGGGCTACATGCCTAAGGAACGAAAAGGGAAGGCTGCGAAGACTTTCGTGTCTGTCGAATCGCGCTGTAGAGACGAGATGAGCACTCTGGGCATGGAAGCGGAGCCGGTGAGCCCAATGAGCATAGATGCACCGCGTAGATTGTGAAGGTACAGTAGAAATACATTAACGAATATATGAAAGATCCAAGCCATATGGTTGCATGTCGTTGCAGCCCTCTGCCAAAGATCACGAGTTAGGACCAACACCGCCGCCGTGTTGCTGTACTTCCTTCTTCTCCAATGCAGTTGGCTTCTTGCTCAACAAACCCCTCAACTCTGGGCTGATCATCTGGCCTTCGCTCTGCGGTCCAGCCGCGGTCCTAGCATCACTTCCACTGCTTTGGCCTTGCGAATTCGCTCCTTGTTGCCCCGAAACGGGTCGTCGTTGACGCACAGGCGCAGCGGGGAAGTTGCCCTTCTTGTCAATCGCATCGAGTGTTCGGTGAAATCGCTTGAACAGTGCCTCGGCTCGCAAGAGTGTGCTCTCCAAGTCTATCGTATTGCTGAGCTCGTTGATATACTTGAGCACCTCGTCAAAGTGCTGCAAGTGAGTCATGATGACATCGCGGTGCTTCTCGAGGATCGCGAGAGCGATGAAGAGATGGAAGTTGGCACTGTAGTAGTCACTCCAGAGCGATTCCCAAAGGCGCAGAACGTCTGGCCATTCGAACTCGCGCTTGTACCAGACGAGCAGCATGCGGAAGAAGAAAAAGAAGTTGGTGCTATCCGCTTTCTGAAGGTGTTTGTAGAGCTTGGGATCCATGAGGGCAACGAGCTGGTCGAGAGTGAGGAGTTGAGTGCGCATGCCGGACTGGTCGCGTAGGAAATTCCGTTCCATGCGATCCATGAATTTGACAAAGGCCCAGAAGGCAACGGCGTCATCTTGTTGAACAGCGTATATCGGTGCGAGGAGATCTGACATGCCTTGCACGTAGCCAAGTTCCTTATTGTACTCGTTATATGTAAGAAGCATATCTTTCATCTGCTCGAGGTGGACATTTGTGCCGACATCCGCGAATGGTGAGTCTAGATCCGGATGGGCTGTGTCTTCGCCCTCGAAGAGAGCTATATGACGATCAGTGCGATGGACATCCTTCTCTGTGGGCATCAGGTTAGCAAACTTGCTCGTCGGTGAGATGGAAAGACAAAGTGCCGTACCTATTCGGTTCTTTTGTTCCCGCCACCACTCGGATGTCTCTGCATCATCATGGCCCTCGACCATTCGCTCCCACCAGCAACCTTTGAGTCTGACGTATTCATCTCGCTTGCTTGCAACCATTGCTGCTCGCTCTTCCGAAGTACTGTCCCACTCATAGACGCCAAGCAGGAATAACCACGCCTCTTTCCGAACACCATCATTGGGATCGAGACCGCCATGGAATATTCGTTCCTTGACCTCCTCAGGCGTAACATGAAGCTTGCCCGTACGATCGTCAAAGAACCCATTCCATTCTTTCAGCGTTACTGGTTTCCGTTTCTCACCAAGGCTGAGGTGCTCTGCATCGAGGATTTCAAATTCACCAAGCTCGCCGTCTTCGAGATCGAGAACATCGCGTGCTGCCCAAAGTCTTGTCGCCCTATCCCTTTCACCTTGCTCTGCGATGCCCATTGCCCATCTTGCCAAGTACACTCGCGCGCTATCAAACTCGTCTTGAAGGGTTTGGACCTCGGGATTCTTCATCAGGCGCCTAACCTGAGGAGGTATTCGAGGGTCCTCCAAAACACCTTGGGCTGTTCTTCGCGTGAAAGTCGTCACTTGGCTCATCTTCTCCAGGAATCCCCACCGTGCTTGCTTTAGTGCCTTTGTGAATGGATCCATACCGACATCATTTGATCTGGAACCACTAACGCCAGCTGCTTCGGCATCCGTTGATCGCTCCACGGCATTCTTCTTCCCTTGCTTTACAGAGGAAGAGGTTGTTTGTGGCGTTTCGCTAAAGCCCAGTCTGTCCTCTGGTGTTGGATTTATTAGAAATATGGCATGGTCAGCTCCAGATCGCTCCACGGCGACGTATTTCTTGAGCCATCGCAGAACCTCGTCCCCTCCCCAAAATGTGCCCCCCGATTCCCCGAACGGATCAAAACTTTCCTTGACCATTTTCTTTTTCTGCAGTATCGTGCTCTCACATTCATCGTCGTGGAAGAACAAGGCCGGGAAACTGTCGCCACTGCGCGTGTTGATGACGATGCTTCCATACCACCAGCCTAGGGAAGGGGGACGTATGAGAATTGAGTATACTTCAGAGAGGGGGATTGAAAATGCGTAGCCGATGGGATTCTCTCGAGCAGAGGCGGTGGGAGGAGCTGGGACGAGAGGTATTCTTCGAGGAGGAGAGGACGAGTCAAGGGATTCAACATGGCTGTATGATTCTCGAGCAGAACCAAGGCCTGCTTCAGGAACCCATGAAAGTAGGAAAGAGGAGGCATTTGTGCGGGATGAAGAGGAGGCTGCAGTTGATGGACGGACGGTTTCGGCGGAGTTGGCAATATCTGCGGGCTTCTGCTGTATCAAGGCGATGAAGCCGGCTATGTTGTCCCTAGAGCTGGGCGTAGGGTGAACGTAAACCTTGCTCTTACTGAACAGCAGCTTGACGCCTCTGCCACTGGTGCTGTGCATGATGGTATTGTACTCGTCCTCTTCATCGTCGCTCAGATCATATACCGAGCCTGACGGCGAGTGGGGCTCCATCTGGATGCGGGTCATGGGTAAAGTGAGGGGGTGAGAGGGCAGCGTGATAGGAAGTAAGAATTGATCCAAGGAATGATCAGAGCACGAGGGCTGTGAGCAGAGCAGGTGGACAATGAAGGGATGGTGATTGCTGCAGCCTGCATGAGGCGCAACTAGAGGTACGTATTCAGCGCCAGGCGAGTCTGATGACATGGCCCGGCGGGGTTCAAACTAAACGACGCGCGCCCACGGTTCTGAGCTCGCCGCATTCTGCTTAGTCAGCACTCGTGTCGCCAACATTCTTCGCTCCACTTCTGCCTTAGGTTCTCTCCTTTATGCATACCCATCAAGTCCACTTCACACGCTCCTCTTCAGGTAGTCCCTCCACCAAGCCCAATATCTGAGCAACCTCCACGCCCAGTTGCAAATGCTTGGCGTCTGGCCACATGTTCATCTTCGAGATTTCGATCTCGATACTGTCTTTGGTTTTTAGCAAGAAAACCGTTCTGATGCTTGCGAGAGTTTGCTCGTCGTTGATGAAGCCCAATATGCGAGGCTGTGTTGTCGTGTCTACTGTTTCGTAGTAGAGCACCAGGTGTTTTGGTATCTGATACATGTGCGGCTCCGCAGGCACACTGCGCAGCTGGGCAAGTTAGCATGGCAAGTGCCAAAACGAGAGAGGACATACTTACCTGAAGGCATGTCGCCGTCTGCTCGTCAGCGTTGATGCGCACAGGTACAGCTAGTTGCGCTACAGGGTCATGCGGCTATAGTCTTGATCAGCGAAATGGGCGGAGTGAATGACTGTGTCACGGACAAAGGAAAGACCGATCAGACGTCAGGGACGCTGATCCAATCGGGCACTACTCACGGTACTCGAG
>UYJD01000002.1:2767521-2799056 GCA_900618795.1 Cyanodermella asteris
GTTACATCCAGCAGCCATGGTTCATGAAGGCCATCTTTGGAGGTAAAGACGGAACGCCGCCTATCGACACATCGATCCCTCTCGAAAAGTTCATAGACGATAACGATTTTTGGTTTGTCGTTGTCGGCAAAGTCTGGACACAAGCCATGGGAGACTTTGCGTTCGAAATATTCAAAAGATGCAGTAGTGGGGTCTTCGAGCGCAATCTGCGATGGGACATTATGAACCAGTCCCTCGTGCCCATCTTGAGCATCGCTTTGGACATGAACTGCGAACCGGCAATCAGGCTTTTTGGACGATTGGACATTCGCAAACACCTCACCGCGAGCGAAACAGCTACCACCACTGTCGATACCCCCGGTGGACGGGCTCCATATGAGCGGTGGATTCGACCTTGGACGAGCACACCGGAATGCGCCTGCTTGGTGGGAACCATGGTCAATTTCCAACGGGACCTTTTCGCTCTCGCGCGCGCAACATGCGGCACAGACTTGAGTGGAAAGCAAGTTGATCGGATTCTGACCAGCGCGTTCACGGAGATGTTTCTCGCCGCTGCTGTAGCGAACGCCGGATTTCGGTCGTATTGCCAATCGATATACCCAAAGTCAGGCGACGAGTGGCGGTTTGAGGCCATATGTCGGGGACTTTCCCGGCAGAAAGAGGTCTCGAGCAGCGTCAAAGAGGCTCTTCGGGTTCTCGTGCCGTCTCACGTGGCTAAGAAATTCCCGGAGCTGTGGGCAGCTTGATGCCAGAGAGAGCTTTGGGTAGGCGGCAGACAGCCTCTGCAGCTGAGCACCGCTGCGGCAGATATCTTCAGGACCACCAATACCCACGCATGGTGCCGTAAATAGATTAAATTCAACGAAGACGAGTTTCAACTCTGGATTATCATCATACATTGGAATAGAATGTGCCCTTCTGAGTAAGAAGTCAACACCACTCGAAACTCTCCTCTACTGCGAGCAAGCAAGGCAAGCACCACTTAGTTTCTCGCGAATGATTAAGAGTCAAGACAGTAACAGGCATCAATTCGATTAATTGACCCGCCTACGCGAGCAAGCAATATAATCATCGCACGGTCATCATCGACACCTTTCTTACTCACCTCGCCTCCCTCTCCTGCCGTCCCCGAATCCACTCCCCAACTTCAAACGCAACCCGTCTCAAAACCTGCTCACTGACCTCGCCCACCTTATCAACCCTGACAACCACACACCTACACTCCTCCAGCCTGACCTCCACGTTCTGTTTCTTTCCCATCTCTCCAGCTCCAGCTCCTCCTCCTCCAGTCCGTTGTTGTCCTCCGCCACTCATCAAGTTACCACTGTTGTTGTTCCCGCCTGCCGTCTGCGGGACAGGACTACTCGCCATGCCATCGACGTCTTCGGGCCCCCGGATCGCAATGGTCACATCCGGACCCACGGTACCACGCCAGAGTGCAGCGACCCAACGCCAGTGATCGAGAGGCGAGTATTCGTCCGTAATGGGCACTTTGCACGCTGCGCGGTCGGTGGCGGTGAGTTGGTAATTCGGCACCAACGCAATGGGAATCGGATGGGGTGTACTCTCGGGCGGAGCAGGTGAAGAAGCAGCACGAACAAGCTGCTCCACGGGGGAAGTCTCCACATCCATCTCCACATCGTCACCGGCCTTCCGCTTCGAACGACGCGCCTCCGGCTTCGCAGTAATCGTCTTGGGGCTCACCGGACTCATCAACATCTCGCTATCGGCCCCCACATCCGGGACCGTGGTGACGTATTTCCCAATTTCCTTGCTGACGGCATGCCAATGCTCCATCAACTTCAACACATCATCATTCTGTGCTTCGCGACCGTAGTGTTCCAAGACGGATGGCTCGAAGGCACGGGTGATGTGTTCGCCATTTCGGGTCAGGTCATCCCGGATGGCGTTTGCGATGAGTTCGCCCGCTGCACGGTCTTCGCCGTATTCGATTGAGAGGATGGCGCCGCGGACAGGGAAGGGGCCGGAGGGGGGAGTGGGGTTCTGCAGGGGGAGGGAAATGCGTTGGAGGGTGCGGATTTTGTGGAGGGGCTTGATTGACATGACCATAGCGGCGACGGAGGCGGCTGCTAGAGAAGCGGAGTCTGGGTCTGAGCTATTGATTCCTGGCTTGTAGATTTTTAGGGGGGCGAGGGTTAGGTTGTTGTCTTGGCGAGGACCTGGGTTGCTTTGCATGCTGTGGGAGTGACGGTGTCCAGAGGGGGCGGGTCCGACTGTGAATCCAGGAGATACCTTCATGAAATCTGGACGGGGCAGTCGGTCATTGCCGGGATGGCTAGACTGGAGACTCGCACTCTGTGTCATTGGGCGGTTGGCATGGCGTGCGTTGTTGCCGAACAGGTCGCCATTTGGACTCTCGTAGCGACGACGCTTGGCCTCTGGACTGAGCGGATAGTCGTTTGGAGACACACGATCAAACTGACGAACAGCGTGTCCTGTTGGCATCTGTCTCTGAATGAAATTCGGGTATATCGGGCTCATAGACATGTAGTTTCCTCCGGGAATGCCATACGGGGTGCGCGGTGGCATCATCACCGACTGTGGCTGAGGATAGTGATGCGACATTGGCGACTCGGAAGGTGCAATGGGGCCCGGAGCACGAAAGCTCGGAGAGGGAGCATGAGTGGGAGTAGCCATACTTTTGCCTCCACACTTTTGACAGCGTGGGCTGGCCTGGCCGGGTTGAAGGTTGGCTGCTGCAGCGGCGGCGATGGAGTTGCGACCCCGTTTAGGTTGGTATCTGTAGTCGGGATACTGACGTTGGTGACGAAGTTTCTCCTCCTGTGCGTCAAAGGGAGTTAATTTCGGAATGAGTGATGAGACTGATCCAAATCAGCTCGAACGTACCTCTGCGAGACTCTTCCAATGAGCTTTGACTTCTGCTGAAGACCTCCTCCACTGATCGCCGATAATTTTTGAGATTTCGGGGTTGGCAAGACCTGGATTCTCGTTGACGACTTTGGCTTGGTGGTGCTGACGATAGAGAATGAAAGCTAGTCAATGTCAGTGGCTGAAAGAATGTTTGAGGTAAGTGACTTGGCAGTGGGACATACCGTTTCGTGGTCTTGGAACCTTTGGATCAGGTTGGCACAAGCAGATCTGGCTCGGTGACTCAATCGCGTTGGTCGGCATGATAGACAACTGCCTGTCTCTACCGGGAGCAACCGTCTCGGCTGCCTGGCTGAGCTGGCGTTTTCTCCTGAGAGTGTCCGTGGTGACGGAATTCGTGGATGCTTCAGTGCCCACGGACTGTTTGTCACTTTCAGGAGATGGCCTGTCTTCTGATGCCCTCGACTCCCTGGTCAAAGGAGAAGGCGAACTGGGGAGCGTAGAACTTGCAGTGGTACGGTGGTCTTCACCAATCATAGTGATCCTGTGTTCGAGCAAGGCATCTGGCCTCGGGGGGGCCAACGAGGTATATCCCATTCCTGAGTCGGCGGGATCCTCTGCGAAAGAACGAAGGGGTGGAAGTACTCGAGAGGGAAACATCAAGAAAGAAGAAAGCCAAGCAACGCTATATTCAAAGCCAGACCGGGCAACTTTTCTTTGACGACAGGGCAGGTGGAACTTGAGAAGGACACTGGAATGCTAGGAAAGAGGAGAGAGCAAAAGGTGCAGAGTCGACCGATGAGTCCTTTTTCGAACTCTGGCCGCACTCGCATCGTTCGTTTGCGAACCCATGGCGGAGTGGAAGGAAAGAGTCAGCGGGCAGCAGTCTTTGTCTCCCGATGGCGGGTAGCGATTCAGCGCGTTGTTGGTCTGTTCTTTCAGGACGATATTCTGCAGGATGTCACTCGAACAGCTAGCTCCGGAAGTCCCAGTTGCGTAGAGGAGCGAGAGCAAAAGCAGGCTCCGAGCAGCGACTTTCTTTGTTGCACGCGGCGGTATTGTTTGAGTTGATGGCTGAAAACGGCATGGTAGGAACAAAAGTGAGACATTCCGCCAATCAACAACAACCCTGCGAGAAAGAATGCAGCATACCCAAAACGGCGTATATTCGCATGACGAGGCACATGCGATGGCGAATCGCAGCCAAAAAGGACAGTGGCATTAAGGAAAGCTGTTGCTGCTTGCCTGGATCGTGCATGGCTCACTCCGACTCTGGCCCAGCAACGTTGAGGGAGCCCGTAAGCGCTCACAGACCACCACGCGACAAACAACCAGTCACAGCATGCTAAACATGCTAAAACCGGATATGCAACGAGGTCATCGCCATGCTGTGCCAATGATTCGTCGCGGACGTGATGGTGTGTGATGCTGCAAGTCTGGACCCGAGACGTCAACGCGCAAGGACACAGGCGTCAGGGTTATCGCAGCTCCATGTCTCCGTGGGGCAGAGCCTCATTCATGCACGGTACCATGTCAGCTTTGGCGTGCCCGAGAACGATCATACTTGGGCTCATATTTGCGTGATTGTCTCGGGTGGGCGACTTGTGGATGCCGAAGATTATTTCTTGCACAAAGTTGAGCGCGCAAGCGAAAGAAATGGTCTCTATCTCACTCTCCCCGGCTTCAACTTCCGCGCTAGGATCCGCATTTTGCCTCGGGTACTTGCACGAGTACACACACTACGTTTGATTGATATTTCTGGCCGAGTGGAAAGTCAGACGAACCCTTGAAGTGATAACGTGGCGTTCGGTTACCGGCGTCAAAGAGCCGCACCGCTGCTGGTCACATTGCTTCCGGTTGGGAACTTGTCTACCAAGTCGCAGTTCTTATGACGCTGGCGGTGGACGTGGCGCTATTACGTATCCATGCATATAATCTGGGTGGAACTAGCAAACTGGTTGGGAGCCCCAGTTTGATTCCCGTCTTGTTTCATGTACTCGTGCCAGGGGAAGACGGAACGGGGAAGCCTCTAGATCCGAGTCAATCTCGCCGGAAGGCAAGAAATGTGACTGAAGTCCTGCTCATTGCAATGTCAGGTCGTGTTGAGTTGGTGGCTCGAAGCAATATCCGGACTTGGGAAGAATTCCCGCGTTCTTTCTTCTCCGTCGCTTGCTTCTATGGTCGTGCTTCAGTCCCGACTCTGCGCAAATGTCATCACGAACAGGTGCATGGTCGGAGAGAGTTTGCATGCAACACAAGTCTGATTGAAACAAATGCTTGTAGCGCTTAACTGAGTTCTCGAAATCAACCACCTTCCAGAAATGCTGATCTCGATCTGGTAGACCATGGGTCTTGTGGTAAGCAGAACGGCAAAACACAGAGCAGCCAAGCGCGCCATCCCTCATGCACTCATGGCATCATGCAAAATTGGGTCCACAGATTGTAAATGAAAAGGCAGTGTTTAACCAGACACCGCTTCATGCTTCCTCTTGCTGTCTCTTGTATATGCATCTTGTCATGCTGACGGCCGTAAAGAAATGCTGTTAGAATCACAGCAATCACCGTCTCTCGACAACCCCGTTTACCTTTCGCGGCTTGGCGTCTTTGTGTTGTGGAAGTGATTCAGCATCACTTCCTTCCTCAATGTCGTCCGCAGAGTCCACATCGTCGTGATCGATCTCGTCTTCTGAGCCCTCGTCATCTTCCGTCTCTTCGGCCTCGTCATCGATATGACCTTCTCCTTCCTCATCATCACCTTCTTCCTCTTCGTCATCCAAATCCATGGTGAGAGGCATGTCTCCCTCTGCGTCATCTTCGTCGGAGTCAAAGTTGATGTCTTCGGGAGCTGGTCCGGCACCTTCTTCATCGGAGCTTTCGTCTTCTTGGCCTTCGATGTAAATGGCATCCTCTTCTTGCTCTTCTCTGGCCGCCTGGAGCACACGCGTGCGTTGCTGGTTATGTTTTCGTAGACGCATCTGCGCGTCCAGCATATCAAGTTTGCCTTTCAACATCAGCAGGGCGGACAGAGACTGGGCTCTCTCTTGGATGACTTCATGAAGCTCACGGAGCTGTTTCACAACGTTTGACCGACTGACGAGATAGCCACCGTGGGCAATGAGGGTGTGCTGGATCCAGACTTGCAAGCTTCCGGCACGACCGGGGCGATTATGATAGCGCTCCGCCAACTTCATGACCAAATCACCAGCCAAAGTGCTGTCAAGTCGCTCAATAGTAGCACGGACAATGTCGAGCTCTTGTGTGTGGAAGCATGTCTCGAGAAGTGCGCGGTCATTCGTTCGAAGAGCTTGTGCAAGGACAGTGCCAAGTGACATTCCAGACGGCAGAGTCAATGACTTTTCGTTCTGAGGGACAAGAGCGGTTTGGGCTTTTGACGCAAATGCCGAGGAGATGTCGATAGGATCGGGCGCTTTCGCTCTCAATAGATCTCCGAAAGACGGTTCCTGGCCTGCATCTTCACCGTCTTCCTCTCCACCATCGGAGTCGTTCTTGGCATCATCCATATCTTCATCGTCATGGTGAACGCCATTGGTGAGAGGTTTCGCGGTCTCGGCGTCTTCCTCCTCGTCACTCGATTCGTCCTCTGCATCGGAGATGTCAATTGTCTCTGGTCCATCAACCTCCATCGTGTCGGCATCAACACCTGCCCGAACAATCACCGTGTGCGAATCGTCGACCTGGCCTTTGATGAGGTCAGTGCCGTTCATCTTAGCGTTTGTAAAACCAGATTCCGACTTTGACTTGTCGATCTGGATATCGCCTTCAATGAGGAGTTTGCCAGTCGCATCGCGCCACGGCAGGCGGTGAAACGTTGGCGAGGCGCCGCCTTCGACCCAAGCAACAGTAAGATCATCGCCGTCAAAAGACGCGCTGAGAATTGAAACAATTTCTTTGCCTTTGGGGCGAGTGATTTGCAAAGAACCTGCAGGCTTTTTCGATTTGAGCTTTAGGGACTTCTTATCAGCACCTTTCTTGAAGTGGAAAGGTCTGTCAAAGATATCAAGAGAGCCGTTTTTGTTGACGGCGACAAGTAGAGGGGCCGACGAGTTTTCCGTGGCAGCGCGAGAAATAGCAACGTGCTCTACAGCTGACGTGGCGACCAATGTGCCGCGAATGGCGCCGCTCGTTTCAAGAATCATCATGTTCCTGTCGTCTTCTGATGCACCAAGCACGGCCGAAGGTTCGCTGCTACCATCGTCGACATCTAAAACAAGTGAACGGATTGGAGATGAGAAGCCCTGGAGTGTGTTGAAATTTGATGAGGTTGAAGGCTCAAAGGTGTATATGGAGGTGTCCGCAGCGAAAACGGTGCCGGCGGCTTCCTCGATAAGCTTGGAGGACGATACAGGAGGCGGTAAAGTGATGATCCTACTGAGATTAGTACATGGTGCGAAAATGAGAACGGCTCACTGACTCTGATGACGATCCATTGTCGAGATTCCACTCTGCCAATGTGCCGTCTCTTCCCAAACTCCATGCTCTTCGCTGATTACCCTGCGCAAAGCAAATGTCTTGCACACCTTGAGAGTGAGCGTCCTCGAGGACCGCAACCGTCTTCCCTTTCAGCGGCGAGTAAAGCTCTACGATGGTTTCGTTCGCAAATCCAATTGCGACCACGATGTCCCCTTGATGTGTATCTGCAGACCATCCCTGGGTCTTCCTTTTCTTTGAAGGTGGCTCGGATGCGCCGAAATATCTCCCCCAGCGCAAGCAGCTGGCCTTCCCCCTGGGCCGCAGGTTGTGTTCGGATGTCAGTCGACCTGTTAGGGTATCATGTACTCGAAGCACCTGGGCCTCCAAACCCTGTACTACCGAAGCGAATAGATTGAGCTGGAATTGCGACGGGGCGAAAGCATGTTTGAGGATTGCGGAACTGCGAGACTGCGTATTTGTCAACGAAGATGCGGCAAGATTGCTGGCACCGATCTTGAGCGCAGCACGTGGATTGGTTTTCTTAGTCATTATGAATAGAGTAAGACGGGATTGATGGTGATGGTCGATAGGAAATTAGCACAGCCAGGATCACAGCTGAAGACACCGAGGCATGACTCGTAGGAAGTCGGTGGTGAGGTGCAAATGCCGGTGCTGCGCAGGGTGGTGACTGGAGCTGGCCGTGGCTCTGCTTGAAGGCACTTTTTCTCTTGCAGGAAACTTTTTTTTCTGAGCGTAACGGCTATCGCATGGCTTGAGCTCGAACTCGGGCCTATTCTGCTTCCGATCATGCCACGCACGTGACCGTGAGATTTTGGTGCACATTCGAAGCTGATGCGCAGCGACAGCTGATTGTTTCCACCATGCGCAAAAGCTTCAACGTTCACACTATTGACTTGCCAATACTCCTGTCTGAATTTCCTCATCGCAGTCTGCGATTCCGATTTGTTTCTTCCCCCACCCGCTCCCCGCTTCGAAGGCTGACCTCAACATGAGATCTACGAAAACCCACTTTTTGTCATCGATGCAATGGCCGCAGTGATGATATAATCTGACTGTGAACGTTTTTACCACAACATGCTTCCTGGACAGATGTACCCAGACATTGCTTTGTCGACCCCTACGAGATATGCGGGACAACCTTCTTTTCCGAGACGATCCAATTCTTGTACCAATATTTGCAGTCAATCTATATCGAGGGTGGGCGTTTCTGGATCAGCCTAACAGCCTCTCACACCAGAAAGGGGGCAGGGATGTGGTGCCTATCCTCACGAAACATTTGCGAATATGGGCCGCGGGAAAGATGATTATTGCCTGCTTGACTTATTTAGGCTCTTCAAGTGAAGGACTCATGACGACTACGAAATCATACAGCTTGCAACTTTTTGGGCTACAGTCGCGTCACATCAAACAGATGGCTGGCGCCTAAGTGGCAAAACATTGTGAGTGGTGAGCTGCAACACCTGCACCTTCACGACACATCATCTTCAATCTCCGATAGGATTCCTCTGAGATCCGTGAGGCCAGAGTCGGGCATGGTCGGATGATGACCGAGCAGGGCGGAAAAGCTTGTACCGATGCAAACACCATGGTCAAAGCTTCCGTGCGATAAAGCGGCGAGAGATCGACGCAGCGCAACGGCGAATCACGAGGAGAGCACATCCTGCTATCGAACTTCGAAGGAACCTCGATATCGGGAAACCGCTGATGATGAAAATCGTGACACTCTTTGCGCCATGCCAGCAGTTACCTACATCGACATCCTAATTTCCAGCGCAATGATGCAGCCTAGGCGGTGGTACGGACACGCTGCAAGACATGGCTAGAAGCGCCAAAAGGCGGACAGGTGGCATCTTGAATGACGGCAGCACGGCAGGGCGCGAGGCTGGAGCTGTGGCTCGACGCACATGAGGCAGCAGCTGGTCTAAACTTCTGCGCGAGCCCTTGCAGCCGTGAGACTGGTGCAGCCAACCGTGGGACAGCACAGCACTGCAGAGAAGGAAGCGTGTTCGACGGCATGGTCACCCTTGGAAGCGACGACAAGATGGTGTGGGTTCCAAAGTCGAGTAGAAGATGTTCGAGGTCGAGCCCCTAAAAGATAGAAAATTGGCTGGCGGTTTGTGCGCTGCAAAAAAGCTCGAAGCTGGCAGCTTAAAGGCAAATTGGCAAGGCAGGCGCGTTGCCGGAAGAGGCAAAGTGCGGTGAGCTTCTGGGCTTGGGGGCAAGAGGCGGCCGTGCTATTGGTCGGTCGCAGCTGCCGTCGCTGATGGACTCCCACGGGCGCTATATGTAGGCACACGGGCGCACCTCCTTCTTGTGACCTTTGAAAAACATCGACTCACCCAGCAGCTCTTCCCACCCCGCTCTTTTACGCGTCTGGCTCGTGTCGCTCCGACGGACTCCCCCGGCCGCTTCATCCCGCGAGCGTCATATACCGCCAGCTGCGCGCGTTTTCCCTTGAACCCGAGGTCTTCCACCACTCCCCCGATTCACGTCTTTGCCTCGTCCATCATCCTGACTAATCAGCACCCTCACTCAACTCCTCACAGGGTCTGTCTCGTGATTTAGGCCATTGCTGCTAGTTCCCGAAACTGCAACTTGCAGCCTCATCCCTCTGCATTCAACAGCCAGTCAGCCCAGCCTCGGCCGGAAGGTTCACCCGAGTGCTTCTCTTGGCAACGCAGCCTCAGCTTTCCGGTTGAGGCAAAAGTGAAGCTATTCACATAATTACGCATATTCACACGCGGCTGTTGTGCTGCCAGAAGCTTCTGCCTGCCGGCCCAGATGGTCCTTGTCGATATCTAATCACTGCGCACCTCTCCTTGCGCCGCTAATCTCCGACCCTTAAGACCGTCTCCGCTGTTGCTCTATTTGTTCGCCTTTGCATAAAACACCGCCGCGCATCTGGCTTGCGCCACTTGCTTCTCGTCACAAGCCTCCCCGACACGATCACCAAACTTCGCTCGTCTCAGTCACACCTGCTCAATCGCAACGACCAGCTGCCGCGATCACTCCTTGTTTGTGATCGCGCCTCCTTTCTTTGACTCGCGACTGTATGACTACGCCAGGCGAAGGCGATGCGGCCATGTCGTTCGACTCCAAGAGGTGAGTCTTTCTGTCTACCTGCCGATTCTGTCAGCGCATGCATATTGCATTTTTCCTGTGCCTGTGAATCCTGTCCTCTTGCGCTTCACGCACTGACACGATATTTTAGTGCGGTAACCAACCAGGGAATCAAAGACCTTTCTATCAAGCCTTCTCTTTCTGATGGCGTCCCGAATTTGCAGTCAAACGACGTGGCGCATCTGAAGAATCAGGCTTCAGGGATCAACGGCGCTGACTCACCTGTCGACTCCAAACCTCAAGTCGCCGATATCAATCTTCCTACGCCAACAGATTCTGCGGTGGATTCTACAACCCCTGCGATCGCGCTCGTGACCAACGGCGCGGCGGCGCCAACCGCAATGGAGGCTGACGAGGCTGCCGTCCCAGCTGCACCAGAAGACCCAGCTGTGCAGCAGCCTACGTCGGAGTCACGAGATCCCGTCGAGCCTGTGTCTCAGGAGCAAGCTGCTGAAATTCAGGCCCAGAAGGATGTAGCGAACCCTGTCGACGCTGTCATTGAATCAACTGTTGCTGTTCCGGCGACCGATGCATCAGCGCAGGAAGTAGTACCTCCGCGAGCTGAGCCTGCTGCTCCGGCAGCCGCCGTTGATGCAATGGACACTTCGGATGACAAGCCCGTCGAAACAGCAAGAGTTGAGACCGGTGGATCTACGCCAGCAGCAGAACTCCCACACCATCCGCATGTTTCAAGCTCCAATGGGGACGTTGTTGACACCCCCGCAGATTCCGAACCAACTCCATCCATTCCCACATCAGAGCAAGTCAAACCCGAGGTCGCCGCGACGAGTACATCCCTACCTCCACCACAAGACGTTGAGATGAAAGATGCGCCACCTGCATCTCCTGGAAAGCTATCGCGCAGCCGTGAAGACGACAGTGCAACAGAGGAGCCCGAAGCAAAGCGCATGCGCCCGTCAAGCGCTGCAGGTTCTGCAAACGTGGCAGCAAGCCCAGTGAATGCCGGTAGTCCCGCTTCCTCAATTCCTGCAGGTGACCGCGATTTCATCTCGTCAATCACGGAGCCCCAACAAAGAGCTTTGCAGACGGTGATTGCCAACACAAAGCGCAGCACTCATGCTGTTGCATTCGCAAAGCCCGTCGACCCTGTTGCACTCAGTATCCCCCGCTACCCCGAAATCGTCAAAGAGCCAATGGATCTGGGAACCATCAATGAAAAAGTCAAGAACAGGCAGTACGCAAACGTGCAGGCATTTGTCAGCGATTTCAACCTGATAGTATCCAACTGCGAGCTGTTCAACGGTCCTAATCACGCCGTCACGCACAACGCACACAAGCTCCGCGACACCTTCGAGAAACAGATGAACAAGGTCCCTGGCGCCGATTTTGTTGAGCCACCTCCACCAGAGAAGAAGAAGAAAATGACAGCTCCGCGAGTACCTGCCCGACGAGAGTCGCGTGCTATTGCCCAGCCCAAAACCCCCGTCGCAGCAAGTCCTACGCAGACCTTTGCTCTGAACGCTGACGGTATGCCCCTCATTCGACGAGACAGTGCGGTTGCAGATGGGCGACCGCGACGTGAAATCCACCCACCTGCGCCTAAAGACCTCCCATACAGTGCCCGGCCGAAGAAGAAGAAATACCAGGTCGAGCTGCAATTCTGTTCGTCGGTTCTTCACGAACTTGACAAGGCCAAGTATGCTGCCTTCGCCATCTACTTCAAGCAGCCCGTGGACCCAGTCGCGCTCAACATTCCAACCTATCTTAAGGTGATTAAGAAGCCGATGGATCTCTCAACGATGCGGAGGAAGCTTGACAATGGCGTGTATGAGAATGCGAAGGACTTTGAGCAGGACATGCGACTCATCTTCCAGAACTGCTTCAAGTTCAACAAGCCCGGCGACGTGGTGTACACGTGCGGCAAGCAGCTGGAAGCGGAGTTCGATATCGAATGGGCCAAGAAGGATAGTTACATCAGACAGAAGGCACCTGACCCAGCCGCTCACGGCGCTAGTAGCCCGGAGGTGGACAGTGACGAGGAAGAAGATGACGACGAGGAAGAGGAAGAGGATGATGGTAGCGATCAGATCGCGAAGCTGCAATCTCAGATTGCAGCGATGAGTGAGCAACTTACGTCGTTGACCAAGAACAAGAAGAAGAAATCGCCGCTTGCTGCTGCCAGCAAGAAGAAAGGGGGGAAGAAGGAATCCAAGAAGCCATCCAAGAAGCCCGAGAAGAAGACGTCCAAGAAGAAGGGGTCTGTGCCGTATGTCAGCTACGAACAGAAGCAGGACATTTCCAATAGGATTAACACACTGCCGGAGGGCAGAATGATGCAGGCGCTGGAAATCATCAAGAACAACATGCCGAACCTCAAGGGTGCGGAGAATGATGAGCTTGAGCTGGATATTGACGAGCTCCCCAATGAAGTCCTGTACCAGCTCTTGACGTTTGTGAAGAAGTATGCACCCCGACAGGAGGACGATGCGCCCGAGCGTCGGCAGTCCTATGCACCTTCGGCACCAAGCAAGCCCAAGAAGAACAAGCCAATGGGTGCGACCGAACAGGAGAGGCGCATTGAGGCGCTGCGTCGCATGCAGAGTGGTGAGGGGCTGGACACTGGTGTTGGCGCAGAGTCTAGCGGCGACGATGATGATGATGATGAAGAATCTGATGCTGAGAGCGAGGAGGAGTAGACATAGCACCGTTCCTGTGACGGTGTCGAATCTGTTCCTGGCTTCGATTTGAGCGTGCGCGCCGGGCTTGCATGGTTGGAATGGCGTTGGTGATCTGGGCTGAGCGATCTGGTCGATGGTGGCCAGATGCTTCATGAAGGACTCGAACAGACTTAAATGCCATGGTGCGATGTCTGACGGATTTCCGTCGAGATGAACATGGCGTCGATGAAGGTGTCGAGACAGCGCGTCCAGCAGATGCATTATACAATAAGAACGTAAAACGATCCATCTGACGCTCCATGCATGTGAATCTGCTTGATTCTGTTTGTCGTTGGCGAGCGTAGGTGTTGAAGTGCGTCATGAGCCTCACGTTTTTGTCGATATCCCCGCTCTTTCGCATCCCGATAGCTGGTCCCGCAATTATCATGACTGGCAGTCGGAAGATGAATGTCGCTCCGTATTGCTCCTCTTGCCGGAATGTCAAGTTCTGGGGTGACTGGCTTGCGTCACGAACTAGAGAAGCTCGACAGCGTGAGGCTCCCTCGTGCTCAGACCCCGCAGTCATCACGAAGAAGCAGCGAAGCAGGAAGGCTCATTAATGCTGACATGCAAACGCCACAAGCGCACGCCCCTCGGAACGCAACCTTGAAGTCGACAAAGCTTCACTCACGAGCGGATCGGAGGGGTCGGAGTCGTCAGACAGCGGAGACGCCAGAAACGCCATGCTTCGTATTGGACATGACCATCAGACCATCGAGTTTTTGCGTTCTGAATCGGGCACAAGGCCGCACGATGTGATTCTGGTCGTATAGGAAATTGATCATACTGTGCCTGAGGCCCGACTTCGATGTGCCGGTGCGACAGCATCGAAGGAGGACAATCCGTAGAACAGAATTCGTACGGACGAGTATGACTGCAAGGGTCGATCAGCTACCCTGGCCGATCCTGCATCCTTCGTTTTGCTTCTTGTGATGTTTGTGGCCGTAAAGAGGTTCGAGGCGTCTGACCCCTGACGATCCAGAGCCGGATGGGAAAGGCGTCAAGCGATGCAAACCTTCCTCGAGTATGCGAGTTTGTTGCTTATGGAGTCTGCAAGTAGACAGTCGTGTAAGATACTCGCCGGACTCAAATCATCGTGTTGTCGTGTTGTCAAGTTGTGTAATCGAGTTGGTTGTAGAAAGAGCTGGGTTACCCAAGTGCCGGGTGCCCAAGCATGTGTGGGTGGGACTTTTTAGCGGGCTCACATGTGCAGTGCAGAACAATCAGGCTTCCGGCTGAATCGGAGCTGCAGAAAGTCCAACGAAACCCGCTGCTGACTACTAGTTACTAGTACTACTGGCTGCTTGGCGCCGTGTTCGGCTGTCCCAGCTTCACCGACATCCTTCTTTGTCTTCTTCGCCCAACCGTACACGGGCATTGACGAGCACGGTGTGTGGCTGAACGTTAGCTTTCGATGGCGCACGAGCTTGGGCAGAAGGCAATACGGTATGTCACCGCGATTAGCTTGGAAGCGATAGCACATGCCATGCGACGTTACGCATCTTACTTTTTCTGTTGTGATGGAGCTGTGGATCGTGGTGCAGAGTGGTATAAGATCGTCGACGATCCCTCTCACATATTCTTCCTTCCCTCGGTGCTGCGATCGGTCCCTACATTTTTAGCAACTATCAAAAGTACTCCGTAATACATCTGAGGATGTTCGGGTTCTCCTCCATCATCATTGCTGCGCTTGTGGCCAGCAGCTCGGTATTTGCCTCGCCAATTGTCGAGCGAGCGAGCAGCGTGTCTTGCGTTGCATATCGGCCTGTCAATTGGAAGAGTCCGAAAGGCAGAATCAATTTCTATGATAATGTACGTTTCCAATACGTCCTTGCGTCGTTCCTAAGATTACGTCTTCACCTAAACATCTACCTAACGGTCTTGACTTGTTGCTCGGCCAAGCACTTGTTGGACCGGTTGGAAGATATTCGATTAGTGATGTTACCTCCATTGCTGCTCCGACATCTTTTCTACATCTCGAGCATGCGTGTATTGTTGCCCATCCTGACCATTCCAGAACCCGACCGATGTCCCCTACAACGGTGCCGGCTTCCACGCCCCAACCCTGCCCGCCAACGCAACCGTAACCCCCTCCGGCTACCTCTACCTTGCGAACCACAACACCTCCCGCGGCTATCCTTTCACCTTCCAATCCTGCGGCGTGTCCTCCCCAACCTTCAACCTAACTACAAACTTCACGCAATCCTCCTGCTCGCACGGCGGCTGCTACATCAACCACTACAACTTCGTCCGCGTCATCAACCCAGCCACGGGCCACTGTCTGACCACAAAATCCTACGGCGCAGACGTCTCGACGTTCAATTTCCAGGCGTGCGAGACGAACCCGACGGATCGCAGGCAGTTTTGGGAGACGAGCCAGGTTGTGAATTATTCGCCGGGGTATGGTGCCGTGACGAATGTGGGGGGAGTGGATATTGAGAATGTGCAGTATGGAGATGATGGGACGCAGTTTCAGAATGGAAAGAGGGCGGACAAGGGGAAGAGGGCGGGTGCTTATTTTGCGTGGAGTTTGAGTCGGGGGGATAACAGGACGGTTGAGGTTGTGACTGCGGATTATACGCAGATCGGGCTCAGTGCGAGCTTGGTGGAGGCGTGATACCGATTGTCGAGCTGGATTGGTGAACTATGTTTGCTGTGTTTGAATACACACCTTGCCAGATCCATGAAAGGACTTGATGGGACACTGACTTGGAAACAAGACTGGGGGAAAAGCAAATATAGATATATGCGCCCGTGCAGAACCTGGTAGAACGATACTCAGCATATTCTTAGCACGCTTCCCTCGGGCAGACATAAGATAGGTTCACACTCATCCACGATAACCGCCACGATAGCCTACGATCGTCTCAAATTAACTAAACAATTTGGACCTCCTTGATCGCCCTCCATGCCGTCCCCAACACTCCCTTCCTCTCCCTTCCTCCTTCCCTGGGCCTATCCCTCTACTTCTCCATCTTCACAACTCTCTCCGCTTCCATCCACTCCCAACCCCTCTCCTCCAACTCCACTTCATTCGCCGGCACCACGCTCGAAGCCGGCGGGAGACCTACGATTCTCATTTGACGCCGCCATCTCACCCTGACCTTCAATCCGCGAAAGCTCCACCGTCACGCCGTCGGGCTTCGGAGCGCGATGTGACATTGCATCGTAGGGTCGTTGGAATTGGAGGGGGATTGGTTGTGGTGGGCTCGCGCTTGGAGGCGGCGCACGGTTTCGTTTCGTGGGCGGGCTTCTGGTGCCGAGCTTGGTGGTGGCAGCTAGGCGTGGGAGTCGGAGATGGATTGGTGGTAGCTCGGGGGATTTGAGGAGGAGGAGGAGGAGGAGGAGGAGGAGTTAGGGATTTCGGACGGAGGCGAGTGGTTGGAAGGTGCGTTTGGGGATGGCGAGGTGAGAGCTTCGGTGGAGCTGGAGAATCGCTCGAGGGGTTCAACCTGATGTGGTACATGTGGTTTCGATTGAGGGATCGTAAATAATGCGCCGATAAGAGGGTCACGCAACCACGGGTGTTTCGCAAGTTATGAGAATATTGGAGAGTTTATAGGCGACAATATATGTCAGTTCACCCATACATAGCCTCGCACTACGAGCGGCAGATCGAGCACCATTGATTTTGCGCTTTGCCTTGGAATAGCTTGTTAACCTGGATCTGCAGGTTCTGAATCTGCTGCGCCAACGTGGAGAGGTTTGGGGTGTGTTGTGTGTTAGGCTCAAGATGTGGTGCAGGCCGAGTGACTTCGAATTGAGGCAATGCAGCGGCGATGATTCTGAGGACGTCACTGAACTGTTCTACAGCGATGGACAATGATGCGGTCAAATTGAGCGGTTCGAAATAGTTAGATGTTCTTCATCTTACACGATGGTCTTTCACAGCTGATGTTCCGACATTCTTCTTGTCCAGATTTATTGTGATATTACTGCATCGAAGCTTCTATCTTAGGACGAGACTTTGAACGGACAAGACATGTGACTGAAGCCGTCGCGGCATTCCTAAGTGCCAGCCAAACCTGACGAAACAGTATTGGGGATGGAAAAGCCATGTCTTGCCATGAAAGAGCACATAAATCGTTGTCCTGACGCGAATCTAGTTTCACAGTTCTTTGGCTCCGTCAACCGGCTCACTTGCCGGCAGCCCACTTGTTCCGTCGAATCAATATGACCATACCCAATGAAATATACCGTGGCTTTGAGGATTTTAGGATTAGGATGCAGGCCTCACAATGGTATACTGCTGCTACACCATCTAACAAAAGCATGGCTAGGCATGTATACCACGAAAGCGAATTCACGTCCAGTATCAGCCTTGCAAATGAGAACAGGATGGTACAAAGCGCCATGATTCTCATCCAGCAGTCTTGCCAACGATCTGAACCCCGTACCGGCTTGGTCATAGTCTCGCGGAACTGCAAATTCCGCTGCAGACTCCCGTGAAGCCGAAATTGGCTGGCACGATGTCGGATGATGTATTCAGGAGCCTGTTAGCACAGATTCAGGATCAATTGGCATGGTCATGGGTACCGTGTGCAGTATACCTCGGGATCAGCGCATAGGGCAAAGTGGTCATGCAAGTACCCGTGGTTGTCACCGCCGTCCCGCATACTTCGAACCAGGATATGAACAGACGCAAAGACATGCGGCCACGGCTTCAAAATCCGATATCATGTAAGAACAGTTTGAAACAACTCACAACCGAGTTCAGATTACGAGACCGGTGAGTGCTCCTGCCGTTCATTCACCGCCCTGTCAATTGCGCTGCAGTCACGTGCCAAGACCGCGACTGCTTGCCAGCAGGCTAAGTATTGACCCGAACTGTTTGTCCTGCATTCAAGGGAAGTTCATCCTGCCGCAATCCCCGCGAGACATTATCAAACAAAGGAAAGACACCACAGCCGTCACAGGCTCTCATGTCCGTCGTGCGAATGCAAAGGACAGGCAACAAGAACTCTTACAACTTTGCAACTCAGCGCCCCGACTGTTCGAGTCCATACAAGCGCAAGACCACACAGCATGGGCAAGCTACAATATGTGAATGTGAGCAGCAAACAACTCGACGTTGCCAGCCAAGTGCAAGGAGCTGACATGAGGGTTCACAGCGCAAAATCGAGGGATCGAAACTAGGGAAGACCGTTGCCAAGGACCTGGTAGGTCACGAGGTTACACAGATGGGCAACAGCTCCGCAACGTTGTCCACATCGTCCATGGGCTGACAAGTTCGTGCAGCGAAAACGAATCCCCCCAGGCCTTGGCTCAAAAGTCGCCCTGCGAGACCCACAAGTCGAGCTCGACGTAACAAACAAGGACCTTGACGACCCCAACTGCTGCCTCATCGTCGTTGCCTTGGTGGAAAGCATCCAGAGTCTGGCCGGAACAACAAAGCTTGAGGAGCTTAAGCTTAGAGAAAATGCGCTGACGGCCAAGTCCTTGCGGCCACTGGCAAGGGTGGTGCGAGCGGCAGCGTGGGATTTGAGAGATCTGGATCTCAGTCACAATAACATTTCCATCAAGACAGAAGAGGACGCAGCGGCCTGGGAGGAGTTTCTGTGCTCTTTCTCGCGATGCGTCGTTATGAGGCGGCTCGACCTCAGCGGCAACCCCCTTGGGTTGAAAGCATTCGAGGTGCTTTCGAAAGTGTACCTCAGAGAAGATCTGCTCGGTGCAGGACTGGATGTTTGGTCAGACGTTAACACGCAAAGTTCTGCGGAAAGCTGCGAGAGTCTGAACAGCTCTATGGAACAGACGGATCTGGGAGACGGAAACGCTGACTTTGAAGTTGAGGTTTCAACCCCGTTGGTGCCGAGACAGTCGAAGTCGGTAAACCCTTCACCAGGGGCGATTCCGCCAGAAGTCATGATGCGTTACTGCGCCACATCCGGACTGCGAGCCATCCCATACCTATGTTTTTTTGACTGCGACTTGACTGATGGATGCGCCATGTACCTGTCGTACGTCGTCGAGCATCACGCTCTGGCGGCTGAGTTACTGGAGAAGGTTCCATCACCAAAGCCTGGGGCTCAAGCTAGCCAGATTGAGGCTTATGACATGGTCTCCGGTTGCAATGGAATTATCTGGAGTCCGAACCCCCAACTTGGCAAAGACGGTGCTCGGGTGCTTGAGCTTGCACAACAAGCACGCATCGACGTATCGGAAGACATGGACGATGTGCTCGAGGAGGCTTTGCTAGTCTCACCAATGCAGGTGCCTCGAAAAGTTTCCGACACGCCTTCACCTTTCACCCCGCTCACCAACCGACAGCGCCGAGGATCAATGTCATCAGGAGGTCAAGCTAGTCCCTTTACCGCGACTCCCAACGCACTCAAGACAAATACGTTGGAGGCTGTCCGCAACCGCATCCAGATTGAGATCATCAAAGACTTCGGACCGCGCAGCAACAATCTGTGGTACAACGCGCTAAGAATCCTAGCATACTCCCGTGCGTTTCTCGCTGCACAAGAAGCGCAATTTCCGGTAGAGGATGATAGCCCGAAAGAGGTGGAAGACCTGCGAGCAACCCGTGATCTCGAAGTACCGGCAACCCCGACTCCGATGCGGAAGATTGTCGAAAGCCCACCGGATTCTCGCTCGCCGTCTCCAAGCAATTCATTATGGCCTAGACTTCCATCTTCGAATGTGGAGAACAAGCAGCCTTCGTCGAGACAGACTTTGGTTTTCCGGCTCAACACGAACAAGCAAGGCCAGACCGGTCTCGACCGTGAGCATGGACTCAAGCTGAAAGTTCCTACGGACAAGAATGCATCCACTGGCGTTGTTCAGGTGAAGGAGATGACACCGCCGACGAGGACAGCGCCGATATTTCCAAAGAAACAGTATAGAGCCAACCTGATCGGAGGTCTGAACGAGAAGCTGTGGGCTCAGATCCTATCTGACGTTGTAGGGGCTAGCGATGCCCTCAGCCCAGCACAGCGGTCCCAGGTGATCAAGTATGCGTGTAGCAGGAAATCCTTGGACCAAGAAATCCAGCGGCTGGGCAAGCTGGAGCAGGCACAGATCTGGAAAGTCCTTGAGCAGATGGGTTGCTTGTCGTATTCTTGATTGACGGGCTGCGACCGGCTTCATCGATTTGTCAGGAACACTTACCATTTGCTATGTTGATGCAGGACTTGAGCGATTGCCTGCTTCGAATGAACCAAACAGCAGTGGTGGGTCTACAGAATTTGCAGAATGAAAGACTTCGGTCTTTATCTTACCATACAAGGTCATTATCCTAGCAATCTATTTGCCTCTCGTCGCGTGGAGTCGTCCTTGTCCCAGCAATTGGCCTGCCCGGACCCAGGATTCATGATCGGTTTAGTCTGTCGTTCGATGGCCATGCGTGTCATATCAATGTCAACCTGTAGCTACTCCAGTCTGGCGGCTTTCCTGCCCGAGCCTGTAGCAACGCCCATCTAAATTCAGATAGAAATGATTTCAACAGGCAATGTGCGGTGTCGGTGAAGCAGGACGAATTTATCGAAAGAGTTTAACATGCCCAGTTCACGTGCGCTCGAATTAAGCTCTGTTCTCCTGCTCTATTAGGCCTAGCCACCACGGTGAGGCTCAAGCTGTCAAAGCGCCAATCCAGGGGCCAGGGTCTTCCGTACCACCAACCCAGCCCACGTTTCTTTGGCGTTTGTGATCCTATCAATACTTTCCCTACCACTAATATTGCCGCTTTGCCAACTAACACGAAAGCGCAGCGCGCGGTGTCAACGACTATCTATCAAGAAACGCTCGGCTGACGGCGCGCTAGTTGGCGACGTGCTTGAAACTAGCTGATCTCCACCAGTCGGATTCGCCGGTGCAGATACGAACGATGTGTTGCGTATCGTAGCTAAACAGCCTCTCCAACCTTCCTAAGCTCCATCTGAGCCATCTACACGTCGAGTCACTTTCAATTCAATCATTCGCTCTTTCCGCTGGCAAAACTTAGCCTCTTGTCACTCGGTCTCTTGTAACTGAGCCATCGCGCCGAATCACCCTCAGCCACACAACCGACCTCGACCCAACCGACAGCCTCCCGACATGCAGTGATTCGATAAACAGAGGTATTGGTGCGCTCAGACCAGTTTGATAGGAAAAGAGGAGGAATTGAAGAGCAGAACATACAACATGGCATACGTAGGGTCGCGACGAGGAGCCTCAGCCTCGCTATTTGGCTTGCCCATGAAGCAATTGTCACTGGTCATGTTGACCCTTCAGAACTCAGCCCTCATCTTGGTACGTTGCGGTCCAAAGCACCATCGAAAGCAAAGCAGTTTGTTGGTCAAATATCCATGCTGAGACAGCGCAGTTACTATACTACTCCCGAACAATGGCTCCCGTGAACGGCCAACGATACATTGCATCCACCGTCGTACTGATGGACGAGGTCTGCAAACTGACAGTGTGCCTCACAATCGCGCTCTACGAGATCTCGCAAAGGTCGCCACCATCTCAGACGGCAGCTTCGTTGTTCGAAGAATTGTGTGCGGCGGTGTTCACGGGCGACAGCTGGAAATTAGCTATCCCTGCGGCGCTTTACGTTGTCCAGAACTCGCTGCAGTATGTGGCGATCAGTAACCTGGAGGCCGCAACGATGCAAGTCACGTATCAGTTCAAGATTCTACCGACAGCAGTATTTAGTATTGTCCTGCTACGGCGCACTCTGAGACCGAAGCAGTGAGCCGCCTTGGGACTGTTAATGCTGGGTGTGGCTGCAATACAAGTCCCCAGCGGTTCTGGAACAGCGGCCCTCCACCACGTCGAGCACCTTATACATCTCGAAAGAGTCGGCAGCCCGGGTCTACTCAGCCACGGAAACGCGGTAACACCTGGAGGAGCTGGTGGAGCAGCGCCCTTGCACAAGCGGAGCGCCACATACGAGGGCATCGAAGACGATGAAAAAGCTACCGAGCGGAATGCAACCATCGGCATCGCTGCGACTCTCTGTGCGAGCACCGTCGCAGCATTTGCGAGCGTCTTCTTTGAAAAGCTGATGAAAGATGGTAAATCTAGCACACAAAACGTCAGCTTGTGGATCAGGAACGTACAGTTGAGCTTGTACAGCATCTTTCCGGCTCTGTTCATCGGTGTAGTTTTCATCGATGGCGGGCACGTTGCGAAGAGAGGTTTCTTCTCTGGCTACAACTGGATCGTCTGGATCGTGATTGCTTGTCAGAGCTTTGGTGGGATAGTGGTTAGCCTATGCTTGTATTATGCCGACAACATAAGCAAAGTGTTTGCGACGAGCATCAGCATCCTGATCAGTCTGGTCATGAGCGTGATATTTTTCAACTTTCATCTCACCTTTAACGTACGTTCTTCCGCGCTCCTGGGACGATACATAGTCGTTACTGACCGTGCTTGCAGTTTGCCATTGGCACATCCATAGTACTATTTGCAACCTATCTGTACAACTCCACCTCCAGCACTTCTGTCAGCAGAGGTCTCTCAAACCTCAAGATAGACCTCAGAAAGTCGTCTCCAAATTCCTATAGCGGCCATTTGGCTTCGCCATCAACAACAGGGCTTGGCTGCGACGGAGATGTGGTGCTTCCCATGCCCAAGTCAACGAACCTGGCCTCTTCATCCAGCAGGCCTGGATCACCAACAAAATCTCGTAAGCAGAGTATTAATTATATCCCGATGGCTTCGGATAAGCGAAATTCATAACAATGCAAGCTCTTGCACTTGTTGCAAGCCGATTCAAATCCCAAGCTTCACTCTTCATTTCCTAAGGCTCGTTTGAACGTGATGATCGAAAACTTTGGCTGAAAGTCAAAGGAAGATACGACTGCTGCATCCAGACTCCAGCTTCAGACCTTTGACTTAGGCGCCTCAGCGCGGGGTAAGTCCAAATCTATCACCCAAGGTGCATTCTCCGGCCGTCCACCCCGATTCATTATCGCAGCATTGACGAGCAAAGTCTCTTCTCCCCACGTTAATGTTCCCGTCCCCTCAGCAGTCGCATCCACATATGCATACCCTCGCTCCAAGACACCCGCATCTTTGTTGCCTACCTCAATCCTCCTCACCTCCCCGCCCTCCCTCGGCTCAAGCTCCATTCCTCTATCTGGCCTATCCCATCCACTCCCTTGATCCGACTCACCACCAGCATTCGCCTTCCTTTTCCCACTCCACTTAACCCACTCCGCCCCCCAACCTTCATGGATATGCCCAAAAACAGCCAGCCGAGGTTTTATTCGTGCCAGGGCGTGAAGTTGATTCACGCAACCGACGGGTCGTACGTGTCCAAGATCAAAACGGCCGACGTTATCCATGTGGTGTAGAGGCGGTCGTGGGTCATGACGATGTCGACGGCGGGCCAGGAGGGTGCTGGGTTTGGAGGGTTGAAGTCGGGGTTGTTTTGCGGGGAGGTCGAAGAAGGGTTGAAGCGGTCGTGATGTCGATCGTAAGCGAAGGCCATGTTGCAGAAGGCAGGTGTGTACGGGCTGGTATATATCTGGATGGAGAGTTGGCATGATTCAGCCTACATGAGCTCATGCTCATGTTCATGTTCATGATCGTGAGATGTTGTGGCTCTGTCCGGTGCACAAGCAAGATTCAAATATATCAGAGCTTCCCCGAGAAGTTGGAAGTGGGCAAATGACTCGACGACATGCTCCGCGGAATGAACCAAAATCACCACTCACCGTAAACTTGGCTCCGTTCTTCAAATTGAAGCTCGACGTCCCTTCCTCCAAATACACGATCCCCGCCTTCTTCGCCTCCTCTCCCGTCCACAAGTCCCTAGCGCTCGACACCCATTCCGCATTCGTTGATACCCTACCCTCCCCATCCTTCTTCTTCCTCCTGCCGAAATTCGATCCCCACACCTCACCGTCCTCACCCTCACCCCGCTCACCATCCGCCGGCCGTTCTGGAAAATTCTCCATGATGTACCCCTCGTCCAGGCTCAGATCGTGATTCCCAGGAATCACAATCTTGAGCTCCGCCGGCGAAGACGCAATGACGTCGAACGTCCATCGGTACTCGGAGATTTCGCCGGCGAAGGAGAGATCGCCGGCGTGAAGGAGGATGTCGGTTTGAGGTAGCGGGGAGCGGTAGGCGTGGGTTGTGTCGGTGGCGGGAAAGAGGGGTGCGGAGTGGGTGGAGGAGAGGAGGAGGAGGCGTGTTTTGATTGTTGGGGTCGAGGTAGAGGGACTGGTAGACATTGCTTTTGGTATGATTGGGTGTGCTTGTGTTTGGCTTGGTTTTAATTGTTGTTGTTGTTGCTTTGTTTCCGGCTAGTTCGGAGGTAAGATTTGTGTTTTGGTGGAAGTTGGTGGTTTGAAAGTGTTTTGAAAGTGTTCGATGCTGGTGAGTTTTGGAGGCGGCCTGTGGTAGCCTGAATGAGAGCCGAGCTGAAGTGCAATGGATGGTCATTGGATGCGTGAATTTGTGAAACACACGCATACTCTGCCATGCTCTGGATGTATTGCTGCATTCAACCTTTGCGGTACACCACTCACTCAAGGAAACTCTGACGAGCCACGAGAGAATGGTGCCATGGAGCGGAATTCTATGTCGTAGAAAAATGGTTCTCACCGGCTGGTGCAATTCACCGTGCAGGAAACATCGCCAGCTGATCCGATCTCAGCGCGGATGACCAAGCAATCATGCCCCGTGCATGTTTGGAAAGCTATGGGCAAGGCCCAAGATGGGCGGAAAAAAATCTCTGCCGGCTTCCTCCTTAGCTGAATAATTGGCTTAGCAGTTAGCTAGGTAGTTAGCTAGGTAGTTAGCTGGGTTCTTAGCTGGGTACTTAGCCGGGTAATGGCCTCGGTATTTAGCTGGGTTCTCGGTAGTTACTTAGCTGGGTATTTGACTGGTTATTTGACCAGGTATATAGCTAGGAGTTTGGCTAGGTGTTTGGCTGGTATGGACGCAGCATCGGCAGCGACTTCTTTCATCCCGCCTCGGGCCGTGACACATCATAACGATGAAGGTCATTGCGAGGATGTTCAATCGCCTGCTCATCAGACGAGCCTGACTATTTCGACAGACTATGACACTAACACCAAGCACACATTTACGGCCTCGTGGTGACAATGATTTTAGGAATCTTCAATGCTTGTAGAATCGCTACAATATGTACAAAAGAACCCCGTGACGTCCATACCAATGCGACAAACCCAAGAACTTTACATGCCAGGACTGACAAGTCCGCCCTGCTTCCCGTACTCGGGGTTCCATCCACCAGCCAATGCCTGTCCGCCCTGAGCCTCACCGTGGGCCTTTATTCTCGCCTCAAGCTCGGGTCTGAAATGTCTGATGAGACCCTGGATAGGCCATGCGAAAGCCTCTCCCAGAGCGCAGATGGTGTGTCCCTCGACCTGCTTGGTCAGCTCCTGAAGCATGTCGATTTCCCTTGGTCGACCTTGGCCGTTCTGGAAACGGGTCATGATCTGTTCTGTCCATTTGCTGCCCTCGCGGCAAGGTGTGCACTGTCCGCAGGATTCGTGACGGTAGAAAGTTGAGAGGCGGGCGATGGCGCGCACAACGTCAGTGCTCTTGTCCATGACGATGACAGCGGCAGTTCCGAGACCAGACTGGGCATCCTTAAGCGCATCAAAGTCCATGAGCACGTCGTCACAGATGGCCTTGGGGAGAATTGGGGTGGAAGATCCACCGGGAATGATGGCCTTCAGGTTATCCCATCCGCCACGCACCCCACCGCAATGCTTCTCAATCAGCTCCTTGAGCGGAATGCTCATCTCTTCCTCGACAGTGCAAGGGTTGTTGACGTGTCCGGAAATGCAAAACAGCTTAGTTCCGGCGTTACGCTCGCGGCCGAACCCGGCAAACCAGTTACCACCACGACGGCAGATTGTAGGTGCAACGGCGATTGTCTCGACGTTGGCGACTGTTGATGGGCAGCCGAAAGCACCAACAGCAGCGGGGAATGGCGGCTTGAGACGGGGCTTGCCAGCCTTGCCCTCGAGCGACTCAATCAGCGATGTCTCCTCGCCGCAGACGTATGCTCCCATTCCGCGGTGAACGTAGACATCAAAGTCGTAGCCAGAGCCGCATGCGTTCTTTCCAATCAGGCCAGCCTTGTAAGCCTCTTGAATAGCTCTTTGCAGGACGGTAGCTTCGTGGTAGAATTCGCCGCGGATGTAGATGTAGGCCGCTGTGCAGTTCATGGCGCGACCGGCAACCAAGCAGCCTTCGATGAGCTTGTGGGGGTCCTTTCGCATGATTTCTCTGTCTTTGCATGTACCGGGCTCACCCTCATCAGCGTTGACGACGAGGTATCGCGGCTTGGTGTCCTTGTCCCAGTCCTTGAAGTTCATGAACGACTGCTAGCGGTTAGCACCCGTCTGTCCGAGCTGATTCTAGGTACCTACCCATTTCATGCCAGAGGGGAAACCAGCTCCTCCTCGACCTCGTAGACCCGACGCCTTGATTTCCGAGATGATCTAGCCGATGTCAGCATTCCGTCGTGCGCAATTGAGCTCCAGCATGCTGTCGTACCCAGTTGTGGCCCTTGAGAATAATCTCCTTGGTCTTGTACCAGTCGCCATATTTCATCGCACTCTTGAGATCAGCTCCATGGTGTCCGTAGAGATTCTGAAAGATGCGATCCTGGTCCTTCAATCCACCAAAATGTGTCCTCTTCGGTGTCTCTGCTGGTGTGGCGAGGCCCCTAGTTTGCTGCTTTGAGACGGGCGCAGAGCTGGCATTGGCCGCAACACTCGTTACAGGCACCAATGTGCGCGAGACGGCGGTGGCCAGCCGTGGAGCGCTCTGCTTTGCGAGCATTTTGTAACGGGATGCGTTGTTGGAGGCGGTGGTGGATACAATCGGAGAAGCATTCGCAGAGGACGAGAGGCGTCGAAGCATTTGTGAGGTTGCTAATCCCTCGCTCTGATTGGTCAGCCAAGGAGATCCAAGCATCATCGAGCGGTCGCCGAATGCACACCCCGATCCTGTGACATTGTCTACTATCGTGAGCTAGGTAATCTCTGCGCTGTCGCAACACCGAGCTTGTCACAGTCATTGAGTGCACCTAGAGTATGAAGCTTGACCTCGTCGTTCACGAGATGGCAACCCCCGTTGTTATAGCGCTACCGAACCATGTCGAATCGAAGTCCATCATCTCCACCATCAATTGTACTCCTGAGATGTCGGTCTGAATTACCCTTGCATTCGTGCAGAATTCAAGTGCGCGCTGACATGCTGTGTGGAAGAAATGGCGGCGTTCGAGCCAAAGGAGAAGAGGATGCCGTATCCACGACCTCGACCAGCCTGGGAAAAGCCCTAACCTCGGTCGCAAGCAGACAGCAGGCACCAGTTTCTCCTAAAAGTGTCCAAACAATCCAGTTCGGACCTGGTGGTGGATGTGCGTGTGCGACAGGTCATCAGCATTGCAGCCCAACCAGGCGATACCAGGCCCCTCCACACTGCCAGCTCCATATCAGCCTTGTCCGGGCGGGGCTCTTACCTGGTGGTGTGCCAATCGTGTCGCTCCTCATGTGAAGCTGCTCAAGACCTGGAAACCAGTCGAATGCCGTACCGCTGTCAAGCATTAGTCAATGTTGGCGTGATTGCGTACCTGACATTAACAATCGACGAAATGTCGGTTTCGACTTGCGCCGTGGTCTCGGTGGCGGAGAGCAGGCGATATCAGGCAAGGCTTCATTAGCTTCCGATACTCCCGGACAAGGCTTTGGCTACGTAGAAGGGATGCTTCGAACCTCTGACGCAGGATTCGTCATAAGACTGCTCGCCGCACCTTTGTTTTGTCCGAAGACTTTCCTACCCATTCCTCCCATCTCACCTCGATTCTTGCTGTATTCGAAGCATGCCCAAGACCCCAAAAAAACATCGCAGAGCCAGTGTCATAGCTGTGATTCGCGATGGCGTTCCAGAGTGATCATGACATGATCACTGACCTCAGCAACGCCGTCACCAGATATTCTTGCCGTAGTCACAGCGGCCGACACTACGTGCTTACCAGGAGATTCAAAGACGACTGGCTCACCAGAGACAAAGTCGGCAACCTCTTGAACCACACGTTCCACGCCCACCGAACCCGCCATGAGATCTCCATCGTGGCTGAGCACTATTCGATCATTTTCACAATATTGTTGCTCCTTGATCCGAGCTATGGAGAGCTGATATCGGCATTCACGCATGTCACAAAGACTGCTGACTCGGATCTCCCACTTGATAAAGACAAGCTGCTGAGGACCATCAGGAACTGGCAAAAGAAGGGTCCGAGTGGGGTTCGCCTCAACGCTGAGCAATTCGCTTCAGATTTCTACAAAGAACAATACAAATTCTGCGCGCATACGTTATTGATGCGTGACGTCCGAAAACTCGAAGGCGAATATGTTCTTCCTATCTACCAAATGCGACAGGTGAATGAGAAGGGAGGCACAGCCGAGGTATACATCATCACAGTTCTCGAAGATTTCATACACCCTTCTCTACGAAGTGAGATTGTTTCCTTCAAGTCCCAGAATGGTGATACGGTAAGCTCGATAGATTGGGTGAAGTCGTAGCGAGTATTAATCATTGCTAGCTCTACCAAATGGCGCTCAAGGTATTCAAGGCGCCCAACAAGCACTTCTACGACCGAGAGATCGAGGCTTTCAGCGGCCTTGACAGAGATTCCGCAACCACAATGGTGAAGTACCTTGGCTGTTGCGAAGGCGTCAGGGCACAGATCGATCGAGGCGGTGGACTGAAAGACATATCTTACATGATATTTCTTGAATATGGTGAACGAGATTTAGACGATTATATGCACGACTACGAGCCACCAGGTCTCGAACATGAGATTCGGAGGTTTTGGCAGGGGATGTTTGGACTTTTCGTTGCTCTCCAGCACCTCCATTTGTCATGGTCACCAGATGGACTTCCGTTCTACGGGTGAGTAAGCGTGCGGCAGGGGCAAGGTCCATTCGCTGATTATAGGTTCGTCCAGAGCCCATTCCGATGTCAAGCCCGACAACATCTTGATCGTGGATGGCAAGCCAAAGCTTGCAGATCCGGGCTTGGCCTCCTTTTTCAGAGATGAACCGCGTCAGCAGGAAATGCAGGTTGGACCAGGAACCAGTACATATGGTAAGGCTAAGAGTTTTGACACATTGCATCAGCTGACTGCTTTAGGTGCACCCGAAGGTCCGCCATCATCTCGAGGGGACATCTGGTCATTTGGCTGTGTCCTCTCGATCGCAGCAACATGGATCGTACTTGGCTGGACGGGAGTCCTGCGCTACACCCGGCTGCGCGAAAAAGCACAGTTCTCACGCATTGGGGTCAAGAGTGATGATTCGTTTCACGATGGCGCAAACGTTCTTGCAGATGTGACGCAGTGGCACAAAATCCTCAAGCGAGTCTGTCGCGGGAACGATACAATCACGCCAAAGGTCATTGACTTGATCGACGAATTCATGCTCGTCTCGAATGCTGAAGCAAGAGCCACTGCTCAGCAGCTGAGGGAACGATCCAATACCATCTTAAACCAGGCATTAACCAACTTGGACCCGGTTGACGATGATTTCCTACAAAAGCTCATCAAAATTAACCTGGAAGTTCCCGATGCGTTTACGGGTGAGACCATCACCAAAACCGAGCGCCCTACAATCCGCAAGCTCCGTAAAGAAGGATTCACGCACGAAAAAGAAGGCAAGAGAATTGCTCAGCGTTCCGAGGGTCACCAGGGCAACGTCAGAGCTCAGCCATCGCTCCCAGGCTCTCCAATAACCATGGCGAATCGCCAAAGCATCATCCTATCACCGGTGGAAAGGTCAAGCATAGATAGGAGCCGCGAGATCGTGGAGAGCCCGACATCGGTTCAACATCAAATACAACAAACACCAGAAACGGCTCGCACCTCATCGCCAGAGCGCCAAAGCGCGCGATACTTGCAAGGCGAAGCGTCTCGTGAACAGAGACAAAGCATGCTTGATTCAATCGTACCCTCGCAGGATCGCCGTTCCCAGCACTCCGATTCTACTTCCTGTAGGCCGACAACGACTGACTACGCTGCAAGCGGATACCATGACAGGTTAAGTGGAAGCGAGCGTACACCAGTACCTCGACTTGAGATCCACAAAGCCTGGAAGCAGCTTTGCAAGAAAGGGGTCGTCGCTGGTCTTTCGTTTATCGGCAAAGCCCGTCAGCGTCAGGACACGGTGCTTCAGAAGCGCCTTGACGATCGAGACGTAGTAAGTCCATGATTCAAGGCTTGATTATAAACACATATTTACAAATCTCAGGTGTTTGTGGTTGATAACAGTACATCGATGCTCGAGGAGTGGGAGTTTGCGGAGCTGGTGCTCAGCACACTTGTCCAGAAATGCGCGCCCTACGATAAGGACGGCATGGATCTTCGTTACACGCTTGGCCAAACCAAGTACAACGTGGCGAACTCCAAGAATCCGTCCGACTTCGAGAAGCGGATGGAGAAAGTCGGCTCGAAGATTGGGGACACGGATCATACTAATCCTTGTAGGGTTTTGACAGACATTCTGCAAGAACATGTCGACAGACTTCGCGGGTACTCGTTCGTCAAAAAGCGAGATCTTACCATCATCATGTTGACAGACGGCAAATGGCAAGGCAAATGGGACGACATGACTGAGGATGGCAATGATAACGAAGGGCGACCCATCAAAGGCGTGAAGATTCACGACATTATCATGAAGTACGTGAAGCTGGCGAACGAAGCTCAGCATCGAGTGAAAGGTATGCGCGGTCTCACAGTGCAGTTCGTGCAATTCGGCGACGATAAAGAAGCTACGAGGCTGTTGCAGTGGCTGGACAAGTACTCGGTGAAGGACAAGAATATGTAAGTCATGCTTCCAAGCATTATATGAAGAAAGTGCTGATCGGAAAATCTGCAGGGACGTCATAGACACGGAACATGTCACTGGCGATACATACACGATGATTCTTGGGAGTATCCATGCCGAGTTCGACGCTGACGGGGGCATGGCGGGGCCGACGAGTCCACGCACAAGGCTGTCCGAGATGGCGGACTATCATGCGCTTCATTAACATCTTCGAATAAGCCACACAAGGCTGGAGGTAATTTGAGCGTTCTGAATCCAGGGTCCAAATCAAAAATCTCGATAGATACGCCATGTCAAGAAGCTGGGCTTGCGATCAAGCCTGAAGCGTCGACTCTGCACTTCTAGGCTGTTATACCACATAAGACGCTAACAATGTCGCTAATTCCCTACGCCCATTTTGTCGGCGAAAGATGGACGGCAGTGCAAGTCCTGCGATGGAGAAGTGCGGAAGCCACCGGTCGCAAGCATTTGGGGAGATGCCACACCTCAAAGTACGCTAAAACAGAGGGTGCATACCCTGCAGAGCCGCACGCGAGGCTGGCATTACTCCGCTACTCAGGGCTATGATTACTGGAGATGAAGGGCGCTATATATGGGGCGGAGTAGCCTTGTTCTCCAGTCGCGACGTGAAATC
>UYJD01000002.1:2811233-2833400 GCA_900618795.1 Cyanodermella asteris
CGAGGCTGGATTCAAGCATGAAGACCTTCTTATTGTCGACAAGGCGGGCGGATATGGAGGCATGTGGTACTGGGATCAATATCCCGGGCTAAGGTGTGATGCGAAAGCATACATCTACATGCCTCTGCTTGAAGAGCTTGGATATGTGCCAACATCGAAGTACTGCGGAGGTCGGGAACCAATGCACAGTGCACGCCAAGCTATTTTCTTTCCTCTCAGGTCTTTACATCTTGTTCATTCTCTTCCTGCTCGTGATCCAGCTAAGATACATGTGTTAAAAAACCGCAATCGGTTCCAATGACTCATACAATACAGATGCTGGTTCAACATCTCCTGATTCGTCAAGGTGAGACCCCCGATTTCTTACAGGTGGTCGAACCCAATGCGAAGAGTCACGTGATGTTCGGCAAGCTTCAACTATGGCTTCATGGCGGTTCACACGTTCGATCTTTAAGCTCACAATGTGCCAGTAAGTGGACACATTGTGGTAAATATAGATGATCCCACACAAAGTCGCGTTATTGTGAGCCGTTCCGACATTAGCGACCAACGAGAGGGAGATCGAGGGCGGCTGAAGGGCTAACACGAAAGAGGAAATCAGCACGAAAAGCTGTGACGGAACACCTCCGTCTTGCTACTAGGCGGCTGAAATACGTAGGACGCTCATGTACGAGTATCTGTAAGATGCAAAGACATCCAAGTGCTGATACGTCCGTCCGTAAATTCACCAATCGCATGTCATAATACACATGCTGAGGCATCAGTACAACGTAAGCCTCGAAGCCAAGACCATCACTGTCTTCGTTCTCTTGAACTTCCAAATGCATTTGACTGTTGAAAAGCGATAAACAATGCTGTCTCGCACCCGTCTGGCAACCCGCCTCACGGGTCATATGAGCCCAAGAGCTCGACCGCCGGTCTTTTGGACTCCGGGCATCCGCTATGCGTCCTCCGAATCAAGCCAGATGCATACCGCTCATCAACAGCCCTCCAAGACGTCCATCGAGCACGAAAGATTAGAGACCGACTCTTACAAATCCAGATCGCGCCGGGACATCATTGCGTCCATTTCAGGAACCCTTGCAGCCTGTCTAATCCTCTACCTGACCTTCGGAAGGGACAAGAACGCCGGAAATGGAGAGAAAAGCTCGATTTCATCGACTCTGGCCCTGGACGGGATGAAACAAATCAGCTACGACACCTCAAACGCCAACGTCGACGGCGCAGTACGCGAGTTTACAACTTTATTAGGATCCGAGAGGGTAGACACGGAGCTCGCGAATCGCATCGCGCATTCGAGCACAGAGTGGTCCGCCGCACCTCGGGGCGACCTCGACCGGCCCGGCGTGATAGTCTGCCCCCAGACAACAGCGGAAGTCAGCGCCATTGCAAAAATCTGCCACAAGCGCCGCATCCCCATGATCGGCTTCTCCGGCGGGACGAGTCTGGAAGGAACGTTGGCAGCCACGCACGGGGGTGTCTGCATCGATTTCAAACTCATGAACAGGATCGTCCCGCTGAACAGAGATGATGTAGACGTCGTCGTGCAGCCGGGTGTCGACTACATGGAACTCAACCAGGCGCTGGCGAAAGAAGGCCTCTTCTTCCCGCCGGACCCGGGCCCCGGAGCGAAGATCGGGGGCATGATTTCGCAAGGCTGTTCGGGCACGAACGCGTTCCGATACGGGACGGTCAAGGATTGGGTTTTGGGACTGACGGTCGTGCTTGCGGACGGGACTGTGATCAAAACGAGGGGACGGCCCAGAAAGTCGAGTTCGGGATACAATCTCACCCAATTGATGGTGGGATCCGAGGGCACGCTCGGCTTCATCACGGAAGCATCGCTGAAGCTGACGAGCCTGCCACGGAACGAGCGTGTCGGCGTCGCGACGTTCCCCTCCGTTCACGCCGCGGTGGCGACGGCGGTCAGGGTTGTTCAGAGCGGGATGCCGGTGGGCGCGATGGAGTTGCTGGACGAGATGAACATGCGCGCCGTCAACGCGGGGGGTTACTGCAATAAGGCGTACGACGAGGTCCCGACGCTGTTCTTCAAGTTCCACGGCGACACCCCGCGGAGTGTCGAAGAGCAGATTCGACGTGTCAGAGACCTCGCCAAAGAAGCCCGTTGCCGGTCCTTTGAAGTCTCGACATCAGCAGCCGAAGCCGCGTCCATCTGGCAAGCCCGCAAGACCATCCTCTGGAGCACGATGCACCTGAAGAACGACCCCTCGGACAAGTTCCTCAGCTCCGACACGGCGGTGCCGATCGGGCGGCTCGCGGACGGGATCGAGGCGGCGAAGGAGGTTGCGGCGGCGAGCGGGTTGATGTGCATGTTCATCGGGCACGTCGGGGACGGGAACTTTCATACGTCGGTCCTGTACCCGGCGGCGGAGGAGGCGAAGGCGAGAGCGGTGATTACGGCGATTCAGCGGAAAGCGATCGAGTTGGATGGCACGATTACGGGCGAGCACGGCGTGGGTCTCGAGTATCGGGATATGGTTGTGGAGGAGTTGGGCCCGGGGGCGGTCGATGCGATGAGGCAGATCAAGCTGGCCCTTGATCCGCTGTGTTTGCTGAATCCGGACAAGCTGTTGAGGTTGAAGATAGAAAAGCAGTCTTCAAAATAGCTGTATGTGCGTGATGGGGTACGATGAAGACGGGTTCGCTCATTTGCAGATATTTAGCAAGTATGCGATTTTTCACCGGTGCACTGCGAGCGGATAGAATATTGGTCTCACAGACTGTACTGGCATGATGGCCATTTCATTTCCTTCACGGCCGATCATCACATCCTCCGGACACGTATTCGTAAGGATCTCGATCGTCATCATATGTACAAGCCCAAAGTTCCTTTTCACGTTTGGCTTGGACCCCGTTTCCCATCCAATCCACCCTTCCCACATTCTCCTAAAAGAAGGAGATACTGTACGCCTGGATGGCGCGGATGAAGTGGTAGTCAAAGTTCGAGACCAAAAGCGGAGCCAATCTTGCATACGCCGGGGTCAGCTTGGGCGTCAAAGCAGCACCGTAAGCATCGGTCGAGTTCTTGAGCGTGACGAGCTGGTTCTGGACCAAGCCGCCCGCGGGGATGAAGCCCTGAACGGCGTTGAACTGCGGCTGCTTGGTGATGAGCAAGTCGAGCACGGCGAAGATGTTGGTCTGCAGCTGCGCAATGGCCGAGGCGATGGCGCTGCTGTCGTTGTCGTCGAGTGGGTCGCTGGCGGCGCCGTCCTTTGCGGCCGTCTGCAGGTCCGTGTTCAGTTGCGAGGTCACGTTGTAGACGTCCAGCGCCTGCTGGAGGGTGCCCTGGGTGCCGTTGGGGCCGAAGGCGTTCAGCTTGGCCTGCACGTCGTTCAGGTCGTTGTAGATGGCCAGGCCGTCGCTGGCGAGCGTGCTAAAGTCGCGCTTGGAGATGGCGGCGCTGACGGGGGCGACGGCGGCGAGGACCGCGACGAGAGGCGAGGAAAAATTCATACTCGAGGCTGTACAGACGGGGACGTGAGAAAGGGAGGGAGGCGAATCTCAGTGAGAAGGGGAAAGAGGAAGGAAAAGGACGAGATTCAAGGCGAGCTGGCAGGGAAAGGCTGGAGGATAGGTACTGTACGCAGTGGCCGGAAGATGGGCGAAGCTTGAGATTGCCTTTCACGAGCTCCACGAACTAGCTGCGGGCAGGAAGAGGTGGGAAAACGTGAAAATAGAATTGAATAGTCTCAACGATCGCCGAGGCACCCGCTGATCAGACCAAGAAGATGCTTCAGATGAGGGAAACCCACGACATGATCTGCTTGGTCACAAACACGCCAGAAAGTTCGCCTGCAGCTTCTCCGCAAAAAGATGTGCCGAAAACCAGACCACAGTTCGGATGGTAGACGAAAAGCATAATGTGAACCAGATCCCCGCGATCTTCCCTCAAGCACGGAAAGTTGCAGCCGAACCCGTTCTTGAAAACGCCATGAAGGGAGACCTACCGCAGCGCACGTGTATTGAAAAGCGTAGAAATGAGGTTGTCGGCCAGGCCAAAGCGAGCCCAGACCAGTAGTGTTACAAGCACAGCCGAGGAGAGTCGACATGGCATTGCTTAGCAAACGCCATGTGCAAGCTCAGAGCCGCCAGAGCCCTGTGCACCAAGCCCATTAACGAACGAAGCGTGTGGGGGAATCCAGAAAGCCAAAAGCCACGATCGGAAGTGTTAGGACGAAGGCGTTTGATGACTTTGACTCGAAGAAGTAATTCCTGTCGATCGGCGTTGGGCCTTGTCACGTGTTTTCCCCTCAACTTCGATCATATTTAGCCACATCCGGCCTAGTCAATCTACCTCTTCCCTGATCCGCTTCACGGTGCCTGCGGATCGCGTTGAATTTGCCAATTTTTGGTGTTGATCCTTGTCTATCTTCATATGATCGCCATCCCGGTAGCGGGCCGAACTTTTTTCGCTCCACTTGGACCACTGCAGCCCAGGGTTGACCAGCATACCTGTTGACTTGTACCTGTGGTATGCGGCGGTGCCCCGACTCTCGCCACAACCTCTTCAGCTCGACCGTGCGGGGCCAATAATCGTCCTACTTTGTGCCTCAACTACCGGTTTGCGTGAGTCAATTCATTTGCTGCGACCATGGTACTACGGCACAGAAATATGCTCTTGGTCAATGAACTGGCGGTAACAGTATCTCATCATTGCATTCATGTGTCTATGCCAGCAACTGACCCAAATCCTGTCATACCTTCGTTTCCCTTCGTCCAACTCGCCTAAGCTAGAGAGATGAAGTTAGCAAAGGTGCCGTGTTAGTTCGGATTTGCGTAGTTACTTACTGGCTTTACCGCCATATGCCACAATCGCGTTGTTGAATGAAGTGTCAAAGCTCTTTTGCACGCCGGCGGCGGCCAACTGCTCAATGAACCCGAACTTCTTGACGAGCGCAGTGCCGAAAGCGTCTGTAGACTGCTTCAAGCCGTACAAGCTCTTCAGCACGATTGGACTCAATTCGGCAAAGTTTTGTGCCTTGCTGGAGATCTTGACCAGGGTGTTGTTGACATCGTATGCGACACCGGTCAGCTGGAGGCCGATTGCCAGCGAGTCGAGGTCGTTTAGCGCCGGCGAAGCGTTGGCATCGGCGATGCCCTGGCGCAGGACCTTGTCAATGTTGACCGAGTCGATCTGGATCTGGAGGGCAAAGGGCAGCGAGGCGGCGACGTTGTTGTACTGGTCCGTGTCGCCCGACAGCTGCTTCAAGTAGTAGGAGATGGCGTTGACGTCGGCCTTGATGGCATCGGCTCCGCTAGCGGCGAAAGCTGAGCTTGCGAGCAGCGAGGCGACGACGGCGAAGGAGAATTGCATCTTGGAGGAGGAAGGGGAAAGGGATTGATGGCGACGAGGTGGGAAGACAACGGACAAACGATCAATGGCAAGGAACCCGAGGACGAGGTGGTGAATGTAGATGAGCCGGCAAACCGGCCTCAGAGGTTTTGAGAAGTCGTGCTTTCGGCTGGCAACAAGCTTCAGACGCTTGTGATGTCATGCCTGGGGTATATGGGGAATAGAGTTCACTAGGTCAAAGTCAGGCCCAAACCCAATTCCGCCCTCAGATCTGTGCCCCACAGGCATCACAATCGAATTCTCCTCACTTTGGCGAACGGCTGCCCAGAGCCGAGGAACAGCATGTGTAGCACGGTCCATGAGTGGCACCGTCTTTCGCGTGAAGATCCAACCCAAAGCTTATCGTGACATGCCTGAGCGACGTACTGCTGTATTACTCTACTCCCGGCCTTTCTCTTCCATGATCTCTCTTGCCCGTCTGCTCTGAACGTCTTCGTCGTCCTCACGTTCTTGCACCGGTCAGCCATTATGAGATCCTCTTTGTTCGTTGCAGCAGTGCTGGGCGCCGCTCCTGCCCTGGGTGGTAAGTAAATATCCAGAACAAGCTCACCATCATCGTCTCTAACAATTCGTACAGTGTCCGATGCCGTCTTCACTCAGATCAAGAAGTACACGTACTTCGCGGCGGCATCCTACGCCGAGAACTGCCCGTCTCCTCCCTCTGGATCGACAATAGTCAAGTTCTTCAACAACACCCTGACCGACACCCAGGCCGTCCTCTTCCAGGCCGGCAACGAGCAGATTCTGTCCTTCCGCGGCAGCTCCTCGCCCAAGGACCTGGACACGGACTTCAACTTCACGCTGACCAGCCTGGACATTCAGGGCGCCAGCTGCGCCAACTGCCTCGTCCACAGCGGTTTCCAGGGCGCCCTGAACTCCATCCTGCCGGACATCAAGAGCTCGCTCGGAAGCGGTCCCCTGACCCTGACCGGCCACTCGCTCGGAGGTGCTCTTGCATCGCTGGCTGCCGTTTCGTTGAAGCCGCAGAAGGTCTTCACCTTTGGCGAGCCGCGCAACGGCGACGCCACCTTTGCCAACTACATCAACAGCATCGTCAAGCCCGCCAACTACTACCGCGTCACCCACTACAACGACGGTGTCCCGACCATTCCTCCTACCGGTCTCAGCTACCAGCACCACGGTATCGAGTACTGGCAGAGCCTGCAGAACAACAACAACGCCGCCAGTACCAAGCAGTGCTCCGGATCCGAGCCGACCGTAAGTCAAGTCATCCCCTGCCCAGCGGAATCTCGATCATTTCCGGCGCTCTTTGATCGTGATACATGTGGTGCTGACACGAATTTTAGGACTGCGTTAGCAGCCAGGACTCTGGCAACACGCCCATCAACGGTGCTCACATCCAGTACACCAACGAGATCGTCGCAGCCATGCTTTACAACCCTGGCTGCGGTTACGTCAACCCGTAAAGGAGGAATGATCTGGGATGTCAAACGAACATGGGTCTGTCTTGGTACAGGAAGCGAAAACGTGAGGAGTACAAGTCTAGGCATGGTAAAGATTCATGAAATAAATGAAGAACATATATCAAGATGTCACGATGGTAAAGCTACCAGAATGCAAGCATTGATAATTGTAGGCACGAGCAGAGGTCGATGTGGGATGAATGCTGTTGAGATTGCGGCAGGCAATCGGTCGGCCTCCTCTGCGCAGCGCTTATTAGTAAGCAGCGAACGATACAACGGCACCACCACGACTTCGCTTGAGACTCTTGAGACTCTTGAGACCTGGACCTCACAGGGGACGAAGAGGAACATTGGTCATCGTCATCGTCTTGCATCAAATTTTAATGGTCGGATTTCAGCTGCTACACGTCTCTGTGCGTGAAGAGACCCGTGCGCCAATGATCGGCCTTGTTAGCCGTACTGGCTTCACGATTCAGTCACGACGCAAAAAGCGAATGATCATGACTCGTGTGCAGAATTGTTAGATTGACAGTGGTCTATCTACTTGTGCACGTTTTGAATGTGACAGAGAACACCACTTGATATCCTTAGGATGAACGTCAGACCAGAAAACATGCGTTTGATGGCGTCTATGACTTGAGCATCTCCCCAATTTCTTGCAAAGTTAGTGATCCATGTTGCCATCATGCAGCTTGCTGTATCTATAATCTTTGCACCTTGTGTATGTTTGCGCGAGATCTTTCCCCTCAGCTGGTGGTTGTAACATAATAGGTGTGTTGAAAGGCAGGCGGATGGCCAGCCAGATCACATGAACAGACGCAATAGCGGTGAAACTGGGTCCAACGATGGCGACACAGCCAAAATCGCCAGCCACAGCTGGAACATCGATATCGAAGCATAGAAAAGCTCCCTGCGAACATGGATCGCTGCAGCATAAATTCGCAGTCCGCCTCCCCTCCGGAAAGCTGCACGCCATCGCCTGATATCCCAATACAACTGAACACAGCTGAATAAGAAGTCAAGCGAGGCCCTCAACAGATTAGATAATCGGGCAGCCATAGGGCTCCGGGAAGCAGCCATAAGATCCGCAGTCGAGGTAATCGGCCGGGCAGCCAAGGGCGAGTGGATGACAGCCATGCGCAGTACATCCCAGGAAGTTGGTAGGGCAAGCGGTGGTCTCGTCCTCTCCACGCTTTGTGATGGGACATCCATGCTCTTCAGGGAAGCACCCGTACGAGTCGCAGTCAAAGTAGCCGAGGGGACAGGTCGTGTCGACGGAACGCTCCTTGAAAATAGGGCAGCCAAATGTCTCGGGATAGCATTCGAAGCTGCCACATTGGAGGTGGCCCTCGGCGCAGGTGTTCTCGGAACGCTGTTTGAGGATGGGACAGCCGTGGGCCTCGGGGAAGCAACCGAAGCTGCCGCATTGGAGGTAGGAGAGGGGGCAAATCCTTTCATCGGAGCGGTCCGTAAAGGTCGGCAGGATCGGGCAGCCGATGATCTCGGGGAAGCAGCCGACTTCGCCACAGGAGAGATAGCTGAGGGGGCAGAACTTGTTGTCAGAGCGCTTGCCGGCAGCAGGAGCAGACACAGGAGCAGAAGCATCCACGGCCTTGAGAGTGCCATCCTGGACAGCGGGAGCAGGAGCGGCTGAAGCCAAGTGGGAGAGGAGAAGGGCGCCGGCACTGACGAGCTTGCTAATGTACACCATGTTGGCGGTTCGAATGTACTTGTGGGATGTCAAGGGTGGTGGAAAAGCAGGTGTGGAAGTGAGTCGAGCTGAAGCAACGGATAGCTGCAGGTGACAGTGGAGGTTGAGGTGCAAGAAGCAAACACATCTGCAGTCTGGGAATGCTTTTTATCCTTGACACCGCCACGCTTGGACCAGGGCTCACTACACTGAGTCCAAATGACGCAAGGGCAAGATACTGAGTCAGGCAGCGGACTTGATGAATATGAGCCTCCGATTGACATGCAGGGAAGGAGGTGCGAGAGCGTGCCTTCACCTCTAAGTGAATCGGGTCGCAGCGGAGCGTTTGACGGCCCGCGATTGCAGCCATAGACGACCCTTGAAGACAAGGTCGAAACAATGGAAGAACAGCATCGGACGCATGCTGAGTCGAGCAAAAGTAACGAGCTGGCAGCTGTGGATCACCAGGTCTCCAATTCACTCAACGCCTTGGCAGCCAGGCCATGAGAGCTCAGCCTTCCTTCCCTTCCTTTTCGAACACAAAGGCGAGCAAAAGATGAAAGGCTTCCCCAGCGAGACTCGAACCGGCAACCTATTGACAGAAAGCCAAAAAGAGGCTGTTGCCCCGGGCTGTGCCAATTATAACTTAGTGAATCGAGTACCGACTATCACCCTTGAGCTAATCAAGCTCGAATTTGACACCCGCTATGTTTCGACCTGCTATTGCGGCGGTTCGCGGCATGTCGATTAGTTCCTCAAAAGCTTAATTAGTACCATAGAAAAGAGTTGTAACTTGTTGCATGTGTATGTCTGGCGCGATGCAAAGCACCCTGTTTCGATGCATCAAAGTTGCGTGAATTTGATGTGCGGGTGGCAGCACTGTTTCAAGGGAGACATTCATCGTTCGTGGAATTGGGGCAAGTGAACGTTAAATCGTGATTTCGTCATCTATGATTATGAAGAAAGGATGCAGGACCAAGATGATCAGATGAAGGGTTGAAAGGGCACCAAAAGCGTTACCAGGATCTGCTAAATCCATGACGTCCCGCTGGCGATGTTTGATGTAAGCAGTCCCATGTGTCATGGGGCCTTTCGTGTCAGCCGATGTCAATGCTTTTATTACACGGTTCAAGCCATGGCGTAAGAACATCGACGTAGACCCGACCCTGCTGAATTGAGATCAATTTTGCTGTTTGGAGGTTGTTCCGTCCGCATTTCATGTATCATTCTGCCTTAAACATGCGCTTAGTCGTAGAGCCTAGGGTCATTATTCGCAGCCGCATCAGCACAAGATTCCGGATTAAAACCAATCTCCTCTCCCTGCGCCGAATACCCCGGAGCGTCCGTGTACGTTCCCTCCAGCGCAGTCGGCACGCCACTCAAGCCAGCCGGGAAGTCGTTCAGCTGAACAGTACCGGCGGTGAAGAACGGGCGTGCGAAGGTCTCGTTGAAGTAGACCACGTTCCTCTGGCACAGGCCGTTGGTCAGGAGCAGAGGCTGGTTGATGAAGTAGTGGAACCCGGATTCGGTAATGTACATGGGGTCGGCGTGGTGGACCGTGAAAGAAATCGCGGGCGGCGCCACGGCTGGGCCGGTGAGCGGGTTGGGTAGGATTTCGGCGTTGACTTGGAAGGTGGCATCGCCGCCGCCGATGTCTTTGATGGCGGAGTGGTCGAGGTCGAACATGCCGGGTACGGTTGTGGTACCTTCTAATGAGGCGACCAAGGCTGGATGACAATCAGTTCTGCCTGTTTCCTTGCTCTGGATCTGTCTTGGTGCTTCTTACCTGGGGCTAGGTCTGGGAGCAGCTGACCGTTTGCGCCGCCAATATAGTCGACCACTGCTTTGTTGAAACATGTCTTGCCATCTTCCAGCTCATCGACGCACGGCACGCGGATGTTTGCGGACATCAGGCTGTCGGGAATCGCAAGTCCGGCCATGGAGATGTAGGTGTCGAAACCGCCCATCACGACAATTGGGTGCTTGCCTTCAGGGAAGTTGGAGTAGTATTTCGAATTTGGAGCGATTGGGACGAGCTTCTTCGGTGCGACCAACTTTGATGCAACATCGAAGTCGATTGGAATCAGCGTCCATGCTTCGTGAAGGTCAGTCCGGGCTCAAAGTGTAGGGAATAATCTAGGATTCGCATTCGACATACTTCCATTCTGAGCCAGCGTGCGCACAAGCGGGTTGTTCTGATATACAGTGTTGGGACCTTGGGGCACTGGGTTGGCAAGGGCACCGCCGAGTAGGAGGGCGCTGGTCGCAATCTGCTGGATAAAAGACATGCTGGAGTACAGTTTCGTGCAGTGGAAATACAGCTATTCTTCACAGGCAAGGCCAAAGCAGTCAAGATAGGGATGCAAGCACATCAACACCCAGAAACCCAGGGGGAGGATTCATCTTATACAAAGCGCAAGACTCCACCCGCAAGACCGTAAAAGAACATTAGCAGCTTGAGCATAGTCAGTCCATTTCCCAATCCGCACCAGTGATACGGCGTACAAAGAACTCGAAGAACAGTTTTCGTGCTGCTGCAGCGTCACCAGAGCAGATGTCACAGCTTCACCAGTAGCTGGGATGATAAACGTCAAATGAAGCGACGAACGCAGCCACGTCCCACTCGGCAAGGTCCTAAAAGGTAGGATGATCGACGGAACTTGCCCTTTCAGCGCCATCTCATACCAGGATCTTATCTCGTTGGGTACCGATTGGCCGGCTCATGCACGATAGAGTTTTGCAGTTGCAGAAGCTGATTTCTCAAAGCCGCTCAAAAACAACCTGATTTGCGTGTGCAACGAGTAAAGGCATTTTCCCGATAGAGGAATGATGAGCATGTTTAGGTGGGATCGTAGCTAAGTCCGATCCCTGTGACCCCTAAAGTCCTCGTTAACATCGCCCGTTTCCAGTGAGAGTCATAGGTGGTTAATCTGCCGCATGGACCAAAAAAGTACCTTTACTTGTTGCACACGTGGATAGAGGAGCGTATATAGATCGAGGATCGTAGGAAATTGGCAATGATCGTCTGCGCTGGCTCAGCGATGCTTTCAGCTGGAGGCTGTAGCACGTTGAAGGAGCTGGTTCTCGTCGACGTGATGGCTGTGGAATAGTCGAAGTGGCAAAGCGATCGATGCACATGCGGTTGGCGGTTCGTTTTCCGGAGTCTGCAGACGCCACTGCTCAAGACCAGATCCTCAGTTGGACATAACAATCGAATGACGATAACTTCAATCGGAGTCTGTCTCACATACATACATTCCAGAACAAAGCGAAATATGCTAATCACGAATCCTTGTACCTCCCAACCACGAGGCTTCGATGGCTCGCCGTGTAACACATGACGTATGAAGCCACCCATTTCGAAGTCTCACCATATCACTCACACGAGCTCAAACCATCCGTGTCTCCTGTACATTCTGTACGACAGACCTCGGAACACTCTGCTCGTTTCCGGCCCTTTGCAAAAGCTCCCACTCACGCTGTTCCGCCGCAGTACACCCTCCCAAAGCATGTGGATTAGCAGCCCAAGCATCCATGCCAGCATCCATGCCCGCATCCCTGCCGAATGATCTGTCATTTCGACTCTCCTCGCCAATCTCACCCGGGCGATGAGCTTCACTCCGCGTCACGGACGGGTCGATGAGATATCCGGTCGACCCGCCCGCCTTCAGGTCGGGCGCGGCTGGCTGGGTGGACTTATCGGATCGGATCAGTCTTTCAATCTTCAAAAGGGAGAAGAAGCGGCTCAGCAAACTAGTCGATGACCTCCGGTCCCCGTGCTGGTCTTCGTGGACTCTGTTCCCCTCTCTCCAGTCTCTTGCGTCCATGTCCTCGTCGGGTGCATCTCTCTTCGATGGCCTTCGCGCCCTTTGCTCTGCTTTCTCGGCCTTGGTTTGTTCCTTCTCGGCCTGTGCATCCGCCCTGGCTTCCTCCCGCATGTCCTCTTTTCTTTGCTTCCTCGCAAGCTTCCTCTCTTGCCGAGCTGCCTTTTCCTCTTCAACCCATGCGCGCCGTTCAGACTCTGTACCAATTCTGGCAACCTCTGGCCAGGTGAAGCGCTGAACGAGAGGATAGCTGGAGGGAAGGCGGAAGGGAGGCGAGCTTGACGGGGGATGTGCTGGGTTCGCAGACATGGTTGACGGCGAGTGGGAACGAGGGTCTGAGTTATGTTTATTGTCACTGTGCTTGGTGAGCTCGGACATTTCAGACTGTGGTGATCGAGCTGTTGAGGAAGATGGCGGAGGCTTTCGGCAGTAGTGTCTTTGAATGTATGTATATATAAGAGTATCACGGTGTGAACTGGACAAGGCCAACACAAAAGCGATGGTGATGGTGAGGTCACGAGCCTGAAAACATGTCAATATCTCATTGTGGATGAGCTTCAAACAACAACGCTGGTCAGCTGTTAAGGTGCCTAACCAAGAAGTTTCCCAAATCCACCTCATAACACCAACACAATGAACGTTACAAATACAAATCATCATACCATTCTCACATTATCATTCACAACAACTCTCCATCGTCACCGAGTGCGTCCCCTTCACCCTCCTCCTCTTCTTCCTCCCAATCAACGTCCGCAGCCGCCTTCTCCGCCTGTCTCTGCAACTCCGCCAACCCACTCAACTCAGCCACGTAATCCTTATCATTCAGCGCCTTCTTCACAAACTCCCACCCGTCGCCGCGATATTCCTGCAGTATCTTACTCGAACAAGCACTACACTGGCTATAACTCGGCCCCCTAATCTTCATACTGTTCCAATTCGACAAGAACCCACGAATCGTATGCGGCACCTCGCCGAGCGGGTGGTCCGGATCCGGCTCAGTGCCCGCGCTGTACTTGTCCTTGTGCTGCAGGACCGACACCATGATCTCGACGAGTGAGGCGGAGGCGATGGCGGCGACGCCGGGGCGGGTCACGGTGCATTGTTGGTCGAGGGTCCGGTCGGACATGCTGTCTACGGGCGCGACGACGTCGTTGCAGAAGTAACAGCCGAGTTCGCTGTCCGGGTCCGCTATGTTGGAGATGCCGTGGCGCATTACGACGTAGCTGTCGAATCCCAGGGCGGCGTTCAGGACTAGCTTGCCCATGGCTTTGCCCATTACGGTGGGCAGCCAGCGCGACTCCCGGGTGTCCATTAGGAGGAAGATGACGTCGTGTTCGGAGAAGAGCCGGTAGAGGTGCTGGTATTCTTCTTTTGTCTTTGCTTCGTCGACAAGGGGGTGGCCGGCCATGGGTACGGACATTGAGTATCCTTCGGATTCAACCCCGGGGTAGATCTCCTTCAGGGCAACCGCTGCTCGTTCTGCCTTTTTTGCTCCACCATTTGCGCAGTCTTCAAAGTTGAATAGAGGTTGTCGGACTGGATTTGAGTACGAGACTGTTCCGTTGTCGACGAACGTGATCTTCTTGACACCCCAACCCATCAAATTCCGCGAGACATAGCTGCCCAATGTCCCTGCTCCCAAGAGCAAGCATTTTGTGTTCTTGATGATGTCAAGGTCCAGAGATGGTGCTATTCGCCATTTGATGAGTTTCAAATTCAAGTCCACCGCCTGATCTGCCAACTTCGCCGGATCCATGTATGCGCCCAGGTTCGCTATTTTCGAGGTGACTTTTCCAGAAGGACCACGCTCCCATCCAGTAACCTTGGGCATTTTTGAAATCTCCGCGTCGGCGGCTGCATCGCATTTGATGTTGAAGATGCGACTCCTCGCCTCGTGTCGTCGGGCCTGAATGTCGCGGTATGCGAGGATCTGCAACTGATTCACCTTCCAACGCTTTCGAACCAGTGCAAGGAGGTTTCGGAGGGGCCAGCCTGGATGATCCTCATATGTAGAAGGATCAGCAAATGATACGAAGCGGTCATGTTCAGCAACGCCGTCAAAAAAGCCGTTCTCGTATTCGCCCAAGCCACCGACCTTCCAGGTGAAATCCAGCAGATCACCCGGGGTGGCTGGCGTCCCTGGCGTCGGAGGTCGATATTCATCGTCAAGTTCGCTGGACTTGGGCGCTCTCTTGGCGAGGAAGAAACCCCATTGCCGAGGATCGACGCTATATCGCCATGTCTGAACAGCATCTACCAATGTGGTGGACTCATCTGCCGAGAAGTGGTTCTTGGTTGATGTCAACTTTGATTGGACGTAGTCGGACTTGTTCTCTGAAGCATCCACAACCGTCCAGGATGGCTCCGAATGGAGGGCGGGATACCCAAACAGATAGGTAAACTTGTACTTCTTCAAGTCTGCAAAGCACAGCGCAGTGAAAGAAGACAGCAACGACGGACACGAATAGATGGTTCCGTCACAAATGGCCTCCCATACGGTCCTGGCGGCTTTGTCGAGGATGGCCGTCTTGTCAGAGTCCCGGTACTCCTCGATGGTGTTGAAGTTCTTGATGTAGCCCTCGGCACGGTAGGAACCCGCAGGCACGTCGTCCGAGTTCAGCGCATTGCCGTGCAGCTGCATGCGCCCCGAGTTGGCCGGATTCTCGGCGGGGCGCAGCTCGTATATGCCGAGGACGCGGCGCGCCGAATCGTCGAGCTTGTCATGGTTGATCTTGTGCGAGGCGAGGGAGGCGTAAAAGGAGAGTTCGATATCTGAGGTGAATGTTGCGAACTTGAGCATCGTAGCGGTTGTTTCCGCGCGTGCGGATGGCTGGCCTGAAGCTGCGAGGCTGTAAAAGCCGCGGGGTACGTACTGTGCGCCGGAGCTCTGGGACGTGGTGTTCGTGATGTGTGCTTTCGTCAGTGGCTAGGAGGGAGAGATTGTAGTATGGGTGGGAGTCTTGGGCAGCGTCTCAACGGTATTAGTCATAGTGGGCGTGTGGTGAAAGAGTGGTGGTGAGACAGGTGATGTTGGCTGATGGCCGCATCGGGCAGTTGAGCTCATCATCTGCCTGCGGGCACACGACACCGCCAACATCACTCAGCCAGCTTCACCACTCACCAGCTGAGCTATGCGACGAATCGCATAACTTGGGGTTTGAGAAACGAGCAGGAGACGACCTTGACTCCAGCTTTGCTCAATATTGACTCTGCTACACTTGTTTGTTGGTCACGTGACCGGGCCCCAGGCAGGCTCGCCTCTACTTTTTGTCTTTCCAACATTTACTCATTGCTATTTGCTGCGGATCCTCATGTTCATGGGAGACCAATGTTTGCGTTTGAACTTGCATGGCATGCCCGTCGCAAGCTCCAGGTCATGTCTGATTTATTTGGCCGTTTCTCTACGTTCATTGCCACAAATATTCACACCTCTATCGCTCTGGAACCTTCACTCCGGTGATCTCCTGCAACTTCTGTATCAGAGTCTCCTGTTTGCTCTCGTCCGCCGCACTCTGGTTGCCACCTTGCTCTCTCTCCTGGTACCACGTTTTGCCCGTCTGGCCTTCCCCTCTGCCCTTGCCCTCTGCAAGCATGACATACGTCCTAACAGCAGCATCAATATCGTCCGAAGCCGAAGGACCTCCCATCTTGGTCGGCACCCATCCAGGATCAATGGCGTTCGCCTGTACGCCTCGATCTGCAAACTTTCGCGCAAAATATTTCGCAAACATGATGTTCCACAGCTTGCTGGTACTGTAAGCGCCCATGTCGTTCCACCTGCCCTCTCTGCTGGCCCGCCACCCAAAGTCTGACCCGACTTCCGCGTGTCCACTCCGCGCCATGCCGCTCGTGAGATATACCAGCCGTTTGGGTGGGTTTGTAAGGCATGTCAACATGTATGGCGCTGCAACGTTTACCAGGAAAAGTGACGGGTAGCCTTCGTCGGTCTCCCTGTACGGTCCTAGATATAAACCTGCATTGTGGATTGTGCAGTCTAGCGGACCGAGGTCGTTGATTTGTGAGGCGAGCGACTTGATTTCGGAGAAATGTGTGAGGTCGCCGATGACAACGCCGGCGGCGCCGGGGACCGCATTCTTGGCGTCGGAAGCTCGTTGAGAATTGCGTGCGTGTAGGTAGACGGTGTGGCCGTTGCGGATGAGTTGTTGCGCAGTCAGTTTGCCAAGACCGTCTGAGCTGCCTGTTATGAGGACCTTCAAAGGAGACATGGTAGTGTCGAAGACAAGACTATGAATGTGAGTCGCAAATGTGAGGACGATTCTGGAAACAGAGGCTAAGTTCAGATGACGATAATTATCGAAATGTGAGCACCGATCAGGAACTGTGCTTGTGTGACTAGACAAACAGTTCAGTACAGTATGTCTTCGTCTATACTTAAGGGCCTTCACAGCAGCAGTGCAGGTGGCGATGATGCAATGATTAACAAGCTTAAATCCGACGCCAAGTCCCAGCTCCGTGGACATAGTCCCATAGCATCCAGCTACAGATTCGTAGAAGGCATGTTTTCACTGTTGCTCGGTAATTTCGAAGGTTAGTATGAACAGTGTGGAGATTTAGTAAGACGTCGCGGTCAGTAGGGCGGTCTCCGGACTATATAAAGATCCCCGAGAAGCCGGAGGAACCAGCTCACCACGTCTTCCACGTGTATTGGCTTGCGAGCACTATATGATGCTGCTCGCGCCCCAGACCGACAAGACGAGACAACGGAAGTTTGCGCAACTTATGTTGTCAAAGTGCTGCATGTACTGTATTGCGACTGCACACATTCTAGAAGTCCTCAAGCACGTGCCGAAAAGCCAAAAGCCATCACACATTAACCACCCACGCGCGTAGCACGAGAAGACCTTGATGCGAAAGAGGAATATATATCATCACAACAGACAATTGCTCTCGACTTTCAAGTCGTCCGAAGAGGCATAAATGACCGTCGTCGTGAGAGCAGCTTTGAGAAAAAAGCAAACAGTACTATTCTGACCACACAAAAGATTCACCGGCAGAATGCGGACGGAGACAATATTTACACAGCAACCGTACCGTCGGTATCGCATAGCTCAAGACGTAGCAGATGAGCGAGGTGAATTGGCAGCGCAATCCTCGATGTCAACCCTTTGATTACAGAGTCATTTTGCAAATCGACAAGGTATCGACAGACGGCATCGTGATATCGGTCTAGAAGAAGTCGCGTGATTCTCGAACAGGTCGTGAACCGCTGTCCAAGCAACAGCACTTGACGATGCCGCGACAGATTCCCACGGATCAGAGGTCGAAGGCAAGCAGACGTGGCCATTCCAATGGCTCGATTCGCACAAGATCGGACGTACCGACGGTGAGACTGGTGGTGAGGCCGAGGCTGTCAGCTCGGGAAAGGCGGCCCAGGTCGAGGTTCAGGCTTGCTCGCTGCCGTCATCGACTCGATTCGCATCCCGCGTTTCCGTATCCTAACAATCCTAATCCACCCACAAGCATGTACCGTAAACCTCGCTGGCGCCAGGGACACAGCCGCTAGGATCTGCGGACGCTCCAACAGCTAAGAGTCTCCTCCATCCTGATCGAGACCTGTCTACCCCAGACTCGCCGTCCTCGCCTTTCGCTCCGTCTTCGCCCCCTTCCTCATCGCAGCGCATCGACACACCGCATCTGCTTCCATCAACGCACGCTATTCGCCTCGAATTCGTTATCCGGCTGTTGTCCGACTCAACACACGCACTACTACGCGACTTTACCTCACCATGGCCCCCTTTCGCATGCCCTTCGGGCGCAAGAACCCACCCACCAATGGCGCAATCGTCGAAGAGAATCAGTCATCTCAGACTGGCGACCACCTATCGCCCAAGAGCCCAATCACCGTGTCCGAGACAAGACCACCCAGCGCGATCAACATCAATCCCAGAAAGGACGAACCCGAGGAGTTCAAGCTCGGTGGTATGTGGCTCCTACGCCGGTTGAGGTCAATTGACTAACTCTCCATCAAGTTGTCGACGACAGCGGTGTCTATCTACCGGTATGTCGCTCGCTATACTCTGCTCCACAAGCACTGCCACCCCCATCATCGATAAGCCCATACTGACCCACTGCACAGCCATCGCCTCCCGAGAAGAAGTCCATGTGGAAACGCACTAATACATCTACAACAACATCATCGCATCGGAGTATGCTGAGTGAGAACGATGGCTTCTCCATCAGCCGTGAATCGTTCGAGTCATACCGTCGATCATTCGTAAGTGGCCGGAACGCCCTCCGCCATGATTGAGACCTACCTCAAGCAAATGGGCAGCACACGGACAAGCAGCGAACATCTGACTAAGATCTATGTGTGTAGGACATCTCAGCTCGATCGCCCGTAATTCACCCCGAAAACTCCTACTCCCGCCAGTCACTCGACAGCGCCCGCACACCAAACACCCCTAGGAGCATGCGACAGCTCTCGAACCGCTCCTTCGAGCTGCCCCGACCACCGAAGACGGTCGAAGAAGAGAGGGAAGAAGCAGCAGAGAATGGTGATGTCTTCGAGGACGTCGGGCTCGATGACGGCCTCAAGCAGCCCACCAAGAAGGGTCTCTTCAGCCGGTTCATGAACAATGACGGGCCTCACGCGACTTCGCCGCGACCTGGATCGGGTCACGGAAATAGCAGATTTCACCTTCCTGGTCGCAGGAGGGGTCAGAGTGGACAGGGCGCGGAACTGGGTGATATGCCCGTACCTGCAACCACATCCACATCCACACCTGCCGCTGTGACTGCTAATGAGTAGACCAATGATGCTGTATCGGAGAGAAAGTGATGATGAAGATCTTCTGGTTGTGAGTTACGTTAATGGTTTTGGATGGTTCGAGGCGACGCATCGTTGTGCTTTCCCACTTTCACGGCGGATGACGGAAGCCGCTGCAGTGACACCTGACCATGAATTTTGTGCGAATAGGTATCTGAACACCGTCAAGAGTGTCTCGGAGGCTACATGCGAGAGCAACTGTATGAACAGCTTCATTCCTATCCCTCTGAGCGTCTATCGAAGTACTTACAGAGGTCGTGGTCAATGCGGACTGAAGAATGTGCGCGGATATCTTTGCAGGACTCTATTTCACGATTGGTGGAGGAAAACTACCATCATTCACTGCGCCGCACCAGCTGTCAAGGAAGAACATCTAACATGACACTGTCGGTGAATTCCACGGTCACTCCTCCAATAAGCGTTTGAAAAGGCATGTTCAGAATTATCCGCGATGGCTTTTAGCAGCTCATCCTGGGCATCCCCAATATTCTTGCAACGGACTGTGAGGTAGACCTGCAGCTTGTGAAGTCCCGGAGCTTCACGCAACGAGCCTCGCAAGACGTCCTCCTTCAGACACCTTTCACCAGGCATTGAACGGAACATGCGCCATGACGCTGTTCGTGACGTTCAATTCTAAACCTCCCTCAAGTTTCCGTTCGACAGCTTGATTCAGATCCTCAGTGACGGCTGCCAACAGCTCATCACCAGCCGTCGAAATCAACACCCAACATCACACTGTTTGCGACGTCCACGGTCAGCCCTCCCTCGAGCTTCTTCGAGAAAGCTTGTCTGAGATATTCTTCAATGGCCCTCAACAGCTCATCCTTCGCATCTCCGGCCTTCTTGCAACGGACCTCAAGATAGACGTGCAGCTTGTGCAGTCCGAGAGCTTCGCGTTCCAAGGCCCGCAAAACGTCCCTTTTGCTTTCTAGCATCTGCCTCATCCAGTGAATGACCGTCGTCTCTGCTGCCACTTCGTAAGCACCAAAATTGAGGATGCCCGAAAGTTCGACGACTCGGACACAATCGATATTGTGTCGCGATAATGAGGTCAACCAAGTCAGAAATGCCTGGTCTGTGCCTTCAAACATGAGACAATATGGCTTCGCGCGGCGGAAGAGAAGCTCGTTGACCTCCTCTCGCCAAATTTTCGGCCCCATCGAACGGACATCGAGGAGGGTTGCTTGTTCTTGTTGGTCCGCTTCTTGGTGGTTGGAGTCATCTTGGCCGCTGCGATCATCTTGATCGTTGGAATCATTGGGGGAGACTTCGACATCTTCATTCAAGGGCGTGTTCACGGAGCTTGCTGGTTCTTCTAAGACCGCTTCTTGGTTACTCGATTCGTCTGAGGACGCTTCGGAGTCTTCATCGTCATCCGAGGGCCGGTGAAGGGGGGACCAGCCGTCGGGTCCGGACTCTAGAGGAGGCTGATAGTTATCGTTGTGGCCGTCTATGTCCAGGTACTCGACATATAGCTCAAAGTCATTGACCACTTCGTGTATCAGGACCAGGCGAACCTCAGCCGGCAACTTCTTGTTGTAGATGTCGAAAGGCATCTTGTTCTGTTCCTGGTCTGGCAAGTATCAGTACCCTGATGATCCTTGATCGATGGCACGTGTATGGACTTACCTGTTCAACAAAGCCTGTGGACAAAGGAGGGATGCTTGCTTGGATCGATCTCTTGTGAGATCGTGCGTCTGTCTGGTTGCAAAGAAAGAGACAAGGCCTTGCCATAGCGCGATATGGAAGCTCATATATAGTGCACAGCGTTGGACATGCCAGTCTGTATGTGAGCAGGCTGCAACCCCTGGCTAGCCAGTCGGGCGTTACGGCGAGCTGCATTATCGACAGTGACGTTGAGAAACCAACTGGATTTCCTGGTGTGAGTGACTCAACGACTGAAAAGTAACGTCAAGCCAAGTGCAGATTGACTTTGAAAAGGGGTCAACTTTTGATTGGTCGCAACCCCGGACCAGCGAGCAGGGACGCCCCGCTTGGCTTCATTGTCGATAAGGAACTTGTGGACCAAACTGAACTCCCTGATTTGAGTGACTTTGTGACTGACAAGGGTCATCAAAGCAACCACGGATTGACTTCGCATGGGGATAGACTTCCGAATAGTAACACATACTATCAATCCAAGTTTATATAAGGTTATGACAACAAACCATTACTTCATCTGGCTCGCCAAAGGAAACATTCACCATCCGGCAAATGTGCTCGCCAAGCGACAACTGTTGGTCACATCAATAGCAACCCCACGAACGAGCTTCTTTTTCCCAAATGCAGTCTCCAGCATCGACTTGATCTCCTTCAACAGCTCGTCCTTGGCCTGTCCAACCTCAACACAGCAAACCTCCAGATCCACAGTCAACTTCTCAAGTCCTGGAGCCCACGAAACACATCTCATGAAATCAGGGACAGGCTCCAACAAGGCATAAATCCAAGGCTTTACAAACGTCGTATCCTCGACCGACCGCTCACCGAGATTCAGGCACCCCCACGCACGAATATCACGAATGCGTACAGCGTTGTACAACGGCTGGATCTTGAGGAAGCGCGAGAAAGCTTCGGCCTCGCGGTCAATGGAGATGGAATATACCTTCTGTCGATCGAACTGGAGTTCGTCGATCTCGTCGCGCAGGACGATCGACATGTTGCGGATGTCGTCCAGCGTCGCGGGTGGGCCGCAGCCGTTCTCCCAGATGGATGTCTCGTTGTCTGAGCCGAAGGGTTTGTAGTCGGCGAGGTCGTCACAGCTGGTGCAGGGCTCGTAAGTTGTGGTGGACTGGATGCGTTCGACCCAGGGCTCTTCGTGTGATTGGATGAGCTCTCGCAGAGTGAGCCGGCGGAGTTCGGCTGGCCACCTAAGGAGGTTTAGGGGCGTGGTATCTTGGAAACGTATCGCCAGCTCTGCTCGTGTTAGCGGTGGATCGTTTTGCTTGAAGAGTTGGAGAGCGAAGAATGCAAGCTTACCGGATGAGCGATACTGTGTTGGCTTTTCCTCAGTCATTTTGAAAGGGTCAAAATCTGAACAAAACTTCTAATCGATATTTGTGGGAGGTTGT